>JAJIBD010000666.1:0-375786 GCA_021461705.1 Cryptotis parvus | reverse complement strand
GACCTAGGTACACATAACTGCTGCATTCAGAGATGTTTGTTCCATTAAGAGTGAATGGGGCCTCTGGAACTAGTTCATTTTTCATGAACATAGTTTTGTTGAGATTCAGCTGTAGACCTATCTTTCCACATTCTCGGTCGAAGTCAGCCAGCATTTGTGCCGCTTGGCTAATGTTTGGTGTTATTAGAACAATGTCATCAGCGAAGCAAAGGTGGTATAGTTGCCTACCATCTATCTTCATTCCCATTCCTTCCCATTCTAATTGTCGCATGTTGTTCTTAAGGGTGGCGCTGAAGAGTTTTGGTGAAATGGTATCATCCTGCCGAACCCCTCTTTTGACATCAATGATCACTTCCTTGTAGAATGGTGAGATCCTGCTGGTGACTCTGTAATAGAGCTCATGAAGGATCTTGATGTATTGGGTATGAACACCCTGTTTGGCTAGGGCTTCGATAATTACTTCGGTTTCAA
Organism: Cryptotis parvus; assembly: GCA_021461705.1. Lineage (NCBI taxonomy): Eukaryota > Metazoa > Chordata > Mammalia > Eulipotyphla > Soricidae > Cryptotis > Cryptotis parvus. The sequence goes on along the minus strand of JAJIBD010000666.1, from coordinate 375,315 downwards.
CAGAATCAATGAACTTTCTTTAAATCAATGAACGTGAGACAGAGCAGCATCTTGACTCCCTACAAACCTCAATGAGCTTGGTTACCGTGTGGGTATGGTCAATTGTGCTGAATCCTTTTCGGAAGCCAGTTTGCTCGCATGGTTGTCCTTCATCTAATGTTCTGCCAATCCTGTTCAGGATGACTGGAGTGAACAGCTTGTAGATGACGGACAACAGGCAGATGGGGCGATAGTTGCCAATGTTGTGAATGTCTCCTTTCTTGAACAGTAGAACTGTCCTGCTGGTTTTCCATTGGGAGGGCACCTTGCATTCAGACAGGTAGCATGTGAAGAGCCGAGCCAGTGTATTGATGAGTACTAATGGCAGATTCTTCAGGTGTTCAGGTCTGACTTTGTCTGGGCCTGGTGCTGTTCCCTTTCTTTACAGTCGAAATGGCATGTTGAATTTCAGAAGGGAGAATGTTGGGAATGACATAACCATCCTGCGGTATTTGGTATGTGGGCAGGTGGACATGGCTATCAAAGAGATCTGAGTAGAAGTAACGGATAATCTCCATTTCTCCATTGCTTTTCTGGAAGATGTGATAGATCCATCAGGGCACTGGAGGGCAGTCATCTTGGTCTTATAGTTGGCAAAGGACAGGCAGGCATTGCGAATGCTTTTCCCAGCTTCTGCTGCATCTTCCAATATTTTGCTCTTCTCTCTTTGAGGTCTTCCTTTATCGCTTCTCTGCACGCTTTGCAAGCTTGGACGTTAGCATTTGGTCACCTGAGGCTCGCGCCTTGTCATGTTGGCGAATGAGCTCAAGAGTTTCTGAAGACAAAGCGTCTTTTGTGTCTTTCTCTCAAACATTCTTCGCACAATAATGGAGGTGCTGAACCAGTCTGTTGTATTCTTCATCGGTGTCATCAATGATGTATCTTCTCATGTTGTCACAATGGTGCCAAAAAGTTCCCAATTGGTGGTCTTTCTGGGAGTTCTCTTCTTAAACTTTTCAGCCTTTTCTCCCCATTGCGGGAAGTAGAATTTTGCACGAAGGAGACAGTGGTCTGATCCTGTTTGGAATTTTGGGATGACATCAACATCGGTCAGGCAATATCTTCTATTGAAGATGATGTGGTCAATTTCATTGTGGAATTGTCCACCAGGAGATTCCCATGTCCAACATTTCGTTTCACCTTCTGGAACTGTGAGTTCCCATGAATGATCTTGGTGGACATGATGAACTCAGAGAGTCTCTCACCCTATTCATTCCATTCTAGGCCATGGTTCCCGATATGGAGTTCTTCAGCCGATCTTCTCGGTCCTGTCTTGGCATTAAAATCACCGACTATGATCTTGTAGAAGGTGTGATCTTTTTATAGAACTCCTCCAGTTCCATGTAGAATTTCTCAATTTCATCTTCTTTGTATGTGGATGTTGGTGCGTAGACAATGAAGATAGAAATTGCTGGCAGTGGGCCACATCTCTTCAAGTGTAATCGTCCTATCCAGTTTGTTAGGCATTCAAATGAATCAATGTTCATGGCCATGTTCGTGTTGACTAGGACACCAATGCCACCGATGCCTCTTTCTTCGCATATTCCTAGGAAGAGTTATTCTCCAGTATCAAAAACGGCATGATGCAATTGGCGCCTTCTCGTCTCAGTCAGACCAATGATGTCATACTTGATCTTTTGTGCTTGCACCATCAGGTCCTCAATATATGCTTCCGATACCAGAATATGTGCATTGAAAGTACAAACACTCATTTTAGTCCTTCTTCGTTTTGGCAGTCTAGTTCCGCCCCTGAAATTTTATCAGGTACTCCTTGTACTTCTTAGTGCTGCTGTATTAAGGGCTCTTTCAGGGTCGGGAAGATATACATTTTTATTACTGGTTTTGGCATATTGAATACGCATCGGACAGTTTGCCAGGCTCTGCTGTGTGAAATGGTATATTCTCGGTAGCTTGCAGGGTTCTCTGAGAGGGTGTGGGGAAGTAGAATTGTGCGGCCGCAGAGCAGCCGCACGTAATGGGGAGAGCTGGTATCTGCTCTGTCTGGGATATCTGCGTCTCACTGATCACTGGTATCACTGGTTCTCAAGGTAAACGGAACTCATTCCCTGATACTGTCAGGGATGCCAACCTTCCCCGACTAAAAGCTTCCAGCTACTGGTAAGTCCTTCTAGCCCCTATTTTTTCTGACCTTGAATATTAGTTGCATACTATTTTTATATCCCACTAATGAGTGCAGTCATTCTGTACCTCTTCATCTCCTTCTGACTCATTTCACTCAACTTGATACTCTCTATGTCCATCCATCAATAAGCAAATTTCATGACTTCATTCTTCCTAATGTCTGCATAGTATTCCATTGTGTAGATGTACCTTAGTTTCTTTATCCATTCATCCGTCTGGGTCACTCAGGTTGTTTCCAGGTTCTGACTTCAACTATTGCTTTCCATTCCGACTCCTGTTCTCTTACTAGGGCAGGACTTAGTATGACTTTTTCTCCTCCATCTAAGCAGGTGACAAGGCTTCCCCTCAGAGGCTCAGGAAGATCTTCCAAGCTCACTGGAGATGGTTTTCTAAACCTTCCCAGATCCAGATTTGGTTGTTGCCTCCTTGCAGCAAACCTGTTACTTCCTATCAGGACAGGAATTCAAAGACTACGGCCAGCACAGGAGCATTCACCAACTCTGGAAGGGCCTCTGTGGGCTTTGCTCTGGAAACATCTAGAATATGGCACATTCTGACTTCTCAACACCCTGACCCACTTGTTGATGTTGGCACTTTTTCCTGGTGTCTTTGAGTTCGTATGTATATTCCTTAAATCCTCACAGCAATGCTTTCTGGTGAGATGATGAAGGTTTACATTTTTGCTTTGCCTCAAAGCATGTGGTATTTATTAAAACTTAAATATGTATATTATAAAAATACTTCTAGAGCTTTTTTTTCTAACTTTTGCTATATCATTCTCATTGATAAATACCACACAATTTTATTTTCATATAACTATAACTCAAACTTCCTTGAAATAGTTATTTGCACACAAATTTACTAGTTTTACACACGAGTTTATTTCCCTCATTTTCCTTTTGGAATTTTAGAATATTTTTCTGCACCATATGATTAAATAAAATTCTGTCTGCATACAAATTTAAAACTGACAAAATCTGTTTCCTCTATGATCCCTCTTCTCCTTGCTCCTATATCTGACAATGGTTATTAGCTTTCCCTGTACCTTTCCACGGATGTTTAACCTTAAGCTTTCCAAAGGTCTGCTCTCCATGTAACTGTAACTGTTTAGTCTTCTAACAGAAGTGATTGTGCTCGTGTCTCCCTTCTCAGGACGAATGGACCAGGTGTCTGGATTCTCATGGCAAAGCCTCGGTGTAGGGTTTCTCACACCAACCCATGTGTATCCTTCACGCAGGAGACATCTCCAGAAATTCCTCCTAACGTGAGTTACTCTGTCTCCAGGAGTGGGGCTCAACTCCTTCTCTCTGCTCTGGCCTAAAGTCAGTGTTGATAGTCTGGCCTGTGTATGTCAGTCACTGCAGGGAGGCGTGTTTTTTTCAGTGAAACTCATCAGTTTAAGAGGTAACAACATTCAAGTCAGTGCTATCATGAAACACTTTTAAGATATCACTTGATCACTTGATCACTTGAATCCCGTTATTCATTGATTTGCTTGAGCGGGAGCCAGTAACATTTCCATTGAACCCTATCACAGATTAATCCAGTCTCCAGCCCAGCTTGTCAGAAACCCAGCCTACAAGGACCCACCATGCAGAGACCCACCCTTCAGAGGAGAGTATTTCAAGCCCAGGAATGCTTGAGCCTAAGACACAGGTACACCCGGCAGAGCAGAAACCAGTTTTCCCCATGGTGCGCGGCCGCTCTGCGGCAGTGTGATTTCCTCCAAATTACCATAAATATTCTACCCACCCCTCTGAGAGAGCCCCACAAAGTAATGAGAATATAGCGCCCGCATGGCAGAGCCTGGCAAGCTGTCCGATGCGTGTTCGATATGCCAAATCCAGTAACAGAAATGTTTATTTTCCTGACCCCAAAAGAGCCCTTAATATGGCAGCAGTAAGAAAGGCGAACAAGCAGTGCCTGATAAAATTTCACGGCCATCCTAGGCTGCCAAAACGAAGAAGGACTAAAATGACTGTCTGTACTTTCAATGCATGTACGCTGGCATCGGAAGCATATATTGAGGATCTGATGGTGCAAACGCAAAGATCAAGTACGACATTATTGGTCTGACTGAAAAGAGGAGGCGTCAGTTGCATCATGCTGTATTTGACACCGGAAAGAATTGTTCCTTGGACATGTGACAAAAGAGGCTTCGTGGCGTTGGTGTCCTTGTCAACACGAACATGGCTGTCAACATTGATTCATTTGAATGCCTAACAAACCGAATAGGATGATTACACTTGAAGAGATGTGGCCCTGCCAGCAATTTCTATCTTCATTGACTATGCACCAACATCCACATACAAAGAAGATGAAATTGAGAAATTCTACATGGAATTGGAGGAGTTCTATAAAAAAAGATCACACTTTCTACAAGATCATAGTCGGTGATTTTAATGCCAAGATAGGACCGAGAAGATTGGCTGAAGAACTCCATATCGGGAACCATGGCCTAGAATGGAATGAACAGGGTGAGAGACTCTCTGAGTTCATCATGTCCACCAAGACCATTCATGGGAACTCACAGTTTCAGAAGGCTGAAGCAAAATGTTGGACATGGGAATCTCCTGGCGGACAGTTCCACAAATGAAATTGACCACATCATCTTCAATCAACGCTTTTTGTCTGACCGATTTTGCTGTCGTCCCCAAATTCCAAACAGGATCGGACCACCGTCTCCTTCATGCAAAATTCTACTTTCCGCAACGAAAACTTTCAAGGCATCGAAAATCAGATGGGCTGGACATGTAATGCGATTTGGAGACAACCTCTGGACTAGAGCCGTTACCGACTGGATCCCACGGGATGTGAAAAGATCACGTGGCGCCCCACCTGCAAGATGGTCAGACTTCCTTGTTAAGACCCTGAAGGAACGGTTTGAGGCTCTTCATATTCCTGAATCAACCAGATGCCATTGGGCTACATTGGCATGTGATAGGGTCCAATGGAAATGTTACTAGAGCCTGCTCAAGCAAATCGATGAATAACGGGATTCAAGTGATCAAGTGATCAAGTGACCTATCACATGCCAATGTAGCCCAATGGCATCTGGTTGATTCAGGAACATAAAGAGACTCAAACCGTTCCTTCAGGGTCTTGACAAGGAAGTCTGACCATCTTGTAGGTGGGCGGCCACATGTCTTTTGACATCCCATGGGATCCTGTCGGTAATGGCTCTAGTTCAGCGGTTGTCTCCAAATCGCATTACATGTCCAGCCCATCTGATTTTCGATGCCTTGGCAAACGAGACAGTGTCCCTGATTCTGGAATAGCGACGGAGGTCAGAACTCCGGATACCTTCTCTCACTTGAATGAGGCATGATATTTCAATCATGGTTCTTTCAATTCCTCTCTGGGAGACCCGAATAGCATTCTCATCCTGCTTTCAGAGGGTCCAGGTCTCTGAGGCATATTTTAATACAGGGAGAACAGTGGCGTCAAAGAGATGTGCCCAGAGCCAGAGGATCTTTGTCCTTTTAGCTAATTCTTCGATGCCTTTGAAGGCATTCCATGTCACTCTCTTCTTCCTGCGTAGCTCAGGTTTTAGGTCATTCATCATGTTGACTTCTCGACCTAGGTACACATAACTGCTGCATTCAGAGATGTTTGTTCCATTGAGAGTGAATGGGGCCTCTGGAACTAGTTCATTTTTGATAAACATAGTTTTCTTTATATTCAGCTGTAGACCTATCTTTCCACATTCTCGATCGAAGTCAGCCAGAATTTGTGCTGCTTGGCTAATGTTTGGTGTTATTAGAACGATGTCATCAGGGAAGTGGAGGTAATGTAGTTGCCGACCATCTATCTTCATTCCCATTCCTTCCCATTCTAACTGTCACATGATATTCTCAAGGGTGGCGCTGAAGAGTTTTGGTGAAATGGTATCATCCTGTCGAACCTCTCTTTTGACATCAATATTCACTTCTTGTAGAATGGTGAGATCCTGATGATGAATCCGTAATACAGCTCATGAAGGATCTTGATGTATTGGGTTTGAACACCCTGTTTGACTAGGCTTCTATATGTCATTCCCAACATTCTCCCTTCTGAAATCCGGCATGCCATTTCGTCGGTAAAGAAGGGAACAGCACCAGGCCCAGACAAAATCAGATTCAAACACCTGAAGAATCTGCCATCAGTACTCATCAATACACTGGCTAGGCTCTTCACACGCTACCTGTCTGAATGCAAGGTGCCCTCCCAATGGAAAACCAGCAGGACAGTTCTACTGTTCAAGAAGGGAGACATTCACGACATCGGCAACTATCGCCCCATCTGCCTGTTGTCCGTCATCTACAAGCTGTTTACATGAGTCATCCTGAACAGGATTGGCAGAACACTAGATGAAGGACAACAATTCCGAGCAAGCTGGCTTCCGGAAAGGATTCAGCACAATCGACCATATCCACACAGTAACCAAGCTCATTGAGGTTTGTAGGGAGAACAAGATGCTGCTCTGTCTCACGTTCATTGATTTACAAAAAGCCTTTGATTCTGTAGAGACTGAAGCAGTCATCATTTTAAGATATAAGCCCATAAAAAATTCCTACACGAGGTGCTTTGGCATTTCCAAGAGGGTGAGGATGTTTTATTCCCTAATTTGCTCATTCTTTCCTGTCTGCAAGCAAAGTGCTGAGGCTGGAGAGGCTGCAGTTGCCTTGGTCCTGGCTGTCATTCTCTGCTCTCCCAGGAACATCTATGCCACTTGTCTGGGGGTCTCTCCTCCAGGACCATGGGTTGCTGACATAGGCACAGTAAACGTGGCCTCACAAAGCGGGTGAGGCCTCAGAGATGGAGTGAGACGCCCCCTTCACTCACACACGCGTGCCATGAGTATCTATGGGCTGTCCCAGGTGCCACTGCACACAGGCAAACTGTCATACCAAAGGGCAGTGTCTGCTGGTGCTGCTGGTGAGTAATGCAAAGGACTATGGCTGTCCCTTAGTGCAATGTCCACCTACCAGTGCCCGTCCCTCAGCAGGGCCGAGAGACAGGGACCCCAGCCAGAGGGATGGGACCATTCTTCCAAGAAAAGGCCAAGGGATAAGATGTTAGGCCCCAAGAGAGGTGTCCTGTGCCCTTCCCTGGAGCAGGCATACTTGTCCAGGGTCCTCCCTTCACCACCTGCAGCTCCGTTAGTTCTACTCGAGGGCTGAAGCCACCCCATGAGCTTCCAGAGCCTTGAGCCACATTGCCAGAACCGCCTCCTGCTCTGGCATGCTCAGGTGTGTCTGCCCAGCCCGTCCCTCGTAGGGACAAGCGACCGGCTGGGAGGACCCTGGAGCACGACTCCGGCTGTAAGACCGTAGCCTGCTGTGGACACACAGGGTCTCCCACTCCCCTCAGGCCGCCTTCAGCACAGGGCAGAGGAAGCATCCCTGTGGTCACTGCTGTGCATAGACTGCTGCTGAGTCTGACCATTGGGGCCAGTCACTGCTCCTGAGCAAGCCTCTGGCTGGCTCCATCCAGAGCGACCCCACTGGGCGTCAGCCCAGACTCACCTTCCCAAGTGCCAAGGGTGGACCTCTTCCTCCCTCTCCCTTCCTCACTCACACAGCCTCCCCATGGGCCATCCCAACACCGCCCGTGTGCATCAGACCCCTAGTGTTTCTGCCACATGGACGAGGCCCCAGCTCAGGCTGACAGCCCATGGGGGACAAACCCCAGCTCAGGCCAACAGCCCGTGGGGAGACAAACCCCAGCTCAGGCGACAGCCCACAGGGGACAAACCCCAGCCCTCTATTCCCAAGGCACCCCAGGTCCCACTACAGCACTATAGTCTTCGGGCCTGGCAGCCTGTCCTCTAAGATCTCTCTGTGTCCATGGCTGAAGTGCTGGCCAGTCACCACTCCTGGCACTCAGAACCCCCTTTGTGGGCTTGGTCAGAGTAGCCACAACCTCAGGCCCATCTAAAGCATGTCAGCATGCCTTAGACAGGCCTGTCAATATCTTAGATATTGAAGGTCCTTGATCAATTGCGAGCCCTTTGCACCTAGACAGGTGGTCTGTGTAGCAGTTGGTTGGGAAAGACCTCTGTCATGCAGAGATGACCAGGAGAGGACTGCGCCTGGCTCCAGCTCCTGTGGCCCAGCTGGGCCGTGTACTGCTGTGCATGCTCAGATCTGGCCCTAGATACTGTGTCTCACGGGTACCTCTCCATCGCTGCTTGGGAGAGTGGGCATGAAGGCTTGGCCCTGAGGATGAGGCTGGCACTGCTCCTGCTGAAAAGGCCTCGAGCCACCCCTCTCCATGGGCAGTTCAGTTCTGGTGTGACCATGGACCTCGAACAGACTGGCCCCCCCCACAGTGGTGCTGGCCCAAAAGTGTTTCTCAGAAATGTCTCCCTGTTCCAGCACGTGGCTCCTCTGAGTCCTCATTAGAGTGTTTTCAAATGATAGGAGCAAACTCCTGCTCCTGCACCTCCGAAGGTCCTACCATTTACATAATTAGGCAAACAGGGCAGCCTTCGAACAGGGTCCATTAATCTGGCTCTTTCTGGGAGTCAGTGGCGTAATTAAGATTAAGGCTGTTGTCAGCGAATCACATCTCTGTTTGTCATTAACCTTCCTCCCACAGGCTCACTCCGAACAAAGGAGGCGGCTCTCTGGGGAAGCGTGTAGTTTGTGTCTGCTGCAGACGCGGCCTCTGCCAGAGCCAGTGTGAGCCAGCAGGAGCCTTAGCTCAGAGGTGGCAGAACGTGGCAGCTTCCACAAGGAGCACGGCAGGAACTCAGCTGGGACTGCCTTTAAACTAAAGCATAAGGCAGTTGGCACGCTGGGTGCCCACACCTCGCTTGTGCCTACCCGCAGGTACTGTCTATGAGTGCCCATCTGCGGTTGCCTGTCAGTGGGTGCCCATCTGTGGGTGCTTGTCTCTGCGTACAGTCTGCGGGTGCTGTCTGTGGGTGCCCATCTGCAGGTACCTGTCTGTGGGTACCACATGCGGCTGCATCTACATGGGTGCATGTCTGTGGGTGCCTGTCTGTGGGTACTACATGTGGCTGCCATCTACGCAGGTGCATGTCTGTGGGTGTTATATATAGGTGCCCAACTGAGCTCAGCTGCTCCAGCAGAAGACTCAGCATGACTGGGTATCACACAGGAAGCCAGGATATGGGGCAGAGAAAGGGTGTAGGCCCCCTGCACCATGGGACCCAGCCCTCCTTCATGGTCTCTTGGTCTCGTCTCTGCAGCCAGAGCCTTGGCACAGCCTGCTCGGAGCCACAGAGAAAAGGTGCTGCAGGAGCATCTTGGTTCTAGAGAACGTGCCACCCCTACGCACGTGGACATGGCCTCTGCCCAGGCTTACTGCCCCCACGTGGGCAGTGGGGCCTGCTTGCTGGATGATCAAATGTCACCCCCACAGACACAGTTCCCTGCCACTCCTGGCTGCCACATTCATGGTTCACCACTTGCAATACTGCCAGGGCCCAGCGCCCACCACCAGCCCTGATGGCAGGACTCCAGCGCCACCTCGTGGTTGCTTCTGGTACAGTCTCTGCAGCTCCCAGACCAGCTGCACAAATGCAGGCTCCGCCTTTAGGTCAACTAGGCCTCACTGGGCCTCTGGTGCAGGCGTCCCTGGGGACATCAGTGATGAGGCTGAACAGAGAACATGCGCTCAGTCACAGAAATGCTTTTTGGAGGCCCTCAGTCAATTCCCCAGAGGCAGCGTGCAGACTGGTGTCACAGTCTGCTTCCCCATACTCGGGCACCAACGGTAGGACTCACTCACAGCTGGGGCCACTCAGTGTGTGAGTGGGGATGAGCTTGTGTGTGAGTGGGTGTAAACATGTGTGAGTATGTGTGAGCATATGTTTTTGAACATGTGTGTCTATATGAGCATTTGTATGAGTGTGTGTAGGTGTGAATGTGTGTAAACATGTGTGAGCATGTGAATGTCTGAGCATGAGTGAGATATATGACTAGATGTGTGAGTTTGTATGAGGATATGTGAGTTTGAATGAGGATATGTGAATGTTGTGAGTGTGTGTGAATGCAAGTGTGAGTGTGTGAATGTGAGTTGTGTGACCGTACTTGTGGGTATGTGAGCATTGTGGGAGTGTGAGTGTTGTGTGCCTGAGTGTGAGAGTATTAAGTGCATGTTAGTATGTGAACATGTGTGGGGCTTGTGTGTGAGAGTGTCCGAGTGATGTGAGTGTGTGGATATGTTTAGGCCCCTGCCCTGGAGTGCCCCTGCAGGACCCCTGCTCCTGGTGGCTTCACAGCCTTCAGTCTAGGCTTGGGTATCCTCAGGCAAGGGGCCGGCCAATGGGACCAAACCCTCCGAGGGGCACAGAGACACATTGTTCTCTTCAGAGACAAAGAGTAGGCGCAGGATTGTTACCCCGAGTTAGGGAAGGTCTGTCTTTCATCCAGGTCTGGAGAGAGTATGGGAGTAGGGCTCTGGCCCTGGTTCCAACCCTCGCACCCGTCGGGGCCCCTGCACACAGAGCCGGGGTAAGCCCTAGGCTCAGCTGGGCCCAAACACAGCAACGGAAAGTTTACATTCAAATAAAAAATGAGCAATCGAAGGACCCTCGTGGGAGGCAAAGCTGCAGGTGGCGCAGTGGGGAGAGCACTGAGAAGTGGGGTGCGGGCGCCCTGACCGGTCCAGTCCCCACCCTCTCCACTGCCTGCAGCCCTGCCTCCATGCCCACGGCTCCGCCTTCTGTGGGAACATGAGTCCTGACTATAGCAGAGTCCTCTTCTCCAGGAGTTCTGAAGGGAAATGAACCCTCCCGTGCAGCGTGGGACTTCCTGGTTGAGAAACGCTGAAAGTCTATCAGGAAGCTTGGGACCAACCTCTCCCTCAGCGGGTTGTCCTCTGCACTCAGGGCATCCCGAGTGGACACCATTGGACAGAGTTCTCATCTGCCAGCAGCGAGAGACCTCCGGGAGGACCACGAGGCCCTAGTCCTCCCACCTAGGAAGGCCCTGTCCACTCAGCACCAGTCAGGGCAGCCGGCTCACAAACAGCGGCCAGTTTTCCAGCATGACCCACACTGCCGCGTAGAACCGAGCTACCTTTGGGTCCCCTGGACAATCCTTGGCCATTGGTGCCTGTCCTCCACCCCGCCTTTCCCAGCCAGCAGTCACTCAGCCAGAAAAGTCTTGAGAGAAGGGTAGGCGGCTGAAGTCTGTACCCATGCCCAGCTTTGAGGGGCCTGTCGGCCTGGGCCTCAGCCCTCCCAAGCTCTGAGGCGGTGATGACTGACCGCAGCCAGGTCTGCAGGGCACCTTCGGCCTGTGGCCTCCAACACTGAGACCCGGCATGGGAACAGAGCACACATCTGTGAAACTGAAAAGCTCCACACATGCTGCCCTGTGGCTTCCAGGAGTTGAGAGATCCACAGGGCACCACACAAGGCCACAACGAGGTGGAGTACTAAGTGATGCTGCAGTGTGTGGTCTGTTGGTGTGAAGTGGACGTGCGTGGAGTGTGGCATGTGATATGTGGTGGTATAATGTGTGATGTGCAGTGTGATGTGTACTGTGCGTGGTACGTGGTGTGTGGTGCATGATGTACAGTATGCGGTGTGTGGTGTATGGTGTTGTAGTATGTAGTATGTGGTATGTAGTGTGTGTCTGTGGTGTGTGATGTGCCGTGTGTGGTGTGTGATGTGCCATGTGTGGTATATAGTTATAGTGTGTGGTGTTTTGTGATGTAGTGTGTGGTACATGTGTGGGTAATATAGTGTGTGTGGTGTGAAGTGAATGCTGCATGGTGTGGGTGTGTGGTATATAATGTGCAATGTGTGGTGTGCAGTAAATGGTTATGGTGTGTGGTGTGTAGTGCATAGTATATGCTATGTGGTGTGTGTACCTGGAGAAGGTGCGTGGTGGTGTGGTGTGTGGCCCATGGTGGTGTGTTGTTTGGTTTGTGGTACCTGGATCATGGCACACGATGATGATGCGAGGTGTGGCATATGGTGGTGTGGTGTGTGGTACATGGTGCGTGGTGTCTGATGTGTGGTTGTGTGCTATGTGGCTCATGGTGGCACCTGGTGTAGTATGTGAGGGTGACCCTCCACTGTGCCCACAAAGAAAGTCCTCCCAGCCTTGGGTGTCCTGATGCCTCCATCAGGGGTTCAGCCCCCAAGGGCGAGGCGGGCCAGGTGTGATGTGGGATCCCTGCCTCAGGGGAGAGGGTTGGGGCCCCGGGAGGCTGAGGGTGGCCAAGACCAGGACACTGGAGGCAAGAGCCGAGTCCTTGGACAGTGCAGCGCAGCATTTTTCTAGCTGCCGGACTCCCAAGACACTTTGTTCCTTTTGGAACTGGGGGCAGAGTCGCGATTTTCCAGCTCGTTCTCTCAAATGTGCTGTAAATTAACAGCAAAGCAATGATGAATATGGAGATTAATCAAAAGGAAACTATAGTTTTCACACACATATTTCTAAGTGAATTAATGATTTCCCTTTATACAGTAAATGTGTCAAGACAGTAAAATGTGAGGAATAATTAAAAATGTAAGATTAAATGCTGTTGAAACTTTGCCCAGCCTTATTAATGCAATACGGAGCTCCAGCAGAAACCTGCACTGAAATAGGAGTCGTGTGCCACAGCCAGGAAGTTCCCTGGCAGAGTAGAAGAGAAAGTGAAGACAACGGTCAGAAGTTGACCGGAGGGCAGAGCTGGCCTGTGCCTGAGCTCAGGGGCCCAGGACAGGTTAGGCGGCTACTCCAGGTGCCATCTCAGGGTTCAGGTAGAGAATGGATGAGTGGACAGGACCGTTCAGCTGACAGGAGCCCCGGGTCACAGAGATGATTGGCACAGGGCCAGAGTGAGAGAAATGGCAAAAAATATGGGCTGGTGTGGGACGTGGGGGCTGGTGTGGGACGTGGGGGGCTGGTGTGGGATATGGGAGCTGGTGTGGGACATGGGGGCTGGCATGGGACGTGGAGGGCTGGTGTGGGATGTGGGGGCATTCTCAGTGCTGGGAGGCAGGAAGGGGGCAGTAGCCTGTCTCTGAACAGGGAGTGAAAGGATGAAGGGATCAAGAGGAGGCAAACCCTGTCCCACAGAAACCTGGAGAAGAAATTGAAATCCTGGAGAGCGGAAGCCGTGGAGACGAGTGTGTGTTTGAACACAGCATGAACCGGGGCTTGAAGGATTCGGCTTGATAAAAAGTGATTTATAAAGACATTCAGGATCATATTAATTTTAAACGCACTATTAGCAATGAGAAGTTTTCTCAGGCTTGATTTCATTTGGTGCTTTTGGACCACTTTAAAAACTCCAGGAAACACAAAATGTGGTTTGGGGTGATTACGATTTTTCAATTTTCTTGTCTCCACACACAAATGACAGTTCCATCAAGCAGCTATAAACAATCCAGTGTCGAGCACAAATGTGTTTAAATGTAATAGATTTAATTTGTTAAGATTTTACAAGGTTTACCAAGAAAGAAACCGTCTTAGCATTTTTAGTGCATTTTTTCTCCATTGCACCTTGAAATGTCTAGGGCAATTTAATCTTTCAAGGCATCCTCCGACTGATAAGCGCCAGGAAGAACATGTGCTGAGTTGACCCAAACCTTTAGTTCATCAAGACAAGTGGAGCCTCTCAAAGGCCCTGCAATCAGGCCCCGTGCAGGCAGCTCCAAGGCAAGAGTGAGGGGGCACTAGCCACTGCAGCCTAGGGCAGAGACGTCCTGGCAAATGACTGCCTCTGGACAGATGCTTCCTGGAGATAAGCATCGAATGAAGACAGGAGCCACTTCTGACAGCCCCAACACCACGGATATGCTGAGCACGTACAGTGAGAGCATGGAAAGTTGTCTGGCATGCACCATGCAGAGGTTCAGTGACTTCAAACACAAGATGATGAACTTGCGGTTCTGACCTGCCGTGGAGGTTCAGGCAACTTTTTAAAATGGGCAGAAAGGGGGCAGGAGGGACGGTCAGGGGTTAAGGCACTGGCCTTAGATGAGGCCAACTCTGGCACCGAATACGACCCCTGAGCCCCACAAGGAAGGATTCCCAGGAGTAAGCCCTGAGCACTGCTGGCTGCAGCCCACACTCCAAAATAAGGAATTTAATTACAATAATATATAGATAGAGATGTATATGGTTTGTATTCATTATTTATGGGACTCAGGAATCACACATGGTGCCGGAGACCAAACCAGGGTTGGTGCGTGCAAAGCAAGCATCTGACCTGCTATACTGTCGCTCTGGCCCCGGAAGGGTGCATTGATAAGGGTGCATTTATTGATCTGCTAGAAAGCCAGCAGCAGCTCCAAATGCCATGAACGTGCCTGTCCTGAGTGGGATAAGCTCGACCTCTGCCTGCTAGGTCATGCAGTGAAGACTCGACCTCTGTGCACTGGGTCATGCAGTGAAGACTCAACTTCTGTCCACTAGGTCATGCAGTGAAGACTAGACCTCTGTCTGCTAGGTCATCAGGTGAAGGCTCGACCTCTGCCTGCTAGGTCAGGAAGTGAAGACTCAACCTCTGTCTGCTAGGTAGTGCAGTGAAGGCTTGACCTTTGCCTACTAAGTCATCAGGTGAAGGCTCGACCTCTGCCCACTAGGTCATGCAGTGAAGGCTTGACCTTTGTCTACTAGGTCATCCGTGAAGGCTTGACCTCTGTCCGCTAGGTCATCAGGTGAAGGCTCAACATCTGCCTGCTAGGTCATGCAGTGAAAACTCGACCTCTGTCCACTAGGTTAGCAGGTGAAGGCTTGACCTCTGTCCACTAGGTTAGCAGGTGAAGGCTCGACCTCTACCCACTAGGTCCTGCAGTGAAGACTCAACCCCTGCCTGCTAGGTCATGCAGTGAAGACTAGACCTCTGCTAACTAGATCATCAGGTGAAGGATTGACCTTTGCCTGCTAGGTCATCAGGTGAAGGCTTGACCTCTGCCCACTAGGTCATCAGGTAAAGGCTCGACCTTTGCCCGCTAGGTCATGCAGTGAAGGCTCCACCTCTGCCTGCTAGGTCATCAGGTGGAGACGCTGCCTTCTGTACAATGCTGTGACTGCATGTGTAGTCCTCGTGAGGGGTTCCCTTCCTGGCTGTCTTTGTACCTCTGGCCCCAGAGGCCAAAAGTGCCTGTGCCCAAGGAGGCCAGAGGCTGCCACAGCCCCACCGTCTCTAGGGGCTGCTGGAGAGTAGAGCTGGTCTGGCTTCACAGCACATGGCTTTTCCTGCCCTTCAGGGTGTGAGGGGATGGCCCTGGGTCCATGGTGTTGCCTGCAGGACATGATGGCAGTTTGAAAAGAGTCTGCGGGACCAGGAGGCTTTGCAGAAACAAGTGTTTCAGACACAGTCACTAAATTTCCTTTCCCAACCGCAGCTGCCCTGCCAAATCTGCACCTCTGTTGGGAACTAACAGTTTCCTACAGCCGCATCAGGCGTTTGGAGCTCCCTGCCCACACCTGGTTTCCCCTGTGAGAGCAGAGATCAGACCAGCAGAGAGACTGCGCACTGTGGGACTGTCCCTCCCAGAGCAGAGAGCAGCTGCAGGGTGATCAGTGGGTCTCTCTTGATGAGTGAGGAGAATATTGGACACTGAGGCAGAGAGCACAGCACAGCAGTGCGCTCAGCCCCCAAACGTTCTGAGCAATGACAGGGCACATCCTGGCTCAATGTGCCAGGCCAGAGGGGGGCAGAGCCAGGCAGCAGCCCATGAGGACATAGACCAGGGGAGGGTTTAGCACATGCAGAGGCAGAGGCAAGGCCCAGGTGGGGTCAGGACCATCCCAGGGAGACTCAGAGCTTCTAAGAGCAGGGAGAGCCCAGATCCTTCACTGCTAGAATCAGATGCTTCACGTGTGTCTGGCTCCGTGCTATTGTGTTGAGTTTCTGCATCACTGTTAACACCAGCTCCATCCATGCATCAAGAGACCAGGCCTGTGACATCTGTGTTGGCTGAAGCCCAGCACAGAGTGATGTGAGGTGAGAATGAGGGGTGCGGGGTGCCTCATGTCACATGGAGCCCACACTGTTTCCTCTCTGCAGACTCCATGTGGCCATGCAGTGGCCTTATGGCAAGTGTAACAGACACATCAGCAGTCAATGTTGTGCGGCCCAGATGGATAAGAGCAAGGACACAGTCTAGGTTTCTGTGAGGGACCCTCACTCAGCCCACGGGACAGAAGACATTGGGGTTGGCCCCTGGGGCCCACCCTCCCCCTCCCCCTTGTAATTCTGGTGCCCATGTGCAGGCACTGGCCTCTGAGCACATCAGGGTGCTGCTGTAGTGTGTAAGTCTGGGAGGGAGAGGGCTGGAAGGGACAGAACTGGGAGGAGACGGGTGTGGAGTTTGCGTTGCCATTTCTGCCACATTATTATGTGTGTGCAGCACAGACTCCAGTTAAAACTACATACCCTGACTCTAGACATCTGCCATGGAGCATTTCTTACATTCGCATACCCCAATTCTAGATATCTGCCATGGAGCATTTCTTGTATTCACATACCCCAACTCTAGACATCTGCCATGAAACATTTCTTATATTCCTGAAGCTCAAAATTGTCTAAGGATCTAGAGATGGTAATAACTAGCACATCAAACAATTTCAGTATTGTGATAAATATGTTGAGAATAGCACCTGGCAGGGAAATGCTCAATAAACAGAATATTTTCCTACCTTTGTTTTCAATACTAATGACCCAAGTTGTGAGAACTTTCTAATTTACTTAGAATGAGCTTGAGAAGCAGTGTTAAAATGATACTGGCCATTCTATATTGAACACAATATTCAAATCTGACCAAGATTCTTTTCTAGGTTTCTGAAAATAAGGGAAGCTCAGATGAACCCTTTCAGCAGCTCAGTGGCTTGTGGTGGATGTGAAATGTTTGGTGGGTTTTTGAGTCCCTCTATAACAGAACTGGTGCTAGACTGACCAGTGCTACAAGGACAAAATCTCAGAGTTATTTCAGTTTAGTCAGTTTATGTGCTGTGGCCATGGTGGGTCACATGTTGGGGAGGTGACACTGAGGATAAAAAGATGAATTAGACAATAAAGCACATTTTCATCTTTTCTGAGTTCAGAGGTTCTGTACTGTGGAATCACACACACATCTGCCTTAGCAAGACTCTGACAAGCCCAAGAAAGACCTACCAGCTTCTTATCACTAAGTATGTCCACATCAAGACTCAGTGGGTGACACCCAGACAAATGATGGCAGTCTCTCCCGCTCCTTCTCTCTCCTTTTCCACACCCCTCTCCCCTCTCTCTCCACCTCTTTTCCCTCTCCCTCTCTCTCCCCTTCCCTCTCTCTCTCCCTCCCCACACCCTCTCCCCTCTCTCCACCTCTTTCCCTCTTCCTCTCTGTCTCCCCCTCCCTCTCTCTCTCCCTCTCTCCCTTTCTCTCTCTCCCTGTCTCTGTCTCCCTCTCCCTCTCCCTCTCTCTCTCCCTCTCTCCCTCTTCCTTTCTCTCCCTCTCTTTCCCTCTCTCCCTCTCTCTCCCTCTCTCCTTTCTCTCCCTTTTTCCCTCTCTTTCCCCCTCTCCCTCTTCCTCTTTCTCTCCCTCTCTGTCTTTCTCTACCTCCCTCTCTCTGTCTTCATCTCTGTCTCTCCCTCTATTTCCCTCCCTCTCTCTCCTTCTCTCTGTCTCTCTCTCTCCCCTCTACCCATCTCTGACTCTCTGTCTCCCACTCTCCCCCCTCTCTCTCTTCCTCTTGCTCTCTCCCTCAATCTTTTCTCTCTCTGAACCAGTTACATACTGATAGTTTTCACAGCATGGCTATCTCTAGCATGTCCATCTCCTAGAGACAGAGGGAATGCTGACATAGTAGAAATGCTGCAGCAATGAAAAGGAATATACTAGGAATCAAATATTTCTTCTTCGGCATTCACCAAGGAAAGAATTTTATATTATATTATGCTCCTTACAGTACATTAAAACATAGAGCTATAATGATCAAAACCCATTCAATAAGCTTTGTGTGTTTTACATACTTGGCTTGTGAGTTTGCACCCATGTAATAATGTGGGTCCCCCTTGAAATGACCTTGAAAGGTCAGTCACCTGTACCACCTTTCAGCACCCATCACATAACTAGGGAATGGCACAGGACTCCGTTGCCAAGGAGGGAGCCCAACATGGCATGGAGCAATTCTAATGAGCGTCTAGGTTTCTACTGTTCTTTCCAATTTTGAAAGTATTTCCAACAGTTACAGAGTGAATATGTATACACACACACACACACACACACACACACACACAAAAGAGTGAGAGAGGAAACAGACTTACCGATCTCATATAATTCCTATTATTTTCAAGTGTTCTGAAAGTCACATTTCCAGCACTCTCATCTCCACACAATTAAATGGAGATTACAAATTAGCCCATTCAGTAAGGCTGATCAGAAGCAAAACAGCTCAGAGGCATTTGTTTGTGGTTGTTATATGTCATTACAGAACTTGCCTTAATGAGACAAGCACATTCAACATGAATTTCTACCCAAGTAAGAACAATAGGGATTTTTTGTGAGAAAACTGGAGTCATTCCTGATGGAGGCACTGAGAGGCTGAGAACGCACCTTCAATATTTGCCTCTTCTCATGAGACACTCCAGGGAATGATTGCGTGTGGCGCTTCTAAAGATGTATCTCATTCTGTAATCTAGTGATTTCCTTGCCCTGAGAATAGAATTCTCTGTGGACAATATGAATATGAGATGTTTAGTTTAGGATAAAAATCTTTGGGAATCTGTCCCTGGTAGCTACTTATTCCATTCCCAGATAGAAATGTGGAATTCACTTATGCAAGGTCTGACATTTGACCTGCGTTCAACACAGGAAGAGCTATTATGCTACTAGTAAATATACAAATAGTCCTAATAATGCACAAGAGTATATTTTACAACTTTATATTAGAGGAAAGGAGAGGAGGGAGGGGAGAGCAAAAAGAGGGGAGGGGCAGGGAAGCTCCTCCCTTTGCCTTGAGCGCCTGCCTACTCTCAGTAAGTGCTGGCTGAAAGATAAAATAGTGTGAGAAGTTCTGAGGGGGCAATACATGGCTGCAGCACCTGTGCCAAACCCAGGTTTTACCCCAGTCCCACATAGCCTTATCTAGAGGACTCAGAGCACATGGGGCGTGTCTGTGTTCCCATAACCAAGGGCTGAGCAGACTCAAGCCCTTTGGCTCCAGCCCAGACCTCCAGCCTGACTGGCCAGTTTCACTCAGTGTGGTCCTTGGAGCCCTGAGCACACTTCAGTGTCGGGGTCGGTTGGAGTTCCCCAGCAGTATCAGGGAATGAGTTTTCTTTTATCTCAAGGACTATGACAAACAGACAAAACCATGAATTCAGCACAGTTTAAAAGGCTTTTACTTATCACCAATAATTAAGCCAACTCTGATACTAACTACAATCTAATATGAGGGGATCTCCAGACCTATGGCTGCTGATCAGATCTCTCTGACAGTGTGCTCAGGTTCAGATCTCTCCAAACCAAATGGATGCTTTTCCCCAAAAAAATGCTGCTTTTTCTCTCTCAAAAGGCATCAAAAGGTGCCAAAAGCCAAAGGTGGGCCCCACTTGTGGGCAGGGCTTTGCAATTCAAAGAACAGGACTCACATGCAAATCTCTGTAAGCACACCTAGCCCATGTCTAATCAAGCACTATTTTTTTCCTTAATTTTTATTATACCGCTGAGAGGTATTGCAGATGTGGCTCGAGGTGCCCCTTGAGGAGTTGCAGCTGTGGCTGCAATGCCCGGCTGTGTTGGCAGGTGGCAGACAGGAGACAGGCTTGTCTACACCCAGGACTCTGCCCCATTGGCCCTGGATGGTTGATGGTCTGACATAGAAAAAAGACTGGGCCCCTTCTGGGATGAAACCAGAGCCACGGCAGAGCCAGGCAAGAGCTACCTGTGATGTATTCGATATACCAAAAACAGTAACAATAATGGACCTCATTCCCAACAAATGGAGACGTTACTGGCACCTGCACAAGCAAATCGATGAACAACAGGAAGACAAGTGATACTAAAAGGGTTGGCCACCCGATGGGGTGACTGGCTGGGAGCCTCGGAATGCCGCACCTATCAAGGAAAACTTTGAGAGACCAGTTCCTATGCAAAAACAAAGGTTTATTCGAGTATACCAGGGCCCATAGCATGACCACAAGCAGTCAGCGGCTAAGAGGCCCGAGCCCTTTGGGGGATCTTTTTAAGAGATAATTCCTGCCACTACAGAGAAGCCTGCACATAACCATTCAGTAGATTTAAAACATTACATCAAGGTCTGTGCACAGGCAGCCAATTACTTTGTAACAAGTTACCATCACTACCAATTGGGTCACACTTAATATTTCTTTCTATATTTGATGTGGCTAGGCATACGTGCGGGATTGCAGGTCAGCATGCAAGTCAGACCAGATAACAGGATGTGGGTGGGGGGCCTCCCAACATCTGCCAGGGTGAGAGTCAGCAGAGTCAGCAACATTTATTGCGGGAATGCAAGTCAGACCAGATTACAGGATGTGGGTGAGGGGTCTCCCCAACATCTGCCAGGGTGAGAAACAGGAATTTGTTCTGGGTCCTCTGTTGTACATACAGGAAGAAAGGGTTATTTAGGCACTAAAATGGTACTTTTCCATGAGTAGGCCTGTCCTGGTTGGGGGAGGAAGTTACTGGGCTGCTGCCCTTCTTCAATACAAGTGAAGTGATACCACCATGAGATATAGTTACAAGGATGTTCATAATTGGGTCTCTGTCATGCAGTGTTCTAGCACCCATCCCTCCACCAGTACCCCATTCTCACTACCAATGTCCAAACACTCCCTCCACCCAACCCCCTACCTGCACCTATAGCAGGCACCTTTTCTTTTTCTTTCTCTCCTTCTATCTCTCTCTGTATTTCTCTCTCTTCTCTTATGTCAAGTGCTAATTGAGAGGGCCTCAGTCCCGTCTACCCCAATCGGCTCTTATGCCGAGCACTGTGGAGAGGGGTTTGGCATAGGAATCACACCTAAGAACAAAAGCATCTCAGGATGTTTATTCATGGGAAACAACATCACAGTTTCATACTATGAATTCCATACTAGATATCCACAAGGTCCTTGTTCATTCTATTCTGCTCCAGGATAATTTTAGTTCTCTGCTCTCTGTGTTACTGAAAGCGTCATATTCACCTGCCTGAGGCAATCCTGCATGACCCCTCCTTTAATCTTAACAGAGTTGATTTCTAAAGAGTGGTCCCAATGTATCCAAGGTGGTTTCCTCCTGGTAAATAATAATTGTCCCACACTGAAACCCATGGAGGATAAGAGAAAAATACCCAAACTAGATAGCATCGGTTTCCTAATGGAAATTATAATGATATCCCAAGAGTTATTAAAATAAAATTGTCTTATTAGTTCCTGCCTCCAATTTTCTAGAGGAATCTCTTTAGCATGAGACCCTGAACTTAAGGCAATCAATGCAAATGACTTTAAGCTGCAAAGACCCAGAGCCACTTATGGCGACATCAGGCCACACTTCAGAGGTCCCCAAAAGTAATGCAATAAGTGAGCTTTTTCTTGGGCTTATTCGTGGATCATGTTTGCTCTTTTGGTTTATTTGGGACCATGACCAGCATTGTGCAGGGTATACTCCAAGTTCAGTGCTCTGGGGTTGTTCTGGGATGTGCTTGGGGGAATCTGCAGTGCCAGGAGTCAAAGCCAGACTCCTCATACTAAGCCTGCACCCTGTGCCCTCGCTTTCTCTCCTGGGCAGCACATAAGCAATGACCTGTTTCCCCTGAGATGCAGATTCTAAAGGCTGGGGACAGCCGCAGGGGGTCATGGCTCACAGGGAGGGTCTCAAGGTGCCGTGTTCTGGTACATGCAGTCCCTTCTGATGCACTGTCACAGGCCAGCCCTCATCATTGTCCAGGAAAAGCACAACCAGCTGCTACAGACCAGGACAGCCTGTGTCTGAGTTCCCAGCCACTGCATGAGCCAGATCAGGTATTACCAGAACATTCTAGCTTGGCCAAATGTTAGACTTGGCAATTAATAAGATGAGAAGAGAAAATATCCAGCTACATCCTACAACATAGTAGCAACTGCAATTCCAACAAGGTTTTTAGCTTTTCTTTCAATAACGTGTATCATGTTAATTAATTGTACATATAGAACCATCCTTGCATCCCTGGTATAAATCCTGCTTGGTCAGAAGATCTTGAAAGAAGTGACCTCAGCATTGAAAAGGACACACACAAAAACATCCACAGCTCAAATCAAAGGGCAACAGTTTTTCCTCTGAGACCAGGCACAAGGCAGGGTGTTCACTTTCACCACCACTATTCACATTAGTACTGGAAGTTCCTGATGCAAGAAATGAGGCAGAAATGAGGTGCTGGCCTTGCAGTTAGTGGGTACCACATTCCATTCCCGGCACTCAAGTTCCAAAGATCCTGCAAGAAAACTCCTATAAGTAACAAACATTGGCAGTAAAGTAACAGGCTACAAAAATCAATTTATAGAAATCTGTTGAATTCTTATGTGTATAGGAGAGAAAGAAATTTAAAAAATACTATCCCATTTTTAAGATCATGTTAGTAAGAATTAAACATCTAGGAATCAACAAAGAAGGTGAAATATCTATCTAGTGGACACTACAAAATTTTTGAAAGAAATAGGAAACAAGTAAATTAAAACATTCCATATTCATGGACAGGAAGAATCAACATCATTAAAATGACCACCTTACCCAAGACATTTATGAAGGCAATACAGTCTTTATAGAAATTCCTGTAACATTCTTCAAAGACATGGAACAGATATATCTGAAATTCATATAAATCCATAAAATTTTCCAAAAAGTCAAAGCAATTCTGTGAAAAATGCAGATGAATTCCAAGACTTTAAACTATACTCCAAATCTATAGTAATTAAACCTGCCTGTCCCTGGTACAACCAGACTCTCAGTAAAGTGGTGAGAATCACAAAGTTCAGAGGTGAGCCATCAGATAGAGGTGGCAAATCTTTGACCAAGGAATGGGGCCATAAGTGGGTGTGGAAAAGAGTCCTCAACAAATATGCTGGGGAAACTGGAGAGGCTCATGCAAAGAAGTAAAATTAAACCCATATCCCATGTTTATACAAGGTCATTTGAGAATAAATTAAAGACTCCTGCATCAATATTTTAAATAAGGAAAGAATAGGCTGAACTCTCCACAAAACTGATCTCAGGGAGTAGTCAATGATGTGACCCCATTGGCAGAAATCAGGAATGAATGAACAGGACTACATCTTAACAAAATTTGCAAGACAAAAGAAATGAGGTCCAAACCTAAAAGACATCCTAAAGATATGACAGAGTCTCACATCACGCAGCAAGCAAAGTTCTAGTAACTGATACACAGAAAGTTCTCAAGGTTCAGCCACCAGCCAACCCTCAGAAAACGGAGAGAAGAAATGAGCAAACCCTTCCACAGAGATGACAAAGACGACCAGCAGGCAAGTGGAAAAGTGTCCATCACGTGACTATCAATGAAATGAAAAACAGAGCAACAATTAGGTATCGCCTCAAACCAGCAGGCACTGTCCCTTTCAACAAGCTGGAAACATGGGTGTTTTGGTGACAAGGATGTGGTGAGAAGGATGTGGTGACAGGGAGCTCTCATTCACAGCTGGGAGCTGCTACAAAGGGGGTGACGGCCAAGCTGCCTGCGAATGCGGACCATAAAGAGGAGAGCACCAAGCTGCCCACACATGCAGGGTGGTGAGAAACTGCCTGAAGAAGATCAGGTTGGTGAGGGTGGCTAAGCACTGCCCAGATTCACTACTGGGTTCCCCCTTAAGGTACATTTTCCTTCCTTCTTTTGTTTTGGGAAACCCTGAGACAATTGTCCCAAATGCCAATTCCAGGAGCAGATTCTATCAGACATAAAATGACAAAACCCAAGACAACTTCCTGAGATCATGACCTCAGAGCTTACATATAAAACAAATGCTTTTTAAATGGTGCCTCTAATAGCCCATTACAGCAGGCACGGGACACCACGGACATCCTACCTGGCAAATAAAATGTTATGAATGCCTCAGGAACTGCACATTTTTTCTAATCCCATTCAGAACTGTCCTGTAAGCAGAGACAGAACTTCCTGGGGTTATAGATAAGCACAGATGGTATTAGTGTTTATTAGATCCATAAAGGTTGCTGCTATACTACATCTCAAGAGCAGTGAAGTTTTGCTAATATGGGCCAATTGTGACAATATGAAGCAGCCATACAGTGTGTGGAAAAATATAGAAATATTTCCAAGAAAGTCTATGGAGAACAGCTTGATAAAACACAGGAACCACTGATTTGATAGGGCTGAGAAATGTGATCCTTCAGAGCCCTTAAAATAGCTGTGTATCTCGGACCTTGCAGCTGACTGTCCTCCGCTCTACCAGCTGGGCACTGGTGGAGGGATGGGTGCTGGAACACTGTATGACCAAGACCCAAATATGAACATCTTTGTAATTGTATATTTCACAGTGGTATAATAAAATACTTATAAATAAATAAATAAATAAATAAATAGTAAAATTTGTTTTTTAAAAAAATAATAAAATAGCTGTGTAGGTACTGGGAAGAAGCTGTATCTGTGTGTTGGTGGACACCACAGTAGCTGGCCCTGGGACTCTTGGTTTCTGCAGCTCAAAGCCATTCACATTGCCTTGAGGTCAGGCACTCATGCTAATCAGACCCCCTTGTGCAAATCACAATAGGAGATTGAGGGGAAACTACAGTTTGATTTTATACCTCTTGGAATAGCATTATATTATTCTCATGAATCCAGTGCCAGCTGGTCAGAGTATTTCTCAGAACTCCCATGGGCCCCCACAAGGGACACATTTAATATTTATCAGGAGTTACCCTGATAATGGATCAACATTAAAATTAGGTCTACTAAGATCAAGGAGAGCTAGTCTAAGTTTCCCCCCTTGCACCCTCCCTGGCAAGCAAATATGACTCTCAGTAATACAGAGGGCACAGTAATACAGAGGGCAGAATACACTAAAATTACCCTGGCACAGAGAGAAGGACCTTGGTGAGCTTTTGGAGAAATACAACTAGCTGCATGTTCAAGGTCAAAAAAAATTATAATGTTGTTTACCCATGTATTAAATCTTGAGATACTTTTGTTGTTACATGCATTCCCCCATCTCCACAAGTGCCTTAAGCAGGAGCATGGGATAGGGTCTTGGCCCTGGCAATTTGCATTTGTTTAGGTCTGGGCTAGATGTGTTTACCTGGAGATTTGCATAAGAGTGATGGTTTTTGTCTTTGCAAAGATCTTTCCCTCCTGGACCATGCTTGGGTTTTTTTGGTGACTTTGGAGTAAGAAAACTCGCCTTTATCTTGGTTTTAGATACCTACCTGACCACATAGTGTAGGTACAGCCAGAAATTAGAGGCTTGGAGTTCTCCTGACCTTGAATTGTATTAGCAGAGTTTGTTTAATTATTGGTGATAAGTAAAGCCTTTTGGAACTGTGCTGAACTCATGAATTTTGTCCTTCTGCTGTCAGCTTTCAAGGTAAAAGAGAACTCATCCCCTTGGTTATTACTGGGGTGCAGGCATCTGTGGGCCTCACAGGCAGAGAGACCCTGACACACCCTGTAGGTGCTGAGAGGAAGCTGTGCCTGTGGCTTCACGGGCAGAGAGAACCTGACAGGCCACAGCACAGCCCCGTGCTCCCCATGCTCCTGTGAGAGGAGCTCTGAGATTCTCAAGGGCCATAGGGAAGCAGAGATCAAGTCATGTGGGGAGACAATGGGGTTTGGCTGGGGCCGGAGGCAGAGAAGGCGGGGAGTGAGCGCAGCCCCTCAATGTGCTGGCCAGGCATGTGGTTTGAATTCTATCTCACTCTCTTTTGCTCAGCCTCACTCTTGTTCTCTCTCACTGCCTCTCACTCACTCTTGCTCTCACTCCGTCTCACTCTCTCTTCCTCTCTCTCTCACTCTCTTTCTCTTCTGTTTCTCTCTCCCTTGAGGAATCAGCAGAAGCCTTCCCTTTCCTTTTGAATAAGTTAATTCTGAAGTAGTTTAAGGCTTCAAAAAGATATGAACAGATTTTGGAGATTCCCCATGTACTGGTGGAAGCAGAAAAAGTGATCCAGAAAGGTCTCTGGGCTGCCAGATCCCAGTTCACTTGACAGACACATGCCTTACACCCGACGGAGTCTGAGATTATACCAGAGGTTCATGGCGCCTCCCAGCATTCAGGGTGCAGAGATTCCAAAACAAAGATGCCCACACACAGGAGGGAGCCCCTGCCACATGGCCATGGTCTGTCCTCACCTGGCCCTGAGGGGCCTCACACACTCTCCCCACTGCCAGCACGCGCAGACCGCAGCCCTCCTGCAGAAGATGCAGCTGCCCTCCGTCCCCCTCCCCATCAGGGAAGCTGTTCCCTGGGAATTACTGTCCATTTTGTGCCCAAAGTTTGCCTATACAAATACACAAGTTTGGAGCTGCTGCTCCCTCCAGACAATGCTAAAGGTGCTCCAGAAGGCAGGTGTCCACTTCAGTCCCTGCGGGATGTAAACACTTGGCCATGCCAGCTGCCCTAGGGATGGTCAGCACACTGTTCAGCTCCACAGTGGCCCATGGCTGCAGTGTGTCTCCTCCTGTGCCGGTAATGCAAACAGAAAACTGGTAGCTGTACAAAGGATGTCAGGATGAGATGGAAAGATGGCTTGGGGCAATGCATCAGGGCAGAGCACTATGTCTAGGGTGCAGTGCTCAGAAAGCCACCAGCTCCGCAGTGATTACTGCATGGACAGCAGTCAAAGGGCCATGGAGGGTGAGGTGGGGTTTGGAGTATTAGGAGGGTCAAGGGGTTTGTATGACTGAAGAGAGGGCACAGAGCAACTCTGAAGACCTAGGATTGACAAGGTGATTGTACACAGGTAAAATAATTCGTGTTTAAAGTTTTGACAGGAAACTGCCTAGGGAAGAGAATTCGGAGATTTTTTTATGCATATTAAACTGAGCTATATATATAACATACCAAAATATCTGATGGAGTGGGTAGGGACGCATCCCAAATGGACATCTGGTATCACCAAGAACAAACACCCGTTTCACTAACTTGGCTCTCTTTCCTAAAAGCATTTTCACATACTTTTTTGAAAAATATTAGCAGTTGCTGACCCCTAGGTCAGTTCACACTCAAAGCAAGTGAGTTAAAGGCCTTCTGAAGGGGAGGAACATGGACGATTCTTAGGGAGGAATGTCCCATGACAGAAGCCTCAGAGGTCTGGAAGAGGCAGGTGTTTATAGGAATTCATTTCCATCCAGACAGTAATGCTTCCTGATTGCAGACATCATCCAAGGAAACAAACGGATTCAAGATAATGATCATATCTGACTCCATAGTCACCACAGCTGTGTGCAGGAACGCGCAGCCCCAGTGCCCTGAGCACTGGGCTTGAAGGTCTCTCACGCCAATGCCCAGCTACCCTTTGTAGAAACTTCTGTGGAAAGAGAGAATTATCTCCATTTTAAACACGACTTTTCTTCAAACTAGAAGAGATGTAAAGTGCATGACTGTGGTTGTGTAGTTTTAGAGTAGAATAAAACAGCCCTTGGAGAGATATTCCTCAACACAGTTAAAGCCACTTCCCAGAAGCCTGCAGCAAACTTTACTCCATGGTGGAGAACTGACTCCTCTGAACGATTTGAGTGAGAGACATGGAGGGAGTTGCTTGAGGGAGGGTGGGAGGGCGTGGCCTGAGGGAGAGAGGGAGTGGCTTGAGGGAGGGTGGGAGGGCGTGGCCTGAGGGAGAGAGGGAGTGGCTTGAGGGAGGGTGGGAGGGCGTGGCCTGAGGGAGAGAGGGAGTGGCTTGAGGGAGGGTGGGAGGGCGTGGCCTGAGGGAGAGAGGGAGTGGCTTGAGGGAAGGCGGGAGGGCGTGGCCCAAGGGAGAGGGAGTGGCTTGAGGGAAGGCGGGAGGGCGTGGCCCAAGGGAGAGAGGGAGTGGCTTGAGGGAGGGTGGGAGGGCGTGGCCTGAGGGAGAGAGGGCAGAGCGTGAGGGAGGGAGGCTCTGCTGGACAGTTCCCACCCTGGTACTCTGGCTCCCACCACGGTTATGTGTGAGGGGAATGTGGCATCCATATTCATGCTGCTTTCAAAAGATGAAAATCTATCAAGTACTGTGATCAAATTTAGAAAAAAAATTCAATCGAATCATTCTGCCAATCCCTAAATATGCTGATAGCACAAAGAAACAGATGTCTGGTTCAATTCCATCTCTGGTGCCATAGGGAAGAAAAACTGTTAATCAGCATCAGCTCTACTGAAGTTGGAAGACAGGGCATAGTCACAGAACGGGAGTGTGTTTCGCCATGTTCTAAACAAGCCCAAGAGTATGATACAGAGTTAATGGTGCAGTGAAGGAAGATAATCGGTCAGAAGCTTCAAAAATGATTAACCAAGTAAAAGGAGTGAATGTCAGATTGAAAGGGATGAAGAACTGAACAAAGCCTGCCAGGGATTTTCACCCGGAGGAGGCCTTAAAAAGATGAAAGGAAAAAATAACATCACCCACGGATTAAGGAAATGAAAGAAGAAACAAGGCCACTGAGAATAACAGGTCTCAGCCTGTGGCTAAAGACAGCATCAGAAAACAACGGAAAACTGCAGAGAAGGACTAAAATCTGCTGAGATCAAATGCCCAAGGGCAGAAAGTGGCTGGGGAAAGGCACACCACGGAGCCCAAAGGTGCTGTTCAGGTATGGAGCTTAGGGGTAGGGCATGGTTTAGGGAAGTCAGAGACTGGAAATCTGCTGTTTTGTTTGTTTGTTTGTTTTGTTTTTTAATTGAATCTGTGAGATGCAGTGACAAAGCTGTTTATGATAGGGTTTCAGTCACACCATGTTCCAGCACCTGTCCCATCACCAGCGCATATCTTTCATGACCAGGTTTGACAGAGGATAAAGAGCTTCTATGAAGGTTAGAAAAAGCCTACTAGCACGTGGTATGGAGTGTGGAACTGAGCTTGGGGCTTGAGGCAGCCCTTCACTAGATTAAGGAAGACACATTTACTCCCGACTCGCTAAGGGATTTTATACATTTCCAATAACAAATTAATGTTTCATTGATATGAATGTTCTATGTCTTATTAGTTTTTTCTTTAAATCCACAAAGATTTTATTATAATCTATTACTTATTAATTTGGATACTTCAGCAGTATCTATAATATAATATTTTCTAATATAAAGCCAATAATCCCTTTCTTAGATAAAATAAACTTGCACTTTTACAGACCTATTCAGATAGACTTTTTTAAGTGTTCTTAATTCTATTTCATGTAAATTCTGTGTATTTGCACAGAGCTATCTATATTTCTTTGTACTAATATACCTCTAAAAGTTTATGATTTCTTTGGGTGGAAGAAGACAAAGCAGTAGTGTTCAGGGCCTACTCCTGCTTCTATTCAGGGCCTATTCCTGGTTCTGCTCAGGCCTACTCCTGGTTCTCCTCAGGCCTATTCCTGGTTCTGCTCAGTGTCTATTCCTGGTTCTGCTCAGGCCTACTCCTGGTTCTGCTCAGGCCTACTCCTGGTTCTGCTCAGGGCCTACTCCTGGTTCTACTCAGGGCCTACTCCTGGTTCTGCTCAGGGCCTATTACTGGTTCTGCTCAGGGCCTACTCCTGGTTCTGCTCAGGGCCTATTACTGGTTCTGCTCAGGGCCTACTAGTGGTTATGCTCAGGGCCTACTCCTGGTTCTGCTCAGGGCCTATTCCTGGTTCTGCTCAGGGCCTACTCCTGGTTATGCTCAGGACTACTCTTGGTTATGCTCAGGTCTACTCCTGGTTCTGCTCAGGGCCTACTCCTGGTTCTGCTCAGGGCCTACTACTGGTTCTGCTCAGGGCCTACCTCCTGGTTCTGCGCAGGACCTACTCCTGGTTCTGCTCAGGGCCTGCTCCTGGTTCTGCTCAGGTCCTGGTTCTGCTCAGGGCCTACTCCTGGTTCTGCTCAGGGCCTACTACTGGTTATGCTCAGGGCCTACTCCTGGTTCTGCTCAGGCCTACTCATGGTTCTGCTCAGGGTCTACTAGGGCCTACTCCAGGTTATGCTCAGGGCCTACTCCTGGTTCTGCTCAGGGCCTATAACTGGATCTGCTCAGGCCTACTCTAGGTTCTCCTCAGGCCTACTCCTGGTTCTGCTCAGGTCCTGGTTCTGCTTAGGGCCTACTCCTGGTTCTGCTCAGGGCCTACTCCTGCTTCTGCTCAGGGCCTACTCCTGGTTCTGCTCACGGCCTACTCCTTGTACTTTTCAGGGCCTACTCCTGGTTCTGCTCAGGGCCTACTCCTGGATCTGCTCAGGGCCTACTCCTGGTTCTGCTCAGGGCCTATTCCTGGTTCTGCTCAGGGCCTACTCCTGGTTCTGCTCAAGAACTACTCCTGGTTCTGCTCAGGGCCTACTACTGGTTCTGCTCAGGGCCTACTCCTGTTTATGCTCAGGCCTACTCTTGGTTCTGCTCAGGGCCTGTTGGAGGCCATGTTTAGCTAATCTGGGAGTTTTGTTGTTTTGCTCACTCCCAGCTTAATTTTATTTAAGCCAAGGTTCATTCTAATGAGATCTCTCTTCTATGTAAACACTGCTAGAGGGTGTGGCAGTTACAGAAGTCACCTTGATTGAATAACTTCTGACTTATACATCTACTAAGACTTCTATGTCTTCTAGATTGGGCACAGCTCCTCTTTATACCCACTGCACCCAACATGGGACAGTTAGAATTTACCAGGAGACTACCACCCTGGCTACGCTGAGACTAAAGGAAGACTATAGGAAGGATCATACTAGTTTGCTCTAAGCAGGCGAGTATGACCCTTTCAGTACATGAGAACAAGATACTCAGAATCACCCTGGTGCAGATAATAATAAGGACCTTGTGGGTACCATCTAGATTACATGAAGCTCATGAAGTTAAGATGTATTACTTTATATCAGTCCCCTCTCTCCCAGTGTTTTACATAAGAGATAATCTCGGGATTAGTCCTTGGTGTAACCTTTGTTTATACCTGCAATAGGGTGTGGCACTACACTCTGTTTAGGGTTCTTTGTTGGCATGACAACCTCCCGATTGGATTACTTTGGTGTATATAAGGGGCTGACTTGAGGCCCCTTCACCTTTTGCCTTTTGGTTCCTCAGCCTTCAGCTTTTGGCTCCCTGCTTTTGGCTTTTGGCTTTTGGCTTTGGCCTTTTGCTCTTTGGCCTTTTGCTCCTTCTGGGTAGGACTCAGCTCGGCTGACATCCTCTCTCTTTGGTGGGAGACTTAGGCTCTTTTGTATGGTCTAAGTTCAGACCAGAGCAGAGTTTGTTCATTATATTGGATTGCTGTGGAAGAGCTTTTGTACTATTAAAAAGCCATTTTTTGGAACTGCACCGGACTCGTAAGTTTTCATCTTTCTCCCGGTGTCCTCGGAGGTAGAAGACAACCTCTGACCTGACACTGTCAGGGACCCCAGCGACGTTCCCGACAAGGGCCTACTCCTGGTTCTGCTCAGGACCTACTCCTGGTTCTGCTCAGGGCCTATTCCTGGTTCTGCTCAGGGCCTACTCCTGGTTCTGCTCAGGGCCTACTCCTGTTTATGCTCAGGCCTACTCTTGGTTCTGCTCAGGGCCTACTACTGGTTCTGCTCAGGGCCTACTCCTGGTTCTGCTCAGGGCCTATTCCTGGTTCTGCTCAGGGCCTACTCCTGATCTGCTCAGGGCCTACTCCTGGTTCTGCTCAGGCCCTACTCCTGGTTCTGCTCAGGGCCTAATCCTGGTTCTGCTCAGGTCCTGGTTCTGCTCAGGGCCTACTCTCGCTCTGCTCAGGGCCTTCTCCTGATTCTGCCCAGGTCCTGGTTCTGCTCAAGGCCTACTCCTGGTTCTACTCAGGGCCTACTCCTGATTCTACCCGGGCCTACTACTGGTTATGCTCAGGCCTACTCCGCTTCTGCTTAGGGCCTACTCCTGGTTCTGCTCAGGACTTACTCCTGATTCTGCTCAGGGCCTACTCCTGGTTCTGCTCAGGGCCTATTCCTGGATCTGCTCAGGACCTACTCCTGATTCTGCTCAGGGCCTACTCCTGGTTCTGCTCAGGGCCTATTCCTGGATCTGCTCAGGGCCTACTCCTGGTTCTATTCAGGGCCTACTACTGGTTATGCTGAGGGCTTACACCTGGTTCTGATCAGGTCCTGGTTCTGCTCAGGGTCTACTCCTGGTTCTGCTCAGGCCTACTCCTGGTTCTATTCAGGGCCTACTACTGGTTCTGCTCAGGGCCTACTACTGGTTCTGCTCAGGGCCTACTCCTGGTTTTGCTCAGGCCTACTCGTGGTTCTGCTCAGGGCTACTCCTGGTTCTGCTCAGGGCCTACTACTGGTTCTGCTCAGGGCCTACTCCTGGTTCTGCTCAGGGCCTACTCCTGATTCTGCTCAGAGCCTACTCCTGGTTCTACTCAGGGCCTACTCCTGGTTCTGCTCAGGGCCTATTACTGGTTCTGCTCAGGGCCTACTCCTGGTTCTGCTCAGGGCCTACTCCTGGTTCTGCTCAGGGCCTATTCCTGGTTATGCTCAGGGCCTACTCCTGGTTATGCTCAGGACTACTCTTGGTTCTGTTCAGGGCCAACTCCTGGTTCTGCTCAAGACCTACTCCTGATTCTGCTCAGGGCCTACTCCTGGTTCTGCTCAGGGCCTACTCCTTGTTCTTTTCAGGACCTACTACTGGTTATGCTCAGGGCCTACTCCTGTCTCTGCTCAGGGCCTATTCCTTGTTCTGCTCAGGGCCTACTCCTGGTTCTGCTCAGGGCCTATTCCTGTTTCTGCTCAGGGCCTACTCCTGGTTCTGCTCAGGCCTACTCCTGGTTATGCTCAGGGCCTATTCCTGTTTCTGCTCAGGGCCTACTCCTGGTTCTGCTCAGGCCTACTCCTGGTTCTGTGCTCAGGAGTGTCTCCTGTTTAAGTCAGGGGATCGTCACAGGTTCTGGGGATGGAAGCGGGATCAGTTATTTGCAAAGGGAGCACCCTACCCCCTTCAGTATCATTCCAGCCCTGAAGATTTAATTTCTGAAACAACAATTATTCATGATTTTGTCGAATTTCAGATTAATTTTATTCACCCCACACACATGCAGGTATCACCCACCTCCACCCACGCAGATCCACAGACCTCTGGCATGCGAGTGGTGGAAGAACCCATCTTAGACCATCTCTTTTCATGTGTGTGTGTGTGTGTGTGTGTGTGTGTGTTTGTGTGTATGTGTGTGTGTGTGAGACTATGCCTTTGGACATTTCAGTAGCAGAAACAGTAAGAGAAACATGAGTGGTCAAAATCCTTGACACAGAAGACTTTGTCCATGGAAATGAGCTAGCATGGAGTGCGAACGCCGAGGGGTGCTTGAGACACCAGAAGAAGGAAAGGGGCTGAAGATGGGTCTAGTGCTAGAATGCTGTCCCCATGAAAAGTGTGACTAGTAGTTCCTCAATTAAAAATAATGTCAAAATGGTGTTCTGAAATTACAACCTCTTCAGTCACCTGTGGACAGATATTTGCTTGCCAAGAGTGGGTGGTGGGGAGACAGATTAAGGCTACAAAGGACGCTTTGCACTGTAACTCCATCTGCATGGAGCTCCCCTGTACAGAATCCTGGGGCTACAGGAGCAGCAGCCCGTGTGGAAGAAACCACAGCCAAGCTAACAGGGATAGTCAAGGCTGCAGTCTCCAACCACGACAGAAGTGACAAACTTGAACTCTCCCAATAATAAGCCTTGGCCTTCAGCAGTGCAAAAGTCTCACAGAAGCACACTTTTTGATATAATGTGAAAGCATGTGACTTCTGAAATGTCTCAAAGGCATGGGCAGTGATACACACGCACACAGGTCAGAAGAGGTAAGAGACTGGACTCACATGCACTCATCTTTTTCCCAATGTGCAATGTTCTAATAAAATTATGGATTTCAGAAAAGTGGTACATAGTCAAATGAGTTTTCACAAAGGCTATCAAAATATTGCAGCATGAAACAATGAGAAATATGTGACTATGTCAGGGATCATGTGCAGAGTGCTGTAATTATCCCAAAGTCCAGGAAGCACCAGACAGTGATTTAAAGATTTATTGAACTCCTTCCATTTTCTTTAAAGATTTATAGAAATGATGGCAATCAAAACAAACAACGAAAAGAAGCCAACTTCTAATTAAGGGTTATTTTGAGTGGAAACAAGGGGGAGTGCTGGCTCCTTTCTTTTTGCTGACAGGGAGAGCAAAGGAGTCAGAGACTCCAAAATACATTCTTTTGTTAATAAAATGACCTTAGCCTGTGCAACCAATGCATATGGAGAGTTTTACCTTTGCTTGATTATTGAATTGCCAGGGAGGAAGCAATTACAACTCCAGAATCATTTGCTAGCATCCCGGAAACCAGAGAGAGATGGCATGCTTGCAGTCCGATCCTTACTGCTGCCCCTCACTAGGGTAGTGATCAGCCACCTCCTGTCCTGGTGACACAGGAAGCTTTCCTCTAATAGAAGAGAAGCAATGGACTTTCCACATATTGTGTTCATATCACTTAAGCTGCTGCCCCTTGAGGTGTTGCAGGTGTGGCTGCTGTGCCCAGCTGTATCAGCAGGAGGCAGACAGGAGACAGTCTTGTCTACACCAGGGGCCCTAGATGGTTGATGGTCTAACATAGAAAAAGACTGGGTCCCCTGGGATGAACCCAGAGCCACAGCAGAGCCTTGCAAGCTACCCCTGGTGTATTCAATACTCGGTATGACAAAAACAGTAACAAGAATGTACTTCATTCCCAACGAATGGAGACATTACTGGCACCTGCTTGAGAAAATCGATGATCAATGGGAAGACAAGTGATACAAGTGATCACTTAAGCTAATGCAGGCACCAATTTGGAACTGGAACTCGTTACACATGTGAAATACTGTTATTTTTTTTCAGATTTCAAAACAAAAATGGGGATTGATCCTTCTTGCTCTAAGTTCCTTTCACTACCAAACTATCATGAAAGTCCTGTCTCCTTGCCATGGCCACACTGACATCTCAGAGTGACCAATGAATGGAAGCTCAATTAGCAAAAGATTGAAGAAGGGCTTTAAGACTGGAACTGGCACTCCTGCTACCACTTGGAAATCTTTGATCTTTTCTTTAATTCTTCATTGTTTGTTTTTAGGGCCACACGCAATGGTGCTTAGGACTTATTCCTGGCTCTGTGCTCAGAGAAACAATCCTAGCAGACTCAGGAAACCATCTTGGATGATCCGGATCCCAGGTCTACAGACCAGACCAGATCTACTACCCAAGAGTCACAAGCTTCAGGGTGACACCCCACTGGGACACAGGTCAATGTGCTTCTTCCTAACCCAGAGAAGCTGACTAGAGCAGGGAGAAAAACAGGAGGATGTAACCCCTGGGGAGAACAATTGAAAAGGGAAGTCCTAGATGCTGGGACATAGCCAGAAAGATGGGGGAAGGTGGGAAAGTTCTCCCTTAGCAGGGAGAACTGAGCTAAAATGAACTCTGGACAGTGTTGGCTGATAACATTGTGGGGCAAGGAGGGGCGATATTGGACCCTGGGAGCCCTGACAGAATCTGGGAGCAGATAGATACAGGAAATCTTGGTGGGACCGCCACTTGTTGGGGAACGCTGGGCACCGCAACAAAATCTGGGAGCAGGTTATAAGGAATCCCCTTCTGCCCCAGGGGATTGGTGGCCTGTGGATAGAGAAAGAAGCAAGAATCCAGCAAAGTTTCAAAAGGCTTTGCTCACACTTGTTCTGGTATACAATCCAGCAATAGGAAACCCCAGGCCTTAGGTTCCTAGCTGTGCCCCAGCCACAAGTTTAGAATCCTAGGCCAAGATGGTTGCTACCATGTTCTAAGACCCAACAGGGAAGGGAACGGAGAAGAGAAAAGGAAGAAAAGGCAAAAGGCCAAAAAGCATAAAGGGTACAGCTTTTATAACTTTTCAGCCCAGACTGCCCACATCAACAGAAAGCAGTTAGGGTCAATCCCCCTCAGGTAGTTTCTACCAGGACCTCCCCTAGCCCCATTGAAATGTTAATATAGCCCCAGTCAAGATTTGCCTTGGTTGTTTCCAGATTCTGGCTATTGTGAATAGAGCTGAAATGAACATCAAAGTGCAGATAGTGTTTCTTCTGTGTGTTTTTGGGTCTTCAGGGTATATTCCCAGAAGTGGTATTGCCTGAGAACAGAAGATTTGCTAAAGCAACTGTGGTACATCTACACAATGGAATACTATACAGCTGTCAGAAAAGACGAAGTCACAAAATTTACATGAAAATGGATGGACATGGAAAGTATCATACTGAGTGAAATTAGTTAGAAGGTAAAGGACAGATATAGAATGACTGCATTCATTAATGGTATATAAATATAGAGAAGGAATTCACCCAAAATGCCAGAGCCAGCTTTGTAGCATGACAGCTTGATTCTAGACTTGACGACTCTTCAGCTGTTAAGAGAATGATTTCTGATGTATTGAATCACCTGGTTCAACTGGAGTCTATGTATCTGTGTGTCTGTGTCATAGACACAGATACACCCGGCAGAGCAGAAATCAGCTTTCCCCGTTGAACCCCCTGCATTCCATGGACCACGAGAGCAACTTCCGACCCGAGTCCACCATCACGATGGAGCCTCGGAGGAGCCCAGAGGAACCCCCACACCTTGCTGGCAGCCATCTTCACAATCCACACTCTGCAGCAGGTAAGATCTCCACCCAGCAGACTAATCCAGTCTCCAGCCCCCATATTAATCCAGTCTCCAGCCTGGCTTGTCAGAAACCCAGCCTACAAGGACCCACCATGCAGAGACCCGCCCTTCAGAGGAGAGTATTTCAAGTACAGGAATGCTTGAGCCTAAGATACAGATACACCCGGCAGAGTAGAAACCAGCTTTCCCACGCAACTTGCGCTCTCAAGATTTACCTGCAAATTACCGTAAATATTCAACCCACCCCTCTGAGAGAGTCCCACAAAGTAATGAGAATATAGCACCCACATGGCAGAGCCTGGCAAGCTGTCTGATGCGTGTTCGATATGCCAAATCCAGTAACAGAAATGTTTATTTTCCAGACTCCGAAAAGAGCCCTTAATACGGCAGCAGTAAGAAAGGCAAACAAGCAGTGCCAGACAAAATTTCATGGCCATCCTAGGCGGCCAAAATGAAGAAGGACTAAAATGACTGTCTGTACTTTCAATGCACGTACACTGGCATCGGAAGGACATATTGAGGATCTGATGCAGCAGGCAAAAAGATCAAGTATGACATCATTGGTCTGACTGAGACGAGGAGGCGTCAGTTGCATCATGCTGTATTTGACACCAGAGAAGAATTGTTCCTTGGAACATGCGACAAAAAGAGGCATCGGTGGCATTGGTGTCCTTGTCAACACGAACATGGCCGTAAACATTGATTCATTTGAATGCCTTACAAACCGAATAGGACGATTACACTTGAAGAGATGTGGCCCACTGCCAGCAATTTCTATTTTCATTGTCTACGCACCAACATCCACATACAAAGAAGATGAAATTGAGAAATTCTACATGGAATTGGAGGGGTTCTATAAAAAAAGATCACACCTTCTACAAGATCATAGTCGGTGATTTTAATGCCAAGATAGGACCAAGAAGATCGGCTGAAGAACTCCAAATCGGGACTCATGGCCTAGAATGGAACGAACAGGGTAAGAGACTATCTGAGTTCATCATGTCCACCAAGACCATTCATGGGAACTCACAGTTCCAGAAAGCTGAAGCGAAACGTTGGACATGGGAATCTCCTGGTGGACAGTTCCACAATGAAATTGACCACATCATCTTCAATCAACGGTTTTGTCTGACCGATGTAGCTGTCGTCCCCAAATTCCAAACAGGATCAGACCACCATCTCCTTCATGCAAAATTCTACTTCCCACAATGGGGAGAAAAGGCTGCAAAGTTTAAGAAGAGAACTCCCAGAACGACCACCAACTGGGAACACTTTGACACCTTTGCAGCAACATGGGAAGATACCATCATTAATGACATCGATGAAGAATACAACCGACTGGTTTAGCACCTCCATGATTTTGCGAAGAATGCTGAGAGAGAGAAAGACACAAAAGGACGCGGTGTCTTCAGAAACTCTCGAGCTCATTCGCCAACGTGGCAAGGCGCTAGCCTCAGGAGACCAAATGCTAACATCCAAGATTGCTAAACAGTGCAGAGAAGCGATAAAAGAAGACCTCAAAGAAGAAGAGCAGAAATACTGGAAGATGCAGCAGAAGCCTGGAAAAGCATTCGCACTGCCCACCTTTCCTTTGCCAACTATAAGACCAAGATGACTGCCCTCTGACGCCCTGATGGATCTATCACATCTTCCAGAAAGGCAATGGAAAAGATTATCCATGACTTCTACTTAAATCTCTTTGATAGCCACATCCACCTGCCCACATACCAAATTCTGCAGGATGGATATGTCATTCCCAACGTTCTCCCTTCTGAAATCCGCCATGCCATCTCATCGGTAAAGAAGAGAACAGTACCAGGCCCAGACAAAGTCAGACCCAAACACCTGAAGAATCTGCCGTCGGTACTCATCAATACACTAGCTCGGCTCTTCACACGCTACCTGTCCGAATGCAAGGTGCCCTCCCAATGGAAAACCAGCAGGACAGTTCTACTGTTCAAGAAGGGAGACATTCACGACATCGGCAACTATCGCCCCATCTGCCTGTTGTCTGTCATCTACAAGCTGTTTACACGAGTCATCCTGAATAGGATTAGCAGAACACTAGATGAAGGACAACCATGCGAGCAAGCAGGCTTCCGGAAAGGATTCAGCACAATCGACCATACCCACACGGTAACCTAGCCAAACAGGGTGTTCAAACCCAATACATCAAGATCCTCTGTGAGCTGTATTATGGATTCACCACCAGGATCTCACCATTCTACAAAGAAGTGATCATTAATGTGAAAAGAGGGGTTCAACAGGGTGATACCATTTCACCAAAACTCTTCAGCGCCACCCTCGAGAACATCATGCGACAATTAGAATGGGAAGGAATGGGAATGAAGATAGAACGTCGGCAACTACAGCACCTCTGCTTCGCTGATGACATCGTTCTAATAACACCAAATATTAGCCAAGCGGCACAAATGCTGGCTGACTTTGACCTAGAATGTGGAAAGATAGGTCTACAGCTCAATCTAAAGAAAACTATGTTCATGAGAAATGAACTAGTTCCTGAGGCCCCATTCACTCTCAATGGAACAAATATCTCTGAATGCAGCAGTTAT
Source organism: Cryptotis parvus (assembly GCA_021461705.1). Lineage (NCBI taxonomy): Eukaryota > Metazoa > Chordata > Mammalia > Eulipotyphla > Soricidae > Cryptotis > Cryptotis parvus. The sequence continues at coordinate 335,884 of JAJIBD010000666.1, read as the reverse complement.
GTGTACCTAGGTCGAGAAATCAGCATGATGAATGACCTAAAACCTGAGCTGCGCAGGAGGAAGAGAGCGGCATGGAATGCCTTCAAAGGCATCGAAGAAAAAGCTAAAAGGACAAAGAACCTCCGGCTCCGGGCACATCTCTTTGACTCCACCGTTCTCCCTGCATTAACATATGCCTCAGAGACCTGGGCCCTACAAAAGCAGGATGAGAATGCTATTCGGGTCTCCCAGAGAGGCATCGAAAGAGCTATGCTTTGAATATCACATCTCACTCAAGTGAGAGAAGGAATCGGAGTTCTGACCTCCGTCGCTATTCCAGAATCAGGGACACTGTCTCGTTTGCCAAGGCATCGAAAATCAGATGGGCTAGACATGTAATGCAATTTGGAGACAACCGTTGGACTAGAGCCATTACCGACTGGATCCCACGGGATATCAAAAGGTCACGTGGCCGCCCACCTACAAGATGGTCAGACTTCCTTGTAAAGACCCTGAAGCAACGGTTTGAGGCTCTTCATATTCCTGAATCAACCAGATGCCATTGGGGTACATTGGCACGTGATAGGATCCAATGGAAATGTTACTGGCTCCCGCTCAAGCAAATTGATGAATAACGGGATTCAAGTGATCAAGTGATCAAATATATATTAGTGCACTACTTATCATGGAAAATGTTAACAACACACTAGAACTGAACATTGAATGTACACAAAGGTATTTACATGATAATCCCTAAATGCCTGTAGGGCAAGCCATAATGCATGAGAGAGAGAGAAAGAGAGAGAGAGAAAGAAGAGGAATAGTGCCTGCTATAGAGGCAGGATGGAGGAGGTGGGAGGGAATTTGGGGACATGGTGGTGGGAATAGGGCACTGGTGGAGGGACGGGTGCTGGAAAAATGTATGATTGAAATCCAAACATGAGCATCTTTTTAATTGTATATTGCACAGTGGTATAATAAAATAATTTAAAAAGTTTTGCATTGGAAGTATTCCTGCAGGTCCTATGTAGAGTGGGAGAAAGGGCAAGTATCTGTACCAATGGATATTCTACATCAAGGTATATATTTCTCCAAGCTTTCACAAGATTCTCGTCTTTATTTCATGGTTGTTTTGTATAATAGCCTTCAGACTTATTAGAGAGCCATGCTTGTTTGCTTGGAGGCAAACAACACTTCTCTCTGGTCTAATTACTTAGAGATCCAATATAGCCAGGTAAATATACTGGTAAGATCTATATAATCCCATGATGATTGTGGTAGCAAGAGAGAAAATATTTATACCAGCTAACATAGAATACATGGTAAGAAATACTGCCACATAAAGTCACAGATTCCAACTATTTTCCAACTATTTTCTGCCCTTTATCTACATAATTTGCTGTTGTCCCCAAATTCCAGACAGGATCGGACCACCGTCTCCTTCGTGCAAAATTCTACTTCCCTCAACGGGGAGAAAAAGCTGCAAAGTTTAAGAAGAGAACTCCCAGAACGACCACCAACTGGGAACTCTTTGGCACCATTGCGGCAACATGGGAAGATACCATCATTGATGACATCGATGAAGAATACAACCGACTGGTTCAGCACCTCCATGATTGTGCGAAGAATGCCGAGAGAGAGAAAGACACAAAAGGACGCTTGTCTTCAGAAACTCTTGAGCTCATTCGCCAACGTGGCAAGGCGCGAGCCTCAGGAGACCAAATGCTAACGTCCAAGCTTGCTAAACAGTGCAGAGAAGCGATAAAAGCAGACCTCAAAGACAGAAGAGCAGAAATACTGGAAGATGCAGCAGAAGCCGGGAAAAGTATTCGCACTGCCCGCCTGTCCTTCACCAACTATAAGACCAAGATGACTGCCCTCCGACGCCTGATGGATCTATCACATCTTCCAGAAAGGCAATGGAGAAGATTATCCAGGACTTCTACTTAAATCTCTTTGATAGCCACATCCACCTGCCCACATACCAAATTCCACAGGATGGATATGTCATTCCCAACGTTCTCCCTTCTGAAATCCTACATGCCATCTCATCGGTAAAGAAGGGGAACAGCACCAGGCCCAGACAAAGTCAGACCTGAACACCTGAAGAATCTGCCGTCAGTACTCATCAATACACTAGCTCGGCTCTTCACACGCTACCTGTCCGAATGCAAGGTGCCCTCCCAATGGAAAACCAGCAGGACAGTTCTACTGTTCAAGAAGGGAGACATTCACGACATCGGCAACTATCGCCCCATCTGCCTGTTGTCTGTCATCTACAAGCTGTTTACACGAGTCATCCTGAACAGGATTAGCAGAACACTAGATGAAGGACAACCATGCGAGCAAGCAGGTTTCCGGAAAGGATTCAGCACTATCGACCATACAGTAACCAAGCTCATTGAGGTTTGTAGGGAGTACAAGATGCCACTCTGTCTCACGTTCATCGATTTACAGAAAGCCTTTGATTCTGTGGAGACTGAAGCAGTCATCGAAGCCCTAGTCAAACAGGGTGTTCAAACCCAATACATCAAGATCCTTCATGAGCTGTATTACGGATTCACCACCAGGATCTCACCATTCTACAAAGAAGTGATCATTGATGTCAAAAGAGGGGTTCGACAGGGGTGATACCATCTCACCAAAACTCTTCAGTGCCACCCTCGAGAACATCATGAGACAATTAGAATGGGAAGGAATGGGAGTGAAGATAGATGGTCGGCAACTACACCACCTCCGCTTCGCTGATGACATCGTTCTAATAACACCAAACATTAGCCAAGCGGCACAAATGCTGGCTGACTTTGACCTAGAATGTGGAAAGGTAGGTCTACAGCTGAATCTGAAGAAAACTATGTTCATGAGAAATGAACTAGTTCCAGAGGCCCCATTCACTCTCAATGGAACAAACATCTCTGAATGCAGCAGTTATGTGTACCTAGGTCGAGAAGTCAACATGATGAACGTCCTAAAACCTGAGCTGCGCAGGAGGAAGAGAGCGGCATGGAATGCCTTCAAAGGCATCGAAGAAATAGCTAAAAGGACAAAGAACCTCCGGCTCCGGGCACATCTCTTCGACTCCACCGTTCTCCCTGCATTAACATACGCCTCAGAGACCTGGGTCCTACGAAAGCAGGATGAGAATGCTATTCGGGTCTCCCAGAGAGGCATCGAAAGAGTTATGCTTGGAATATCACGTCTCACTCAAGTGAGAGAAGGAATCGGAGTTCTGACCTCCGTCGCTATTCCAGAATCAGGGACGCTGTCTCGTTTGCCAAGACATCGAAAATCAGATGGGCTGGTCATGTAATGCGATTTGGAGACAACCGCTGGACTAGAGCCATTACCGACTGGATCCCACGGGATGTCAAAAGATCACGTGGCCGCCCACCTACAAGATGGTCAGACTTCCTTGTTAAGACCCTGAAGGAACGGTTTGAGGCTCTTCATATTCCTGAATCAAACAGATGCCAATGGGCTACATTGGCACGTGATAGGGTCCAATGGAAATGTTACTGGCGCCCGCTCGAGCAAATCAATGAATAACGGGATTCAAGTGATCAAGTGATCTACATAGAGACCTGCAGGAGGTAACTCCAGGCAAGATGCAGAGGCCCTGGGCAACAGTGTACTGCAATAGGGGTGTTCCTTCATGTATCCAGGGAGTGATGTTACACAGAGCCAAGGAGCAGCCCACACTCATACCTCTCACTGCACACTGCTGTCAGGGATCGCCATCGGGGTCCCCGACAGTGTCAGGACAGAGGTTGTCTTCTACCTCCGAGGACGCCGGGAGAACAGATGAAAACTCACGAATCCGGTGCAGTTCCAAAAATGGCTTTTAATAGTACAAAAGCTCTTCCACAGCAATCCAATATAATGAACAAACTCTAGCTCTGGTCCGAACTTAGACCATACAAAAGAGCCTAAGTCTCCCACCAAAGAGAGAGAGAATCTCACCCGAGCTGAGTCCTACCCAGAAGAAGGAGCAAAAGGCCAAAGAGCAAAAGGACAAAAGCCAAAAGCCAAAAGCCTCAGGAGCCAAAAAGCTGAAGGCTGAGGAACCAAAAGGCAAAAGGTGAAGGGGCCTCAAGTCAGCCCCTTATATATACCAAAGTAATCCGATCAGGAGGTTGTCATGTCAAAAAAGAACCCTAAACAGAGTGCAGTGCCACACCCTATTGCAGGTATAAACAAAGGTTATGCCAAGGACTAAGGAGATTATCTCTTATGTAAAACACTGGAGAGAGAGAGAGGGCTGATATAAAGTAATACATCTTAACTTCATGAGCTTCATGTAATCTAGATGGTACCCACAAGGTCCTTCTTATTATTATCTGCACCAGCGTGATTCTGAGTATCTTGTTCTCGTGTACTGAAAGGGTCACTCTCGCCTGCTTAGAGCAAACTAGTATGATCCTTCCTATAGTATCAGCGTAGCCAGGGTGGTAGTCTCCTGGTAAATTCTAACTGTCCCACGTTGGGTGCAGTGGGTATAAAGAGGAGCTGTGCCCAATCTAGAAAACATAGAAGTCTTAGTAGATGTATAAGTCAGAAGTTATTCAATCAAGGTGACTTCTGTAACTGCCACACCCTCTAGCAGTGTTTACATAGAAGAGAGGTCTCATTAGAATGAACCTTGACTTAAATAAGATTAAGCTGGGTGTGGGCAAAACAACAAAGCTCCCAGATTAGCTAAATCTGTCCTCCAACACACTGCAAGGATCTTTTCTGGAGAAACAAGACAAGGCACCTCAAAATTGACTCTGCATTTTGTGGCCTTATCAGAGGGTTGAGTGTAGGAGCAGATGGCAGGTGGATTCAGGGCACTGTACATGGGGAGCTTAACTTCTCTCCTGCCTCTCACTGACCACTGAAGGCACTTTCATACCTTCTTCACCAGGCAAAGAGCACAGAGGATACCCCAGGTGAGGCTGTGGTTCCCTGAGTAGGAAGGATGATAAGTTTTGGGGTTTCCATCTGCATAGAAACCAGCTCCTAGAAACATGTCTGAGGGTGGGAGGTCTCATGCCATAATCTGAGAACTGTTTGCTCAGGTTCTCCAGGTGGAACTAGAACCCACAGAACCATGTTGGTTCTGGCACCTTCAGCTCCACAGCCAGCAGACATTTACTACCATTGTTTTGTTAACAACTAACAAATTTTTGCAGTCATCCTAATAAGCCAAGTTTGATGGAGTATTCATGCCTGATAGGTTTGGTTCTGCCCCTCACAGGTGTGGCTGCGGTGCCTGGCAGCTCTTTTCAGAACTCTTTTTAGATTTTTTCACCGGATATGTATACACCTTCTTCAAGTCTACAGCCTTAGGGGCGTGTTTACGAATGGCTTTTAGTTGGGTTACGCCTCAGAATCAGGTATGCGCTATTCCCTGATTGGTAAGCTATGAAATCAGAAATCTCCCTGCGTAACACATCCATTTCTTGGTCTGAGTTTCCAAGTTTCCTATATATTTCTTCTTTTTTGTTCTTTCAATCTTATATCTAACTTCCAGACCTCTTCTTTCTGTCCCTCGATTCTAACCCTCTGTTTGTCAATTTCTCCCTCTAAGTTGGTGCTTATCTTACTGATATCCTTCTTCTGCTCTTCAAACATTACTTCAAATTTTAAATCCTGTTTAATAATTTTGCTTTCCTGTTCTTCTAATTTTGCCTCAAATTTTGAATCCAGTTTAGTAATTTTATTTTCCTGTTCCTCTAATTTCTTTTCGAATTTTAAACTCTGTTTAATAATTCTGCCCTCAAGCTTTAAGACCAGTCTACCTGTAATTTTATTATTTTCACTCATTTCTTTCATCTCTGAGCAAACCTCATCCCTTAAGGTTGCATTCAATCTATTACGTTCCTCCCTCTATCTATTAAACATTGCCCTCATGCAGAGGTACAGTTTAAGAATCACAAGGACCCAGAAGATTTGTAAAAGGATAAAGTAGTTCTCAAAAAGGAACTTCATTAACTGGGCTATGTATGGTTCTGGCCCAATAAAAGATACAATGTATCTATACCACGAGATATCCATCATGTTACTCACGGTTCGGAGGCAGATGATCTCTGTCCGACGGTGATCAGGCCAGGCATGTTCGTCGGACCCACCCAGAAATGCCAGATGTTGGGGAGTGCCGCCGGGGTCCCCGACAGTGTCAGGAAGCGAGTTCCCTTCTACCTCCGGAGCCGGCGGGAATGGATGAAGACTCAGGAATCCAATGCAGTTTTAAAAGGGCTTTACTATCACAGGATCCAATATACAATCCAAGAGCAGGGAAAACCTCCGGACTCTGGGTTCCCAGCTAGGCCCCAGCCAGGTGTAGGCCAAGATGGCTGCCACCACGTGTTGAGGCCCAACAGAGAATGAAGAGGACAGAGAAACAAAACACCAAGGGAAGCCGAAATGGCAAAAGGGGGAAAGAGAGAGCTTCTTTCTTCTTGCAGCTTATTTTATAGCTAGAAATCCACCCAAACTCCCCAGCCCAGCCCATTCTGGGTTGGGCTATCTAGAGATGAAGACAGGAAAACAGCTCCATAGAATGTAGCAACTTCAGGAGACCATCTGGTTGTTTACAAGGACCCAGAGCTAATTCAAAGCCTCCTAGCAGAGCTGGGAGAAGCTATAAGCTAAATGTAACTTCCCTGGCAGGAAGGATCAAATGCCCTCAGGTAATTTCTCCCAGCACCTCACCTAATATCTTAAGCCAAGATCTGCCTGAAATTGCCTTTATAGGGTAGAGAAGGGGGTTTCTGAGATGGCATGTCTCTGTACCAAAGACGATACTAATGCCAGTTAAATATTTCTCCAAGCCTTCACAAGAGTCTCGTCGACTTCACGGTAGTTTTTTATTTTAGTTGCCTTTGCATTATCAGAGAGTCATGCTTGCTTGCTTGGAGGCAAACAGCATTTCTCTCTGGTCTAATTACTTAGAGATCCAACGTGGCCAGGCAAATATGCTGGTAAGATCTAGCTAGTCCCACGATGCTTGTGGTAGCATGAGAGAATATTTATACCAGCCAGTACAGAATACATGGTCAGATAAGACTGCCACATTCAGACTATCCCCTATCTATGAAGTGACCTGCAGGGAGGCAATCCAGGCAGATGCAGAGACCTAGGCTTTTAGGTGTCCTGCAACAATGGCAGACAGGAGACAGGCTTGTCTACATGCAGGGCTCTGCTCTGTGGGCCCTGAAGGGTTGATGGTCTGACATAGAAAAGGCTAGGCCCCCTGGGATGAACACAGATCCATGACAGTGTCTGGCAAGCTACCCGTGGTGTATTCTATATGCCAAAAATGTAACAATAGTGGATCTCATTCCCAATGAATGGAGACATTACTGGCACAAATCAATGAATAATGGGAAGACAAATGGCAAGTGATAAGTGATAGGTTTGGGATGTGGAGCTTTCATCAACCTGGGCAGTGGGGAGGTAATATGGTTAATGCCACTGGGCATGCAGTGTCTCTCACAGGCCTTCCTATGTCCATGCTTTGCGACATTGACCAGCAGTTCTGCTTTACAACATTGACCCAGCACCTCTGCTAGGCGGCATTGACCCGCAGTTCTGCTTTGATACATTGAACCAGCACTTCTGCTTCCATTTTTCTACTTGATGCCATTTAAGCACCTGTTCCAATCTGAGCAGCCAGACATGGGGGGGGGTAATAAATAGCTTTTTGGAAAATGGAAATTTGCCAACATGGCACAAGTGAAGGAATTTCCCATCCATGGAATCCAATGTGGGCTTTGATCAAAACATGTCAGATTCCTGTGTGAAGCTGAGATATTGGCGGCAGGCAGCAGAGTGCTCTCTTGAACAGAAATTATTGTGCTAAAGCTTGATTAAATCCCACAGATGTGAATTTGGACAGGTAGTAATACACGTAAATTCTTAGAAGACGGCAAAACAAAGAATAGTCTAAATGAGAACAATGGCTGGAGACGAAAGCACAGAGTAGACTCAAAGCGGGAAGGCGGGGGAGGGATGCAGGTACTTTGCTTTGTTTAGCTTTGTCCATCAAGCCCCCTGTGTCAGGTGTAATTGTCTTTCTTTGCATTTCGGCTTTTGAGTCACATAACGGTAAATGATACCTAAGAGAGGGGCCTGACTATTCTCAGAACAAACAGAAGCAAACACATCTCCCTTGCTGGTAGAAATACCTTGAAAAATACATAGAGCTGGCATTTTGGAGTGTTTATTAAGATTTGGCAGATAAACAAGATGAAGGTGCTGTTCTCTGCACAGATCCGCTGTCTCTGCCCCAAGCAGGGGAGCTTGGCTGCCTCCACACCGTCCTGGCCCCCAGCCTTCCTCCTCACCAACGAGCCTGTTATTGATTGATTGATGAGACAATGAAACGTGCACGGAGGCTGCAGGAAGATGAAATGGAGTGTGCCCCGTGTTAATCACCTGTCTGGGTTTTGGCTAATGCTCTCCTCCAACAATGCAAACCACAGGGTTTTAGAAAATTCCAGGATTCTGGCCACTCTGCTGCTGCAGCCTGGGCCCTCATCAGCCTGCTCTGCAGACAGAAACCATCTGTTTGGGAGGTTTTGGCTTTGTCTGAACATCTTCACAAAGAGGCCATCTGTTCCCTTCTTTTAAATATCTATTTACAGGTTTTTCTCCCTTATCTGCTTTATAACTTGCTCTGCATATGTCAAAATTCAATTACATCGCCACATATCAGTATGTCATCTACTGAGGGGGTCGCCAATGAACACTGGCTAACGCTGAGTACAAGACTAAGACAAGGCCATGAAACGGGGTGGGGAGTGGGAGGCGTTGAGGTAAAGCCTCACCTTGAGGAACTGGATTGTGGGTATGAGAGGGGCTTGGGGTAAAGCCTCACCATGGGCAACTGGATCTTGATTTGTGCTGATGCCCCTGGACAGTGATGTCTTGGGCTCCTCTTCAAGAAAAGAGTCTACACTGAGCTTCATTTCTGCCATCAGTGACGCAACCCTCTGCAAATGGGCACTTTAGCCCAGATGTGTCTGTTGGAGGCGACAGAGGAGGAAAAGCAGCAACAGAGTTTTTAATGATGTGTGTGTGATTCTGGGGTAGGTTTTAGGATAGTCCTAGCAAAGGACGCTGTGAGGTTAAATAGAAAGCAAAGCTCTAACATGTGGGGCACTTCGCTGAAAGCAGAGCCCCTGACGAACATGAAGAACAGAGACATAAAGGCGGGAGCTCTTTATCTCCCCACTTCCCTGGAGCAAAACAGCAGCAACAGAAGCCCACAGATGAATGTGTCTCCAGCAGAGTGCGGAGCTCAGAGCTGTGAGATTATAATTGGGACAACAGCCTCAGACATCATCGCTGTGGACTCCTCTTGTCCTCGTTTAAAATGAAGATACCAAAGGACATGGATTAAAAGTTTTTTTACGTGTGTGTACATGAAGTATGTGTGTCTCTGTGCCTTTAACCACTACACAGAAATCAAATTTTCAAACCTATAGTTTTATATAACTTTAGGGGATAACTTTTATGTACAAATTTTATTTCCAAGTTATACTTTTAACAGCATAGTAAAAAACAAAGGAATTTAGCATACATACTTCACAAACTCAGGCTACACTAGCATGCGACAGGAAGTATGGAGATGTTAGTGGTGCCCGCTCAAGCAACAGGAAGACATGTGATACAAGTGATACTTCACAAACTCTAATATATGCATTTATACATTGACACTTCCAAAAGATTTCCAGTATTTCCAGTATTTCCAGGAGAAATACTGGAAGATGCAGCAGAAGCCGGGAAAAGCATTCGCACTGCCCGCCTTTCCTTTGCCAACTATAAGACCAAAATGACTGCCCTCCAATGCCCTGATGGATCTATCACACCTTCCAGAAAGGCAATGGAGAAGAGTATCCATGACTTCTACTCAAATCTCTTTGATAGCCACATCCGCCTTCCCACATACCAAATTCCACAGGATGGGTATGTCATTCCCAATGTTCTCCCTTCTGAAATCCGACATGCCATCTCGTCAGTAAAGAAGGGAACAGCACCAGGCCCAGACAAAGTCAGACCCGAACACCTGAAGAATCTGCCATCGGTACTCATCAATACACTAGCTCGGCTCTTCACACGCTACCTGTCCAAATGCAAGATGCCCTCCCAATGGAAAACCAGCAGGACAGTTCTACTGTTCACGACATCGGCAACTATCGCCCCATCTGCCTGTTGTCTGTCATCCTGAACAGGATTAGCAGAACACTAGATGAAGGACAACCATGCGAGCAAGCAGGCTTCCGGAAAGGATTCAGCACAATCGACCATATTCACACGGTAACCAAGCTCATTGAGGTTTGTAGGGAGTACAAGATGCCGCTCTGTCTCACGTTCATTGATTTACAGAAAGCCTTTGATTCTGTGGAGACTGAAGCAGTCATCGAAGCCCTAGCCAAACAGGGTGTTCAAACCCAATACATCAAGATCCTCTGTGAGCTGTATTATGGATTCACCACCAGGATCTCACCATTCTACAAAGAAGTGATCATTAATGTGAAAAGAGGGGTTCGACAGGGTGATACCATTTCACCAAAACTCTTCAGCGCCACCCTCGAGAACATCATGCGACAATTAGAATGGGAAGGAATGGGAGTGAAGATAGATCGTCGGCAACTACAGCACCTCTGCTTCACTGATGACATTGTTCTAATAACACCAAATATTAGCCAAGCGGCACAAATGCTGGCTGACTTTGACTGAGAATGTGGAAAGATAGGTCTACAGCTCAATCTAAAGAAAACTATGTTCATGAAGAATGAACTAGTTCCAGAGGCCCCATTCACTCTCAATGGAACAAACATCTCTGAATGCAGCAGTTATGTGTAGCTAGGTCGAGAAATCAACATGATGAACGACCTAAAACCTGAGCTGCGCAGGAGGAAGAGAGCTGCATGGAATGCCTTCAAAGGCATTGAAGAAATAGCTGAAAGGACAAAGAACCTCCGGCTCCGGGCACATCTCTTTGACTCCACCGTTCTCCCTGCATTAACATATGCCTCAGAGACCTGGGCCCTATGAAAGCAGGATGAGAATGCTATTCAGGTCTCCCAGAGAGGAATGGAAAGAGTTATGCTTGGAATATCACGTCTCACTCAAGTGAGAGAAGGAATCCCGGAGTTCTGACCTCTGTCGCTATTCCAGAATCAGGGATGCTGTCTCGTTTGCCAAGGCATCAAAAATCAGATGGGCTGGACATGTAATGCGATTTGGAGACAACCGCTGGACTAGAGCCATTACAGACTGGATCCCACGGGATATCAAAAGATCACGTGGCCGCCCATCTACAAGATGGTCAGACTTCCTTGTAAAGACCCTGAAGCAACGGTTTGAGGCTCTTCATATTCCTGAATCAACCAGATGCCATTGGGCTACATTGGCACGTGATAGGGTCCAATGGAAATGTTACTGGAGCCCGCTCGAGCAAATCGATGAATAACGGGATTCAAGTGATCAAGTGATCAAGTGACTTCCAAAAGATTTTGGCATAATACAATTGATACACAGATAAATGATAAAGGGCTAGATTGATGGCTGGCTAAGATGATAGATGATGGATGGATAATAGAACACATAGATGGTGTCTGGGCAGAAGGCTGGATGTGCCAATAGAAAGATGTAGATAAAGATTAACACAAAGCGCAGGGACAAGTGTTGTGACCAACACTTTGCCAATGGGCACCTTCAGCCCTTTCCTATAGTACACGCAGGAACAATGCCCCCAGTGCTCTCAGAAAACCATTTTTGGCACATTGGTTGCTGCACTAGACTCACAAAGTAGCTTCCTGGCAGTCACACAGTGAGCAACATACAGCGGCAGGCTGAAGAGAGTGAGCTAGCCCGGCTCTGGGGCAGTGGGGGAGCCTCAGTTCCCACAAAGCACAGCTGGGTTCCCGGATCATCTGAAAGGAGACCCCCTCTTCAGGGGCAGGGACCCTTGTTGCCTGAGAACTGAGCTGGCTTTGACTGACAGGCATGTTGGCAACCCTCACAGGGGACTCCCCACCCCAGCCCCCATGTCTGGCTGCATTCTGGATCACCTCCAAGGCAGTGCAGACAGCGGGGAGTGGGTGGTATGTGCCAGCGATTCCCTCCACAGGACCTGGAGGCTGCAGGGCTGGAGCCACTGGGCAGAGACAACAGCACATGGCAGGCTCAGGAACTCGATTCAATGCCTTCAAAATCCACTTCCACAATGGGATCTTTTATTCACCCACAAAACTAGGTTCTAAATCACGCTCTTCGTGTCTCTGTGAATGTAGGCAGTGCAGGGGGCTTGGCCTGGCTCAGACACAGCTGTGCCTATGAAGTGCAGAAATACAGCTTTTTCATTTCAGAAAATCACTAATGGTGGGCAGGTGCATAGTGGAGAAAGTCACCTTGACTGGCTCAGGAGGAGACCAGGATATGTCCTGTCCCGCGCTGTTTTCCCAAAGGTCCCTGCCTCAGTGTTGCCAGTACCCCTCCAGAGCCCCTGATAATCGAGCTGCCACATTCTGCTGCCATCCCTAGGGCCATGGGGTTGAGCAGGTGGTGAGGATGGAGGAGAGGAGGGAGGTGTGGGATGAGGAGATGAGCTTGGAGGGTGGGGAGTGAGGGATGAGACAAAGAGCTGGGGGTGAAGCCCTGCCCTGAGGCCCCTGAGAGCAAGCACTCACCCACGTGCTAATGGGATGGAGAAAGGTGGGGATGTCCCTGACATGAACCTGTGAACCAGAAGTAGATCTTCTTGCTTGGACCCGGTCCACATTCTGGGGCAGTGGCTACTGCTCCGTGACGTTTGTTCCGAAACTCTTCCTGCCTCTGCCTCTTCCCAAGTGGCATCTTCCCAGTAGCCCTGGGTCTCCATGTCCTTTCCAGCCTTCTGTGTCTGCCCACAGATCTGTGAAAAAGCCACTGTGGGAATGATCACACACTCTCCAGATCAGCATGTGGTGTGCACAAAGGAAGACCAGGATTTCCTGGGCCTGCTAGTTCTTTCCCCAAAATATCTTTCCCAGAGAATATAAATTTCAAACTGTCCATTGCAGTTACAGATGTGAATAATATAGAACTGGGATTCCTATGGGAAATAAGAGAAGAAAGAAATGGTTTATAGATATTTTTAGCAAAATACATATAATTTGCATATGTCTGCCAAGAGGGAATAAAGTCTTTAATATGGAATCCCCCTCGGGTCTCCTTTCTGGAAATGAAATTCATAGCCACCTGCCACTTGATGAAATCTAATAAATTGCTAATGCAGCATGTATGTCCTCAGACGTACATGGGCACTTTAAGAACAGAAGACAAGGGGGACATGGATTCCTCATCCACACAGGAAAATGGGCATAGGAGATGCAGGGTCCACCAGGAGTGTTTTAACTGCTGCTGGCATGAGCCACTTGCTTTGTATTGTGCCTTTCCTGAGCTGGCCGGAGCCAACAACCCTGTAAGTGGGCATCAACTTTACGCATAACCTGTGGTTCTGTCTTCATAGGAGAGGTGTGTACTCATGTTGCTTTACACCTAGTCTTTATCCTGTGCATAATTAGGGCTGGGGAGATTCCTAATAAAAATGGGAAAGAAACTGGGGATCTATCCAGTGAGTTTCCTGGGAATAAACCCTTGAGACAAGTATGTCAGCACAGCCATACACCAGGGTATGGCTGGTGAGTTAAGGAACCTTTTTGTGGCCAATTCACATGCCCCTGTGTGGTCAGGACCATGCACTGCCCAGCCCCATTCATAGGGACACTACGTGCTCACTTGTCACAGCATGTCAGCCCCTGACCATGGCCATGGCTCAGCTCTCCAGCTTACGAGGGAAAAACGAACCCCCCAAACCTGACAGAATTTTCACTTACCCTCTGCATCAGGGATGGTGCAAAGTCTGAGATGAATGAAGCATTTGGGAGGGAGGTCCAGGTCCCATGAGAAGGGAACAAAGTGACCCCAAAGGCCTGAGGCCTGCGAGTCAGTGATGGGTGGGTGCTGGGTGACACCCATAGATACTTGTAATTCTCTGAGGGGCACCTGTACCTGACCCAGCCCCAAGAACCAATGTGGTTTCTGGGGAAGTTTCTCCATGCTTCCAGACTCCCCTCACCCCAGTGAACTTTTTGCTCTCTACTTGAGGCTGAGAGTCACTATTAAAGTAAAAGGTTGGGCAGAGCCACTGTGATGCCATCTGGAAGCACCAGACTCTACTTTGTACCTCAAGGTCATGTAAGAGAAACATGCCAGACCTCAAATGCATAAACATAAGTGTTCAGAGCTTGGGCCACAGGTTGCCAGCAATTGGGGCAAGGAGGACATGTGCCAGGCCACCTTGATATGAGAATAATTACTCGATTTGCTTCTGTGCTTCTGCTTCGGCTCAGATAAGAACAGGCCTTCAGAGTGTATAGAATGCAAAGGTTTCAGTAGCTCGGGGCTCCAAGTCACCCTCTTTGACTAGTGGGCCCTCAGCTCAGCTTCTGTCCTGATAAATTTCTTTATGTTTCTGTCTGACTCCTGGTGTCTGTGAGCTGTGGTGGCTTAACAAAACAGGAAAAACGCTGGGTCCCAGTTCCCTCCCTGCTCCTTGTGGACGCCTACCACTGGGGGCAGAATCTCCTCCTTGGCCCCAGAGTCTGAGAGAATGTCCCTGTGGGCATGGCCTAATTAACTCTGAGTCTTTGCTGCTCAAGCCATTTGCATGTCTTTGGGACAGGGCTTTATGCTAAAGAGATCTCTGGTGTAGCACTCATAGAGGGTGTGGCAAATACAGGCCTGTCAGTTTGTCTCAGTAAATAACTCCTGGAATCACTATCACTATCACTATCTTCCCATTCATCATCTATTTGCTAGAGCGAGCACCAGTAATATCTCCATATGTCCTGTCTCATGCTAGTAGAGCCAAGGGCATCAGCTTGCTACAGGAACATAAAGAGCCTCAAACCATTATATTAGGTCATGGGAATGACCTAATATATGGTCATAGGAATGACCCTGCAGAAGACTGCTGCAGGGTGGAACTCGATGATTACTCTCATAATAGTAGAAATTACTCTCATAATTTCTACTATTGCCTCCAAGACAATCTAGATTTGATAATATTTCCTCATATCCCTCAAGGGTCCTCTTCATGGGACTGGACAGTACCAGGAGGAAGCCACACTGGCTATGAGATGGGACACTTTTAGAATAAGCTCTGCAAAGACTAAAAGAGAGGTCATGCTAGCCTCTACAAAGGCAGGCCTGTAAGATCCTCTCAGTAAACAGAGCATTTGAAATTACCCTAGAGTAGAGAATGTAAAAAGGGTCTTGTGGAGTTGGAGATGTTGATCTAGCATGGGGAATACAGTCTGAAATTATATGAGATTATATGAAGTCAATATAAGTTAATTCTTTTTTATCAGCCTCCTCTTTAGGTGATTTGCAAAAGAGCTGATCTTAGAAGAAGGAAATATTGTTGACCTTTGGCATCAGTATCACTTAAGTGGGTAGTTTACTTGGAGATTTGCATATGAGTGCTGGTTTTTACCTTGTAAAGGCCAGCTTCCTGAGAGGCAAGCTGCTTGCTGCTTTTGCTTGCTAGGTGTGCTTAGGGAGAGAAAAAGGTGCTGTTTGGGGGCCAGAGCGATAGTCCAGCGGGTAGGGCGTTTGCCTTGCACGCGGCTGGCCTATGCCGGCTCGGGTTCGATCCCCGGCATCCCATATGGTCCCCTGAGCACCGCCAGGAGTAATTCCTGATTGCAGAGCCAGGAGTAACCCCTGAACATTGCCAGGTGTGACCCAAAAAGCAAAAAGAAAAAGGTGCTGTTTTGGGGAAATGTGCTCTGCAGCAGACCTCTAGGTGAGAGACGTGGTCAGAGGGCTGGCCAGGAGCTCTAGGTCTGGGAGAGACCTTTGCTTTGGATTATTGGATTTTGGATTATGGGATCGCTCCAGGGGTTCCCTCACACGTGTGGGGGACCACACTGGCCGGACTCAAAGTGGAGATTTGGGCTCCACCCTTTCCTCCACCTCAATGCCAGTTTCCCCAGGAAGAGAGACATACCCATGCCTGACTCACAGCACCCTTGGCGCGTGGCCACAAAGTGGCCGTGAAATATTCTTAGATAATACTCATTTCAGGATAAGGTCCTTCCCAGGATCTTTTATACACTGTATACAGTTTTGGACAGGCTCTAACTGATACCCATCATCACAGTAAGCCTAGCAAGAAGCCAGAGCAACCCACACATCATGCGTTCAGTCATTCTCAACATTCAGACTCCATAGTTCCTCAGAACTCCATCCAAGAGAAAACCTGATCTTTCCCCTATAAGTTTCATCAGTAAATGCTCGAGATGAGAGCCTTCTACTGATAGTATACTACCTACATGGCAGAGCCTTGCTAGCAACCCGTGTTTTATTTGTTATGCCAAAAACTAGTAACGACTATGAATCTCAATTCCATGACCTGAACAATGGTTTGAGGCTCTTCCTGTCTCTGGAGCAAGCAGATGTCCTTGGGCTACTCTTGCTTGCAACAGGACAAATGGAGATGTTACTGGTGCCTGCTCAAGCAAAATCGATGAACTACAGGAAGACAGTGATACAGTGACAGTGATTATGGTAGAAAGTGTGTTTTTAACTGGTAGTGAAAATTAAAAAGCCTTTTGGATTATTTGGACTTTAGTGGATTATGTCCTTAGGTCGTTGACCCCTGAGGTGGTCATGCAACTCAAACCCCAATTCTGTTGGGGATCCCAAAGTTCTCTGACAGTCCCTACTGGCTGTGTGGAGAACTGACACTCAGTCCAGTGATGCTTTGGTCTTTGGCACTGAGGCACCATGTCTGTGTCCAGCCTGGTCTGGCCACACCCCATCCCTCCCAGGAATACCAACATCCATCCTGACCCTGCTGCACTGGCCTGGGCTCCTGAAGAGGTCCAGAGGTCCAGAGGTGAGCATAGTAAAGGCCACGAATCATGACAGTGAACAATGCCAACATGGCTGGAGGTGGGTCCCGTTGTGGGCTGAACACTGGACACTTGTCAACCTTCTGCCATGGCCCTGCCACCCACCTGCCCTGCCTTCTGCCATGGCCCTGCCACCCACCAACCTGCGGCCTGAGGACCCAGCAGCTGTAGGAAAGACCCAGCTCCTGCTCTAGGCACCCAGAGCCAGGGATGAGCTAAAGGTCTGTGGGCTTCCCTAGGGAAGAGACAGCCTGGTGTTAGCCTGCATGTGCCCATTCTGTGAAGATGCCTGCATGCATGTGTGCCCACACATGGGGGCTGTCAGCGTACATCTCTGCTCACAGCCTCCTGCATGCATGTGTGCCCACATACTGCTGCCCATGTACATCGCTGCTCACAGCTTCCATTCAAGCCTAGAGATACTCACAATCTCCAGTATCCAGCCTGCATGGACAGATGGGGAGTGACTTTCTCTCGTGACCTTAGCAAAGGGCCAAGCACGGCTTCAGCCCCAGGACGGGGATGATAAAGGCTGAGCTCAGTCACAGAGTGGAAAAGCATCCTGGGCAGCAAGGCTTCTGTGCAGTGTGTTTGGTTTCCTCGCTGCCTTATTTGTTTACAACAATGCTCTTAAAATTGTCTCCGCCATCTGCGTGAGGTCTAGTCCCTTGAATGAGAATGAGATATTAAAATGCCATCCAGATGTCTGCCTGCAGATATGCACTAACAGATCATGCAAATTGTCACAAGGCCCTTTCCCTTCTTAAACAAAAAGTATTTTTAGATGGAGTGTAAGAAAGTAAATCTGGGGAGGCAAAAAGAACTTTTCAAAGGTAAAGAAAACAGCGCTCCTAAGATCTTCAATGCTTATTGCTTTAGAATTGTGTCTTATGAAATCATAAGCTTCAAATGATTCTGTGTCTCTCACTTAGCAAAAGCAAAGATGGATGCCAGCAGAAAAGAGAAAATTCACCTTGAAAGATGGAATCAGGGTCGCCTGTTTGCTGAGAAATTGTGTGTGAGAAGCTGCAGGAAGGGAAGGCCCTTCTGGACATCCCAGCTCTCACCTGGCTTGCTTCTCTTTGAGAACAAAAATGAATCTTGCTTCTCTATGAGAACAAAAATGAATCTTCATTTCAGATATATGTATTCATTGTGGGAAAGTTCTAAACAATGTCACACTAAAATAACTACCCTCATGTGTCTGTGGATTGGAATTAAATGGAACGAACGAGTCACATGTTTATTTAAAATATCAAAAAAACTGGAGCCGGGGAGACACTCAGCCAGCTTTACCTGGTCTGCGTGAAGGAGGGGTTGACCCCTGGCACCACAGTATTCTCTGAACGCTGAGCCAGAAGCTAAAAACTTCCAGGTGGGGCCATTAAAAAACCAAAAACACATAAACCTTTGTCAAAACACAAGATATTGAAGGGTTGGAGAAATAGTACAAAGAGTTGGGTGCTTTCCTCACTCATGATTCGCCGCTTTCCATCCCCAACACCCCATATGGTCCCCAACACCCAGCACAGAACCAGGAGTAAGTCCTGAGCACTGCCAAATGTGGCTCAAAAATGAAAGAAAATCACATGCTGACATATAATGGTCATTTCAGGTGCCAAGAGTGTTTAGGATTTGTGATGGTAGAAAGATCAAATTCATTCCATGATGACCCTCACAGAACCCAGTAACTCCTTCCAGGTAGTGACCCCTACATACATGCTGACTTCTGTATGCTCCTTCCACATACTGTGGCCCCTCCATAGATGCTGAATTCCGTGTGTTCCTTCCACATACTGTGTCCCCTACATATATGCTGGATTCCATGTGTTCCCTCCACGGACTGTGTCCCCTCCATAGATGCTGGATTCTGTATGTTCCTTCCAAATAGTGTGACCCCTCCATATATGCTGGACTCCATGTATGTTCCTTCCATGTACTGTGACCCCTCCATACATGCTGATTTTTGTGTGTTCCTTCCACATACTGTGACCCCTTCATACATGCTGAATGCTGTGTGCTCCTTCTGCATATTATTTCCCCTTCATTTGTGCTAAATTCTATGTTTGGGGCATACGGTAAATCTTTCAGCTCTCAACTATGTAAATTCAAATTCAAAGGACTTGTTCTCCTTTTTAAAGAAAGAAGAATAACAATGTGACTTTATAAAACAGATTTTGTGGCCACAAACAATTATTCATGACTGGGTATTTAACTTTATCAGGCACTGCTTGTTTGCCTTTCTTACTGCTGCCGTATTAAGGGCTCTTTCGGGGTCAGGAAAATAAACATTTTTGTTACTGGATTTGGCATATCGAACACACATCGGACAGCTTGCCAGGCTCTGCCATGCGGGCACTATATTCTCATTACTTTGTGGGACTCTCTCAGAGGGTGGGTAGAATATTTGTGGTAGTTTGGAGGTAGTTGCGTGGGCCACATAGCGGCCGCGCTGCAACGGGAAAGCTGGTTTCTCCTCTGCCGGGTGTACCTGTGTCTTAGGCTCAAGCATTTCTGGGTTTGAAATACTCTCCTCTGAAGGGCGGGTCTCTGCAGGGCGGGTCCTTGTAGGCTGGGTTTCTGACAAGCTGGGCTGGAGACTGGATTAATCTGTGGGCTGGAGACTGGATTAATATACTGTGGGGAGATCTTACCAGCTGCAGAGTGTGGATTGTGACACAGATCGCTGCCAGCAAGGTGTGGGGGTTTCTCTGGGCTCCTCCGAGGCTCCATCGGGATGGTGGACTCGGGTCGGAAGTTGCTCTCGTGGTCCATGGAGTGCAGGGGGTTCAACGGGGAAAGCTGGTTTCTCCTCTGCCGGGTGTACCTGTGTCACTTGAACGAACAAGGTGAGAGACTATCTGAGTTCATCATGTCCACCAAGACTATTCATGGGAACTCACAGTTTCAGAAGGCTGAAGCGAAACGTTGGACATGGGAATCTCCTGGCGGACAGTTCCACAATGAAATTGACCACATCATCTTCAATCGACGGTTTTGTCTGACCCGATGTTGCTGTCGTCCCCAAATTCCACACAGGATCGGACCACCGTCTCCTTCGTGCAAAATTCTACTTCCTGCAACGGGGAGAAAAGGCTGCAAAGTTTAAGAAGAGAACTCCCAGAACGACCACCAACTGGGCACTCTTTGGCACCATTGCGGCAACATGGGAAGATACCATCATTGATGACATAGATGAAGAATACAACCGACTGGTTCAGCACCTCCATGATTGTGCGAAGAATGCCGAGAGAGAGAAAGTCACAAAAGGACGCTTGTCTTCAGAAACTCTTGAGCTCATTCGCCAACGTGGCAAGGCGCGAGCCTCAGGAGACCTGATGCTAACGTCCAAGCTTGCTAAACAGTGCAGAGAAGCGATAAAAGCAGACCTCAAAGACAGAAGAGCAGAAATACTGGAAGATGCAGCAGAAGCCGGGAAAAGTATTCGCACTGCCCGCCTGTCCTTCACCAACTATAAGACCAAGATGACTGCCCTCCGACGCCCTGATGGATCTATCACATCTTCCAGAAAGGCAATGGAGAAGATTATCCAGGACTTCTACTTAAATCTCTTTGATAGCCACATCCACCTGCCCACATACCAAATTCCACAGGATGGATATGTCATTCCCAACGTTCTCCCTTCTGAAATCCTACATGCCATCTCATCGGTAAAGAAGGGAACAGCACCAGGCCCAGACAAAGTCAGACCTGAACACCTGAAGAATCTGCCGTCGGTACTCATCAATACACTAGCTCGGCTCTTCACACGCTACCTGTCCGAATGCAAGGTGCCCTCCCAATGGAAAACCAGCAGGACAGTTCTACTGTTCAAGAAGGGAGACATTCACGACATCGGCAACTATCGCCCCATCTGCCTGTTGTCTGTCATCTACAAGCTGTTTACACGAGTCATCCTGAACAGGATTAGCAGAACACTAGATGAAGGACAACCATGCGAGCAAGCAGGTTTCCGGAAAGGATTCAGCACTATCGACCATACAGTAACCAAGCTCATTGAGGTTTGTAGGGAGTACAAGATGCCACTCTGTCTCACGTTCATTGATTTACAGAAAGCCTTTGATTCTGTGGAGACTGGAAGCAGTCATCGAAGCCCTAGTCAAACAGGGTGTTCAAACCCAATACATCAAGATCCTTCGTGAGCTGTATTACGGATTCACCACCAGGATCTCACCATTCTACAAAGAAGTGATCATTGATGTCAAAAGAGGGGTTCGACAGGGTGATACCATCTCACCAAAACTCTTCAGTGCCACCCTCGAGAACATCATGAGACAATTAGAATGGGAAGGAATGGGAGTGAAGATAGATGGTCGTCAACTACACCACCTCCGCTTCGCTGATGACATCGTTCTAATAACACCAAACATTAGCCAAGCGGCACAAATGCTGGCTGACTTTGACCGAGAATGTGGAAAGTAGGTCTACAGCTGAATCTGAAGAAAACTATGTTCATGAGAAATGAACTTGTTCCAGAGGCCCCATTCACTCTCAATGGAACAAACATCTCTGAATGCAGCAGTTATGTGTACCTAGGTCGAGAAGTCAACATGATGAACGACCTAAAACCTGAGCTGCGCAGGAGGAAGAGAGCGGCATGGAATGCCTTCAAAGGCATCGAAGAAATAGCTAAAAGGACAAAGAACCTCCGGCTCCGGGCACATCTCTTCGACTCCACCGTTCTCCCTGCATTAACATACGCCTCAGAGACCTGGGCCCTACGAAAGCAGGATGAGAATGCTATTCGGGTCTCCCAGAGAGGCATCAAAAGAGCTATGCTTGGAATATCACGTCTCACTCAAGTGAGAGAAGGAATCCGGAGTTCTGACCTCCGTCGCTATTCCAGAATCAGGGACGCTGTCTCGTTTGCCAAGGCATCGAAAATCAGATGGGCTGGACATGTAATGCGATTTGGAGACAACCACTGGACTAGAGCTGTTACCGACTGGATCCCACGGGATGTCAAAAGATCACGTGGCCGCCCACCTAAAAGATGGTCAGACTTCCTTGTTAAGACCCTGAGGGAACGGTTTGAGGCTCTTCATGTTCCTGAATCAACCAGATGCCATTGGGCTACATTGGCACGTGATAGGGTCCAATGGAAATGTTGCTAGCGCCCGCTCGAGCAAATTGATGAATAACGGGATTCAAGTGATCAAGTGATCAAGTGATCAAGGGTATTTAACTTAGAGCAACATTCATTTATGATGAACTCCAGAAACTCTTCCAGAGACAGCAAAATAATTTTTAAAACTGAAGACCTTGACGTTGAGTGGAAAGCTTAAAATAGATTCAACAAAAGAAAAAAACAAACTAAACTAGAAATACTAGTGGGGTAATAGCATTTCTGTGTTTTCTGTAGCAATAGACTTGCTTTTTGGCCGATGAATTTTGATTGAAGAAACAGACCATTAACTTGGACTAAAATCTGGTAAATTGGCTAATGCCTCCCAACTTGAGGCATCAAACTTTCCTGGCAAACATGTGACATGAAAAGCAAAGAACAGAAAAGAGAACATTTGTAAGAAGGTGGAGATGCACTGGTGGGTGAGCAAACCCGGATGCAAAGGATGGAGAGTTTGCAAACATGAGTTGGAACTGGAATCACTCTCTCACAGAATGAGTCAACACAGCTTCCACTCCTGTCTCCATCCTTTCCAATATAACTGCCTCAAGGAGTGAAGAGAAAAATTACCTCCTCCCACTTTTGCTAGGAGATTTTTTATTTTGTTGTTATTGATCTTTGTGAGCACTTTATATATTCTAGTTATGAACCCTTTATCTGTTGAGTGCAAATATTTTCTCCCTAGTGACTTGTCTTTTCATTTCATCCCTGTTCCATTTCCCAAACAGAACCTCCTTACTCTGAATAATCTCATTTATTTACTTTTTAATTCTGCTGTCTTCACCAGTGTTATCAAATCATTGAAGACTCCTTTAACATCTAATTCTCTGAAAAAGAGGAATAGATGTCCAGTAGGCACATGAAAAGTGTTCAGCATCGCTTTTATTATCACGAAATCCAAGTCAGGTTGATACTGAGATATCATCTCACCCCAATGACAATGGAACTTATCAAAAGTACTGGGAATAGTCAGTGTGGGGAGATTTGGTGAGAAAGGAACTGTCCTCCACTACTGGTGGGAATGTTGTCTGATTTCCACTAGGAAATCAGGATTGAGATTTCTCAGAAAAGTAAGAAGTGAGCTTCCATCCAGCAATCCCACATCTGGGTATCTACCCAGAACACAAAAGCATTCATTCCAAAGCATATGTGTCACCACTGTTCACTGTAGCACTCAACGCAGGAGTTACTAGATGAAATCAACCCTGTGTCCAAACAACAGCTGTGTAGATTGGGAATATGTGGTACATAGGCACAACAGAATACTATGCAGCATGGAACCATGAAATCACACAATTTGCTGCAACTTGGATGATCCTGGAGAACCTTGAGTGGAGCAAGAGGATAGACAAACGCAGGATGATCTTACCTGTGGGTGAAGGAATACAATATATTAAGGGGGGACAGCTCCATCACCCTTGATCTCAGAGTATAGGAAAGAGAAAGACAGAGCAGGAAATAAATCAAGGGGGCAGCCAGAAGCAGAGGACTGGAAGTAACGAGGGTCAGGGAACCAGAGGCTCTATCCATGGTGGCATATAGCTGAGTGGTGTAGCTCGGCTACACCACTGTGTGTCAAAAAGCACAGGAAACATGAATCCAAACACAACAACCAAACTCACAAATGTACCTGTCAAGAAGGCAGCCTCGGGAGGCGAGGTGGGAAGGAACTGGGATACTGGTGGAGAGAACATTGTATGCCAAAAATTCAACTAAGTATGACTTTGTAAATCATGGTGCCTTAATTAAAAAAGTAAATCAATTTTTAAAAAGAAATTGAGTAGTTAAGTTTGATATTTAAACCAAGAAATCATTAATTAATTAAATTAAAAAATAAGAAGAGACACAGTTCACCTCAAACCCTCCCTGAAAGGAGGGAGATGTTTGGCACCTCCCACCCCAGCAGCCCTGCCTCAGTCTGTGCTGGGGCCTGGGGTCTGCCCATCCATCCTCCCTCCTCAGAGACAAGGTCCCAACCCTCTCTTGGGTGATAAGTTAAGGTAGTTCATGAGAACTGAGACTTTCTTTGCAAACCTGCTCAAACTGGATAAGCAGCAAAAGTTCTCAGCACAGCACAGTGGCAGCCTGGGCCTGCTCACCTCACGGAAGCTCCAGCCATGACCTTCCTCGGGGGCTTCTGAAGAACCCCAGGGTCAGTGGCACTTATCCAGCCCCTGAGGGGGAACCAGAACTGAGCACTGAGAGTTGACACCAGGAGAGGGCTTCAATATTGACCTGAAGGAACTTGGCATTTCACCTCAAAACGCATTTTAAGTCCTTGACAGGAGGGTCCCATGTCACGCTCCTGGGGTGTCCCACCAGCGCCGTGTCTTGGGTCCTTCACATCTTGGGAACTGGGAACCAGACAGACAGCGGAAATGTCCTCTGCGCCCATCCCACAGCACACAACCGTGCTGGAGAATGAGGAACCATGTGGCCCGGGCGAGCACAACATCCTAGTCCTCCACCCAGGCTTCACATTTCTGAGTCCTTGGTGAATCCTTGATGGACATTGCCTGAGCAGCCACCCTGGAAGTTCCGGGGGAGCCTCGTGACAGTAAGGTGCTCCCTCAGGCCAGAGACTAGCTCAACTCTCCTATGGAGGAGTTCAGAAATGACTGTCCAGTGAAAAGCTCAGATGCTTCCGAGGAGGCACGGACTCTCCCCTCCTCCAAGCCCTGTATTCCCCTCCTTCAAGCCGCAAACTCTCCTTCCTCCCAGCCACAGACCCCCGCCTAACACCCTGGACTCCCCTGCCCCAAGCCCTGGATGACTCCTCCTCCCAGAGTTCCTCATTCGGTTGTGTGCTGTGAGATGGGCGCAGAGGACATTTCCGTTGTCTGGGAGGAGTCGTCCAGGGCTCCTCTGCGCAGAGGACATTTCCTCCGCAGTTTGTCAGCTCTTCCCCGTCACTTTGCTGTCCAAGACTTCCCAGTTGTTGAAGAAGTGAGGGGCAGTGTTCCCCTTTGGAGAACAGCCCAATCTCTTCCAAAGGATGCATCCTACTCTGGGTATGTTTCTGCCCACTCTGAACTCCGTCAGAGGAAGTGACGCCAAAAAGTGTTGATGACTCGTGCATGCACAGCACCTTATCCTGACTACAGTGCACCTGGGCCAAGGGGTGGCCTTAGCAGCCAGTCCCAGCAGGGCCCTGGGAACAAAGTCTGTCCATCGGTGCTGATGTCCAGCTGCTCTTCCAGGCTGTGTCTGAGCTTGATCTTTGGGCAATATCCTGCCTGATTTTCCCTCTGGACACTGTTTATAAAACTCACCCAGACCATACAGTAGATTTGTTTAGCGCCTGTATTAAGCTCTGCCAACAGTTAGTAACACATTCTACCACTGCTGGCCATCTGTGGAATCCCTGGGTATTCATTATGGCATAGTATCACTTCAAATGTTTTCATTTGTGTTTGAGCATATAAATGTAATCCATATCTGAGAACATGCATTGAATGCTTTCACTTTGGCTTGATAACCGTTTTTACAAATAGCCTCTGAGTGATGGTAAGGAACAGGGGTTAAAGACTTGCTTTGCTCATGGCCAACCCCAGTCAACCTCCAAACCACATATAGTTCCTGAGCACCACCAGGACTGACCCTGAGCACAGAGCCAGGAGTCAGCCCGAAGCAGCACTGGACATGGCCTGACCCTCACACCAAGGGAGTCAGAAGTCAGCCCTGAGCAGTACTGGGCGTGACCTGATCCTCCCACCAAAACACAGAATTGTTATAAACCACATTATCTGAATAAAAATGACAGGACAAAGGAAAATGCAGAATAAAATGCCTCATGGTGTCTTCAGAGCAGCCCACTCTTGCTTATTTTCCCAGAATCTTTCCTGCGGCCTTCATGCAATAAATTGGGCTACTCCAAATTGAATATGGCAGTATATAACCCCCACTGATAAATGCCACCTTATTTAAGATGGAAATCGGGGCAGGGGGCCCTGATGTAAAGGCCCGTTAGTGCTGTGTGCAGTCCTCTAGATCAGTGAGTCCCGTGAGCGTCCACATCTGCCCACTCACCCCAGGGAGGCTGGAAACTCTCGCACTAATTGCTGCCATGCTCACATGCAAGCAGCAGAGCTAAGGTGATAAAACTGCAAAGAAAAGCCATCCATTAAACAATAATTATGCTACAAGAGTCACAATTACAATAATATAGGGTGTCCTGAATACAAAAGTCCACGAGATTCCTTCAAGAACAAATCTCCCAGGCAGTGGGGCTGAGTCTGGTTCCCAGAAGACTCATAGAGTTCGTGTCTAGTTCCCACTAACACTTAGATTTGTGTGTTCCCACGTAACTCAACAGACCCAAGAGGTAAACTGTAAATTCTTCCTCTCACAAAGGAAACACGGCAGTGAATTTTTGCTGGTTCTAACCAAATTCACACATACTCTGAGAGTGTTCAAGGGCAGCGCACCCTTATTTATGGTCAGTGATGCCAACACAGACCTCGCGCCTGCACCCTATATTTATGTCTCCTCTCAGGACCATTTGTTTTCGCAGCTGTACTTACAGGTGCTCAGGGACCAAGTTCAGAAGCAGTGGACACCCTCCTGGAGCTCTCCAGAACCCTCCACACGGCAGCACTGCCACGGACATGGCAGTCGACCTGCCCAGACAAAGGGTCCTACTGGCCACCCACGACAGACCTGTTACTGAAGTGGGTCACCTCTGCTGGGCCGAGCCCATTGCTCTGGGGGTATGCCCAGAGCAGAGATTGCTCTGGACTAGAGATTTATACATAAGAGTCAGAGGTTTTGTTCAATAAAACAGAAAGTCTGTCCGAAAGCATGTAGAGGATTTGGCTTTTGGAACCAAAGCATTTGTTGAACATAAACTAAGACACACATTCCAGGAAATGCACAAATCTCTAAAGCACTTGAAATTATTTTTAGGTGCTTAAAATGACATCCTGGCTCTAGAGGACCTTTTATGAACAAAAGACTCAAGTTTGTTTTGCATTTTTACATTTTATCTTTTAATTTTTCTTTATGAATCACTTCCCATCTCCCATCCCCTGCCAACCTCTATAGTAAGCACCTCTCTCTCTCTCTCTCTCTCTCTCTCTCTCTCTCTCTCTCTGCATTATGGTTTTCACTACAGGTCCTGAGAGGTTATCGAGTATGTCTCCATACCTGCTTTCAGCACTCAGTTCTTGCCCGGAGAGATCGTTCCCAACTATTATTGTCATAGCGGTCCCTTCTCTCTGCTGATCAGACTAGTCCTCCCGGCCCTCGCTTCTACTATCCTTGGATATTAGTCTCATACTGTGCTTTGGTTTTCTTTTTATCCCACAAATGAGTGCAATCATTCTTTGTCCTACTCCATTTTAAGGGGTAGCTGGGGGGCTTTAGGGTCACACACAGTGATACTCAGAGGTTTTTTCTGGCTCTGCACTCAGGAATTACTCTTGGCAGTGCACAGGGGGTGATATGGGATGTTAGGGATCAACCCCTGCAAGGCAAACACCTACCCTCTATGCTATCGCTTATTTCACTCAGCATGATACTTTCCATTCTATTCATTTATAAGCAGATTCCATGACTTTGTTTTTCCTGGTGGCTGTGTAGTATTCCATTGTGTAGATGTGCCATAGTTTACTTATGCAGTCATCTGTTCTCAGGTCTCAGGTTGTTTCCAGACTCTGGCTATTGTGAACAGTGTCGCAATGAACAGAGAGAAGGTGGTGTATCTGCTGTGCGTTTTGTGGCTCCCCAGGTATATTCCCAGAAGTAGTGCTGCTGGGTTATATAGAAGTTCAATTCTAATCTTTGGAGGAATGTCCTTATTGTTTTCCAAAAGGGCTGGACCAGTTGGCATTCCCACCAACAGTGGATGAGAGTCCCTCATCCAAGCCAGCACTGGTTGTTCTTGCTCTTTTGGATGTGTGCCAGTCTCTGTGGTGTGAGATGACATCTCATTGTTTTTCGATTTGCATCTCCCTGATGATTAGTATCACTGTATCACTGTCTTCCCGTTCATCATCGATTTGCTCGAGCGGGCCCCAGTAACATCTCCATATGTCCTGTCTCATGCTAGTAGAGCCCAAGGCATCTGCTTGCTCCAGGAACATAAAGAGCCCCAATCCATTCGGAATGAGGTCTATAATTGTTATTGGTATTTGGCATATATCAAATACAACACGGGTAGCTTGCCAGGCTCTGCCGTGCAGGTAGCATACTCTTGTAGGCACCTCTAAGTCCAGCATTTATTGATGAACCACGCAGCCGCAAGCGGCCGCGTGAGCCGGGCGCTGAGGCTGGTGTGGTATGAGTGAAGGGTGGGGGGGCTACGCTGATAGGCTGGTCTGCTGGGTGGAGGTCTGACGAGAGAGAAGTCCGGATGTGGAGAATGGAGGCCCCTCATGGAGTGGGGGTCTTCTGGCTTGTTGCGAGGCTCTGCTGGGATAGTGGGCCAGGGCTAGAACCCACCATCCCTCCTGGGCGCCTCATGAGCGGCTGGTCACAGGGAGAGCAGTAGCAGCTCTGCCCCATGTCTGCAAGTGATGATTAGTGGTGAAGAGTAATTTTTCATGTGCTTTTTGACCATTTCTTGTTTTTTTCTTTTTTTAATTTTTTTATTATACCACCGTGAGACATACAATTACAAAGGTGTTCATAATTGGTTCTTGGTAATACAGTATTCCAGCACCCCTCCCTCCACCAGTGCCCCATTTCCACCACCAATGTACCCCAACCCCTCACGCCCACCCCCAGGCTGCCTCAATAGCAGGTACCCCCTTTTTCTCTCTTTCTCTCTCTGTCTCTCTCTCTGTCTCTGCATCTCTCTCCCTCTTATTTTACACATTGTGGCTAGCCCTGCAGATATTTAGAGTTTATCACTTAAGTCTCTTTGTGCATATTAGATGGTGAGTTTTAATCTGCCATTACCATTTCCCACATTTAGTAAAACAATGGTATCTATTTATATCCTATTAATGAATGCAGTCATTCTATATCTGTCCTTTTCCTTCTGAGTAATTTTACTCAGCATGATAGTCTCCATGTCCATCCATTTGCAGGTAAATTTCATAATTTCGTCTTTTCTGACAGCTGCATAGTATTCCATAGTGTAGATGAACCATAGTTTCTTTAGCCAGTCCTCTGTTCTCAGGCATTTAGGTTGTTTCCAGATTCTAGCTATAGTGAATAGCGCAGAGATGAATAAAGAAGTACAGATAGTGTTTCTGCTATGTGTTTTTCGGTCTCTTGGGTATATTCCCACGAGTGCTATTTCTGTATAAAATGGGAGCTCAATATCTAGTTTTCGGAGGAATGCCCATATTGTTTTCCAAAAGGCCTCGACCAGTTGGCACTCCCACCGACAGTGGATCAGAGTCCCTTTTTCCCCCACATCCACGCCAGCACCTGTTCTTGCTGTTTTGGATGTGTGCCAGTCTCTGTGGTGTGAGATGGTACCTCATTGTTGTTTTGATTTGCATCTCCCTGATGATTAAAGATAAAGAGGGGGTTAATATCCAGGATATATCAGGCACTGGTAGCACTTCACAAGAAAAAAACAGCCAACCCCATCAAAAAATGGGGAGAAGAAATGAACAGAAGCTTCCAAAAAAGAAGAAATTCGAATGGCCAAAAGGCATATGAAAAAGTGCTCTTCACCTTTTGACTATTTGTATTTCTTTTCCCCATTTTTTACCCAATACCAATCTGAAAAGGGGTTGATAACAAAGATATATAAGGCACTGGTAGTATTTTACAAGAAAAAAAACCCCCAATTGCATTTTCACTTTTTAATTAAAAATATTAAAGCCCCTATACAATTCTCCACCCCACTCTGGAGACACGAAGGCAGCAGTTAAGGGAGGGGCTCTCTTGACAAGCCAGAAGGCTGTGAGTACAAATGCAGACAGGACATGTGTGAGGCAGTGGCCAGAGGACTGCGCAGTGTGTTGGGGGCAGGGTAGCATTGGCATGAGGGGTGGAGGGAGCTCTGGTGAGTGGTAGACGGCAGAGCCTAGAAAGACCCACTCAAAGGGCCAGAATGGAGCTTCTCCTGGTCCAGTACCCCTGAAATACAGGAGCTGAGTCAGGCCATGTGCTGGGAGCTGATGGACAGTAGCCCATACACCACAGAGCTCCAGTGCAGGGTCCCCAAAATAAGCCATCTCCTCCGGGGTGCTTTCTATCTACTGGAATCTGGAACTTTTGCCTCTGCGACCAGTGGGAGGTGTTCTGTGGAGCACTGGCCACCTATCCCGAAGTCAGAAAGACTGTGCTGCTGGATGGAGTCAGTGGCCCAGCACCTCAAGGATAAAACCTTGGGGACAACATCAGTTACCTAGGAGACAGAGTCAGCACCCCAGGGACAGAGTCAACACCTCAGAGACATCGTCAGAACCAGCCATACCACTCCTGGGAATATAACCTGGGAAGTCAAAAACACAAACAGAAACATCATTGCACTTTCATTTGCATAGCAGCCCTATTCAAAATAGCCAGAATCTGGAAACA
Source organism: Cryptotis parvus (assembly GCA_021461705.1). Lineage (NCBI taxonomy): Eukaryota > Metazoa > Chordata > Mammalia > Eulipotyphla > Soricidae > Cryptotis > Cryptotis parvus. Next base: position 305,326 of record JAJIBD010000666.1, on the reverse strand, counting down.
ACCAGTGTATCCTAGAACTGATGACTGGATAAAGAAACTTTGGTACATCTACACAATGGAATACTATACAACTGTTAGGAAAAATGAAGTTATGAAATTTGCCTATAAATAGATGGACATGGAGAGGATCATGTTGAGTGAAATTAGCCAGAAGGAAAAAAGACAGATATATTATGACTGCATTTATTTGCATTATATCATTATATATATATACATATATATATAATGAAATCAATATCCAAGGTCAGGCAAAACATGGATCAGGAGGTCTTGTCACACAAACATGTGGGAGTCAGAGGTTAGGTAAGACAGAGAACATAACAGTGTGCTAATAATTATCGAAAGTGATAATATCAGCATTGAATACAGGCAAAAAGATGCACATGAAAACCTCTAAATGTATGTATTGTAATCCACAGTATGTAAGAGAAGGAAGGAAGAAAGGAAGGAAGGAAGGAAGGAAGGAAGGAAGGAAGGAAGGAAGGAAGGAAGGAAGGAAGAAAAGAAAGAGAAGAGATAAAGAACCTGCCATACAAAAAGATACACATGACAACCCTTTAATGTATGTTCTGTAATCTGAAATCTGGAAGGGAAAGAAAAGAGAAAGAGATAGAGAGAAAGGGAAAAAAATAAAGAACCTGCCATGGAGGCAGGCTGGGGAGGGTGAGGGAACCAGGGACATTGGTGGAGGGAGATGGGCACTGGTGGAGGGATGGGTGCTGGAACACTGTATGACCAAAACCCAAATATGAACATCTTTGTAATTGTATATCTCACTGTGGTATAATAAAATACTTATAAAAATACAAAAAAAAAAGAACCTGCCATAGAGGCAGGCTAGGGGACGGGGGGGAATTGGGTACATGGTGGTGGGAAATGGGCACTAGTGGAGGGATCTGTGCTGGAACACTGTATGACCGAAACCCAAACATGAATTCTTTGTAATTGTATATCTTAAGGTGGTATAATAAAATATAAAAAGGTGCCAATTAAGAGACACAGAGTGACAAAATGGATTTTAAAAAACAGTACCTCAGGGACAGAGTCAACACCTCAGAGAGTCAACCAGAGAGTTAACACCTCAGCATCAATACCCCAGGGAACAGCACCAGCCCCTCAGGGACAGCACCAACCTCTCAGGTTCAGACCAGCATCTCAGGGATAGCACCAGCACCTCAGGGAAGCCGTTGACCCGCAAAGAGAGACCAGCACCTGAAGTATCTAGCACCAGAACCTCAAGGACAGCACCAGCACCTCAGGGACAGCACCAGCACCTCAGGAAAGCCACAGACCCTCAGAGAAAGACCAGCACCTGAGATATCTAGCACCAGCACCTCAGGGACAGCACCAGCCCCTCAGGGATAGACCAGCATCTCAGTACATCACTGCAGCTGCATGGAGGAGATTATTTAGTGATGAGCGTATATCTTTGTGGATTGAGCAACAATTCTTGTTTGCAATGCAAATAATGAAGACACATTTAAAGTCAAGAGGAATGAGTTCACTTATTCACCTTAAATCATCTACTTTTTAAATATTGGAAGAAACATAAAATATTAAGCTATACAAGTAATTTGTAGGTTAGAAAAGATATAAATACATGTTTTTATTCTGAGGAAAGCATTTATCATTACCTTAGATGCTCCCTAGATTATAAAATAATGAATCTGCATCTTCTAAGCATGAATTGATTGGAAGGTTCCTAGCAACGTGCTCAGTGTTTTCAAAATGCAATTGATCTTCCCTCAGCCAAATTAATCACCAGAGGTGGAAGCATGTTTGGTTCTGCTAATGGCATCCAGTGACATGTCAGGAACCAGAGTCTTCCCCCAAGGGATGACATAGATGAGGCCAGTTAGCCACCAAGCAGCACAGCCAGAGCCCAGGTCCACGCAGCCAGAGCAGACACCAGCAGTTCAAAGTCTGCATGAACCCGGTTCCTTTCAGAACAAACCAGAGTGACTGCCAGAAAAACATGCATCAGATTTTGTGCTCATAGACACAGGTCTGTCCTGAGACATTCTAAGCACATTCAAAGAACGTCAGGCTCAGAATGGGCTCCATTGTCCAGGAAAAAAAAACAAGAAAAAATAATCCCAAAAATAATCCCAAAAGTCCAACTGATAAGGAAGTTGGCTCTGAGTCTGTTTTGTGCTCGTGGTGGAGGGTGAAGGGGGGAAGGTGTGCGGAGCCAAAGCACCTGCAGCGGCTGGATGGCACTGGAGCATGGGTGGGAGCAAGGAGGGAAGTTCTCACGTGGCTGAGAAGGGGGCTCTGGCCTTTGGGGGCACCCCAGGACAGGGTGACAGTGGCTGGACCCGTTGCTGTGCTCTAAATGTGTCCCTAGATGTTCACAGGGACCCCCTGCCTGTGTGAAGCTCTCAGGAGTGGGGCTGAGGGAGGTCGGGTGGAGAATGGACCAATGGATGGGTTGTGGAGTAAGGAGCCAGGAAGGTTCGAGCCCCTGGGATATCAGAGGACCCCCGCTATCTGGGCTCCAGGGTGGGTGGCTCGAGTGCTCTTTGGGGGCCTTGTGGCATCAGGGATTAAGCCACATGCGAGGGAAGTGCCTTCAGACTTGATCTCTCTCTAGCCCCGTGAGCCATTCTTTCTCAACTACTGATTCTTTCTCAACTCCTTTTCTTGGCATTCAATGTAATTTGTGGAAGAACTTCAGTTGTATGCTCAGTCGACAGTATTGGAGTCTCTGATGGTTCTAGAAAGACAGCGTGAGCAGTAAAAGGGTTATAAGTTATTTTTATGGGAAAATTCCCCATAATTGATTTGAGCAGATTTATGGTCTATTTGGAAGAAGAACACATGTTCATACTATTTATTCAACTGTTTAAATGTAATTAAACTAAGATAAACTTTATGCATGTTTGATAACTGTTATAATGATGTACACCATTATTTATTGATAACAAAGAATCCATCTTAATGAATTGACCCAAAAAACTCCTTTAAAAACCCTATTCTGTACCACATTCCCCACATCCCTCTTGAGAATAAGGCAAGAAGAGGTGAAGGGCAGACAAAGGGACCCCATGGCAGGTGCAAGGAGTCTCACTAGCCTCTATGAGGCAAGGCAGCTCCTGGGGCTCCCAGCGTGACTCTGAGTGTGGCTAGAGAACATGGCCAGTTCTCCTAGAGCAGGCCACAGCCACTACTTCTCATGGGCCCCAGGGACAGCAGCTGTCTCATGCATGGCTGTGTCTTCTCTCGGTTGTTATACACAGAATTGAGGAAGCACCCTTCGGCCTGGCTCCCCGAAACCCCAACGAGGAATGGAGGAGGCCTCCCTCTGTTCCCCATGCTTTAGGTCAGGAGGGAGGGATTAAGAGTTGAACTTACAGGCATTTTTATCGCTGAGAATAAACCTTCTAGGACATTTTTGGGAAGCCTCTTCAGAGCAGCAAGGCCCAATGCTCAGCATTTGGGAAGGACAGCTGGGCTCTGGCTCTTATGGAGTCAAGATACATTTGCAGACTACCAGAAAGAGACTGGTAGCACTTCACAAGAAAAAAAAAACAGCCAACCCCATCAAAAAAATGGGGAGAAGAAATGAACAGAAGCTTCCAAAAAAGAAGAAATTCAAATGGCCAAAAAGGCATATGAAAAAGTGCTCTTCATCTTTAATCATCAGGGAGATGCAAATCAAAACAACAATGAGGTACCATCTCACACCACAGAGACTGGCACACATCCAAAACAGCAAGAACAACCTGTGCTGGCATGGATGTGCGGAAAAGGGACTCTCACCCACTGTTGGTGGGAGTGCCAGCTGGTCCAGCCCTTTTGGAAAACAATATGGGCATTCCTGGGCCTTTTAGCTTTCGGCTTTTGGCTCCAGCAGCTTTTGGTTCCTCAGCTTTTCGGCTTTGGGCCTTTTCGCTTTGGCCTTTTGCTTTTGACTTTTGCTCTTGGACTTTTTGCTCCTTCTTCTGGGTAGGACTCATTTCGGGTGAGATCCTCTCTCTTTGGTGGGAGATTCAGGCTGTTTTGTATGGTCTAAGTTCGGACCAGAGCTAGAGTTTGTTCATTATATTGGAGTGCTGTGGAAGAGCTTTTGTACTATTAAAAGCCTTTTTGGAACTGCGCCCGGACTCGTGAGTTTTCATCCATTCCCCGGCGTCCTCAGAGGTAGAAGAGAACTTCTGTCCTGACACTATTGGGGACCCCAGAGGCTTCCCCGACACTCTTCCTCATCTCTCCTACTACTATACCTACTACTACTTTTACTTCTCACAGACATGGGGCAGAGCTGCTACTGGTTCTCCCTGTGCCCAGCCGCTCATGAGGCACCCGGGAAGGATGGCAATTTCTAGCCCTGGCCGGCCACCCCAGCACAGTCTCACAACAAGCCACATGACCCCCACTCCATGAGGGCCTCCATTTTCCACATCCGGACTTTCCCCTCATCAGAACTCCACCCAGCAGAAGAGCCTATCACAGCCCAGCTCACGCAGCTGCTTCATCAATAAATGCTGGATTTTGAGATGACTACAAGAGTATGCTACCCACACGGCAGAGCTTGGCAAGCTACCCGTGTCGTATTTGATATGCCAAATACCAGTAACAATTATAGACTTCATTCCCATAACCTGATGGATGAGGCTCTTTATGTTCCTGGAGCAAGCAGGTGCCCTTGGGCTCTACTTGCATGAGACAGGTCATATGGAGATGTTACTGGTGCCCGCTCAAGCAAATCGATGATGAACGGGAAGACAGTGATACAGTGATGGACATTCCTCCAAAAACTAGATATTGAGCTCCCATTTGATCCAGCAATAAGCACTCCTGCGAATATACCCGAGAGACCGAAAAACACATAGAAATACTATCTGTACTTCTTTATTCATCTCTGTGCTATTCACTATAGCTAGAATCTAGAAACAACCTAAATGACCAAGAACAGAGGACTGGCTAAAGAAACTGTGGTTCATCTACACTATGGAATACTATGCAGCTATCAGAAAAGATGAAATTATGAAATTTACCTGTAAATGGATGGACATGGAGATTATCATGCTGAGTGAAATTAGTCAGAGGGAAAAGGACAGATATAGAATGCCTGCATTCTTTAATAGGATATAAATAGATTCCAGTGTTTTACTAAATTTGGGAAATGGTAATGCCAGATTAAAACTCAGCATCTAATATGCACAAAGAGACTTAAGTGATAAACTCTAAATATCTGCAGGGCTAGCCACAATGTATAAAAGAAGAGGGAGAGAGATGCAGAGACAGAGAAAGAGACAGAGAGAGAAAGAGAGGAAGCAGGGGTACCTGCTATTGAGGGCAGCCTGGGGGGTAGGAGGGAGGGGGTGGGGTACATTGGTGGTGGAAATGGGGCACTGGTGGAGGGATGGGTGCTGGAATACTGTTATTACCAAGAACCAATTATGAACACCTTTGTAATTGTATGTCTCACGGTGGTATAATAAAAAATTTAAAAAAAATAAACATTCAGTGAACATTTGTGGAATTAAAAAAAAAGAGACAACAGGATCCTTCTTTCCTGCTGACCCTCATCTGTTCTCCCCAACCACACATGTGCACATGCACACATGTGTACACATGTATGCAGGGCCACAGAAACATGTATCACATGCTTGCACACACACAGGAATATATACATTCTCATACGAGCATGTAGACACAGTCCTAAACATGCATGCACGCGCACACACAAACACATTCAAGGTTTCACTTTGTCCTTAAAAAAAGAAAGATTAGGGGCCGGAGCGATAGCCCAGTGAGTAGAGCATTTGCCTTGCAGAGGCCGGCCGGGTTCGATCCCAGGCATCCCATATGGTCCCCCCAGCACCGCCAGGAGTAATTCCTGAGTGCAGAGCCAGGACTAACCCCTGAGTGTCGTCAGGTGTGATCCAAAAAGCAAAAAAAAAAAAAAAGATTAGACTGGGTTCCACAAAGCACTTATATTAGGTGAAGTTTGTGGGGAAATGCTGTAGCGCCATGCACAAAATCTGGGAGCAGGGTCAGGGATCCCTTTATGCCCCAGAGGATCAGCAGCCGGCAGACGGAGAAAGATGCAGGAAAACGAAGTTTCAAAATGCTTTACTTAACACAGGTTCAGGCATACAAATCAACAATAGGAAAAACCCTGGGTTTGGGACTCCCAGCTAGGACCCCGGCCACATGTAGGCCAAGATGGCAGCCACCACGTGTTAAGGCGCTGTAGAGAGGAGACAGAGACAAGGCACCAGCAGAAAGGGGGAAGAGAGTGACCCAAAGAGCGTGAGCCCAAAAAGAGCGTGAAGAGAGTAAGCAGCCTAGTTTTATTTCCCTGCAACTCAGACCTTCCACTTTTATGAGAAGCCAGCAGGGTCAAGTCCTCTCGGGTAATTTCTCCCAGGACCTCACCTAGGTCCTTTTAGATGTTAATGTTGCTGACTCAAAATCTGCCTAGGAAATGCCTCTACATGGTAGAGAGAAGGGGTTTATGAGATGACATGCATCTGTACCAAAGACTATGCTAATGTCAGTTAAATATTTCTCCAAGCCTTCACAAGAGTCTTTACTTTACTTCATGGTAGTTTTGTATTTTAGTTGCCTTTGAGTTATCAGGGAGCCATGTGTGCTTGCTTGGAGGCAAACAGCATTTCTCTCTAGTCTAATTACATAAAGATCCTATGTGGCCAGGCAAATATGCTGATAAGATCTAGTTAGTCAGTCCCATGATGATTGTGGTAGCATGAGAGAATATACCAGCCAGTATATTCAGTATATTCAGAATACATGGTAGATAAACTGCCACATTTAAACTACCCTCCTATCTACGAAGTGACCTGTAGGAGACAATCCAGGGCAGATGCAAAGGCTCTGGGCAGGTGTAGTGCAACAGAAGTTGGTTTGTGACTTGGGGAGGACAGTTGGGAGCCACACCCAGAGGTCCTTAGGGCTTTGTGCTAGGTCCCTCTCGCTTTCTGAGTCACAGTGTAGGACACACTTGATATTCCTCACCTACCTGAGTCATGGTGCAGGACATACCTGATAATCCTCGCCTTCTCAAGTCATGGTACAGGGCATACAGCCTGAGACTGTCAGGAGAAACCCTAGCCACCCTCAGAACCCTGGATTCAGCAGACCCTTGGAGGTACCAACTAGAATCAGAGCAGCACTGTGGGGGCTGGTGGTTGGGTCCCATGGAAGCTCAGTTCCAGGCAGCAGAGGAAGCCAGCAGTTTAACATTCTCCATCCTGCATGGGGAGGTGGTCACTGAGGTCACAAAGGAAATGGTCCAGCACATGGTGGGGTGAATCTCCACTGTTAAGAGTCTCCTGTAGGAAAGGGGGGCTAGGGAGAGGTAGGGGTGGGCTTCTGGGAAACTGGAGATAGTGTCTGAGGAGCAGGACGGAAACATGTGATTCTTGACCCCCACTTCCCTTCCAGCCCTCCTGCCTCTCCCCAGGCACAGACTAACCTCCCCGCCCCTCCTCACCTGGCGTCCTGGTACACGTCAGGGCATGTTTTTGAGAAGGAGCATGTCCATAATGAAATAATTATGAAAATATTTTGAAAATTACTTCATATTTTATAGCTTATGGGGATGTTTCATACCATTATCACGGCGGGAAGCATTCTCTGGCCCTGGAAAAAGCCACAAAAACGATAATGGATAGCAATTCCTCTTTTAGTTTATGTTTGTTTCACCATTCATAATGATTGCTTTGCTACTACTTTCAATTATTATGGATGTTAAAATGCATTTAATAGCTATCCCGGCCCCAAATATACTCCTCAGTCATTTAACAAGTATCCAAATTTATAGTTTTATTATAGTTCGTTTTGTGTTTCTATAGAAATGTGTAACATGTTACTTTGTTCCTGTCTTGGAGAGTTTAATCCTTCTCTGGCATGATGTGCAACTTTTTTTTAAAAATGGACTTTTACTTGAGTCTTGTGGTTTACAAAGTAGTGGATGATAGACTCTGAGGCACCCACTGGTCCAGCTCCAATCTCTCCCCCAAGGTCAGCTCCCTCACATCCCCAACCCCAGGATCAGAGCCCCTCCTCCCATCCCAAGGTCATCTCTCCTTTCCCTTCCCCAGGGTCAGTGCCTCTATCCCACCCACTCCTAGGGTCAGTGCTCCTCCCCTCACCCACTCTCAGGGTCAGTATCCCTTCCCATGGCCCACCTCCAGGGTCAGCTCCCCTTCCCCTGACCCAGGCTCTATTTACTCAGCAAATTGTCTCCTTCACTGACAACCATATTTTGGGGATTGTTTTTTTTAGGGAGGCCACACCCGCAATGCTCAATGGTTACTCCTAGCTCTGCCCTCAGGGATCACCCCTGGTGGTGTTGTGGCAACCATCAGGGATGCTGAGGATGGAACCAGCTCAGTGCATGCAAGGCTAGTGCCTTACTGGCCATATATCCCTCCAGCCCCACAGACACATTTTCAAGTGTAACTATTGCAGTTGGGTTGTGCTTATAGTAGTGGTGGGTATGGTGCACTCAGACACTTGGTCTCTCCCCAGTGAGTAGCCCATGGCTCAGCCTCGCACCCTGCCCACCACAGACCCCTTCCCACTCCCCATCAGTCTCTCTCTTCCCTGGATTTCTTGCTTCTGTAACCCAGGGCCAGGCCTTTGCCCACCTTTGCTTCCATCCATTCTCTAGTCCTGTTACTCACAAACCACAGAGGACTGACAGAGAGGAGGGGAGGATGGGGAGCAGGTGGTGCCTCTCAGACTGGGTCGGTCCTTACCAACAGATGCACCCCAGAGGCCTGCAAAGCACCGCAGGACATGGAGGGAAGTGGGGGCTGAAGCTCCACGGGGAGGACAAACAAGGCCATTCCTCACTGCAGATGGTGACTGGAACATGCAACCTGATAACTGGAATTCCCAGGGCAAAGGGTAATAGGGACCACTCAAGGGCACTGAGTATGGGTGGGGATGCACGGAAGTACTGTGGGGTCAGAGAACGGTCATTGGTCAGACTTCCAGAAAGGCCACATTACCCCGCAGCTCAAAGTGGATGAGCAGAGCAGGTTCCTTCTCTGGGTCTAACCCACTGGAGTGTGTCAGCTTCAGCAGTAGAGACAGAGAGGAGAGAGGCAGGCTGCTGCCTCAGTCTCCCCATACTATCTGCACAAAATCTGGGCCAGAAATAACACAAATATTGGAATAATACATACAAAACAGTGATACGGGAAAAGGAAAATTCCAATTACAAAACAATACTGTATGTTGTTCCAGGATTCTAACTCGCTTCTGGACCCAAAGTAAAGTTCATAGCAAAGTGTCTCTGGCTGTTTGATTATAACTGACTACAACCTGCACTGTCCAAAATTCAGGAAATCTGCCATGTCTTAGATGATGTCATGAATCTGGAATGCTGTCTGAAGAAATGCTCCTGAAACAGCAACAGTGGTGATCACAGCAACACTGCAGCTGTATATCTGACTCATCTAGGGTGATGAATGGCAATGAATCAAAGTGCTTCATAAATATAAAGCTGGCAAGTATGATGGCAAGAAAATTTATTCTGAGCACTAGAAAGAGGCTTGAGCACTGAGCACTATAGTGTGAGCCTACAGCACCCAAATATCGTTCCCTGTGAATAAAAACATTAGAAAATCTTGTTTTCAATGATTGCTAAAACATTTTGGCATTGATCACTGTACTCAGAGCCTACCTTTTTTCAAAATCCTGTAAATAAAAACTTTGGAATAAGAAAGAAAAAGTTTATCTCTAGCTAAAACATCAATAGGCTGCAAGACAAGATTATAATTATTAGTGATCCAAGTATAGGAGGTTTTGACAGCAGTTTGTAACTTCTTGTGTGGCTTTATGTTGAAAGAACTAGATGTCTTTTAAGTCTTGGAGGATTGAATTTTGACAAGGTATAATGGGACCCAAAGTTTCTTGGCAGGGTTGCTATCTGTGGAAACATAAGCATAGACTTTTCCTCAGATAAGGTTACCTGCCCCCATTTATTATCAGTTTTCACTCAGATAGATGAATTGACTGGTCTCTGAGCCTGTACATCTTCTTGAAAATTTATTCAGCAGTTGTGTAAGACTGTCCTTGAGGTAGATTTAAGAAATTTAAAGAGAATAATGTTAAGGATAAGAAGTTCAATAGGAGGCATACCTGTCTTTCTTTGTTTCAATAATTGAGTTTTGAGAGTTCTATGAGCACATTCAACAATACCTTGTCCTTGAATATTATAAGGAACACCAGTGATGTGCTTAATTTGCCATTAATCACAAAAGGATTTGAAAGCTTTGCTAGTATAGGCTGGACTGCTATCAGTCTTCATGACATGGGGAATACCCATGACAGGGAAACATTTTAATCAAAAGGAACAAACAGCTTTAGCTCTTTCAGAAGTCATAGAAACAGCCCATATAAAATGAGAATAACTATCAACCAACAACTACATGAAGAAAAGGTTTATTTTGAAATAGATTAACATGCGTAATATCCATATGCCTTAACTCATTTGTCTGTAAGCTCATGCGGTTATCTCCAGCCACAAGGGATATACAGTGTAAAGAAGCACAGACATAAAAAGCACTGACAGTTTGTCAGCTTGTCTCCATGGGATGCCATGGTGTGCATAAAGGTGGGGGGGGGCATTGTATGTAGAGTCTGATGCTCTTCTTTAGCTGATTTAAATACAGGTACCACCAATAGATCTACTATTTCATTTCCTTGAACTGTAGGTCCTGGGAAACCTGTATGAGATCTGATATGGGTGATAAATATAGGACATTTTCATTTCTGGAGAAGATCTTGCAGTTCCTTCAGTAAATCCTGAATATACAGGATTATGAGCATTTAGAGAAACAGTGATAATCCCAGGAAATAAATCAACTACATATGCAGAATCACTTACCATGTTACATGGGCCAGACACATGGGATAGTAAATATATTAATGTGGCAAGTTCCACTTGTTGAGATTTATAATTTGTATGCACTATCGTGGTTAATGAAGGACCAGCAATTCCACTTTTCCTGATGATGAGCCATAAATATCATACACTGGAGCATCAGAATGGGTGAATAATAGATGATGGTAGAGATACAAAAGGTGTTTTTTTTTTAAGAAATCCCAGGCTTTTCCAGCCAGGTAATGGGACAATATCTCTCCTGAGAATTCTACTAAAGCTTTTTGAAGGACTTCCCTGAGTTGTAAAACATTTTCTCTCTTATATGAGAGTAATTCTGGGATCCATTTGCCAAGATGATGAAAATCAGATGGGCTGAACATGTAAAACGATTTATGGATGACTGCTGGACTAGAGCTGTTACTGAATGGATTCCACTGGATATCAAAAGAATGCATGGCTTTCCACATACATGATGGTCAGACTTCTTCATCAAAAACTAGAATAAATGGTTTGAGGCTCTTGGTGTTCCTGGAGCGAGTAGATGCCATTGGGCTACATTTGCACGTGACAGGGACAAATGGAGACATTACTTGAACAACAGGAAAGTAAGTGATATGAGAGTAACACAATTACATGGGGATCATATCCTAGTTACACTTGTGTTCTCAATCTCCCTTTAACTATAGAGTAGCTATCAGCTCAAAGTAAAGTGTAACAGTGCAAGGCTGTTATGTAAGTAAATTCACTCTAGTTGGCCAGAAAAATGAGCAAGAGTAGTTGCTGGAAATTTTGGAGTTTCAACAATCAGCAATTGTTGCAGTACTTTGCTGCCCAGGGCCTCTGCATCTGGCCTGGAGCTGCCTCCTGCAGGCCACTTTGTAGATAGGAGGAGGACAGTTTGTATGTGGTGGTTCATCTTACCATGTATTCTATACTGGCTGGTATAAATATTTTCTCATGCTGCCACAATCTTCATGGGACTAGCTAGATTTTACAGGTATATTTGCCTGGCCACATTGGATCTCTAAGTAATTAGACCAGAGAGAAATGTCATTTGCCTCCAAGCAAGCAAATGTGGCTCTCTGATAAGTCAAAAGGCTAATATACGGAACAACCATGAAGTAAAGATGAGATTCTTGTGAAGGCATGGAGAAATATATAACTAGCTATAGAATATTCTTTGGTACAGATGCATGCCTTTGTATTTTGAGATACAGTTCATTTCAGATGCTCCCTCCTCCACTCTATCCTGCAGGGGCACTTCCAAGGCAGATCTTGGCTGGGCTACATTAATATCTCAAAAGGGTTTAGGTGAGGTCCTGGTGAAAATTAGCTGAGGGGATTTGACCCTGACAGCTTTCTGTTGGAATGGGGAGTTCTGTTTGCAGGAATATAAAACTGTAGCCTATTTTCTTTCTGGGTCTCTTTTGGGATATGCTACCTGCATGGCAGAGCCTGGCAAGCTACTCGTGTCATATTTGTTATGCCAAATACCAGTAACTATTATAGACCTCATTCCCATGACCTGATGGAATGGTTTGAGGCTCTTATGTTCCTGGAGCAAACAGGTGCCCTTGGGCTCTACTTGCATGAGACAGGACATATGGAGATGTTACTGGTGCCCGCTCGAGCAAATTGATGATGAACGGGAAGACAGTGATACAGTCTCTTTTGGGCTCTCTTTCTTGCATCTTTGCCTTCTCCTCTCTGTTTTTCTGGCTGGGCCTTAATATGTGGTGGCAGCCATCTTGGCCCAGCCATGGCTGGGGCCCAGCAAGAGCTCTAAGTTTGGGGTTTACCAGTTGCTGATGTATGCCAGAATCTGTGAAAATAAAACTTCATTCAACTTTTCTGGATTCTTGTGTCTTTCTCCATCTGTCAACCTTTGGTCCCCTGGGACAGAAGGAGACCCCTACACCCCTGTTCCCGGATTTTGTTGGGGTACCCACCAACATACCCTGACAAACAATATCTTCTCTCCAGGACTGAACCTGGAGAGATAAAATTCTTGAAACTAGTCCATAAAAAAATTCCTTCTAATTCCTTCTGAACTTCAGGAGTTAATTGTCTTGGGTTATTCAGAGCAGGATCACCTTCAAGGGTGTGGAACAAATTACTGAGCTCAGAGTTAAGAATTCCCAGGGAGGGGCAAAACCAATTAATATCTCCCAACAGTTTTTGAAAATCATTCAGATTTGAGTTTCTTCTGACTAACAGAAAATTTTTTGAGGTGGCACAGTAGTGCAGTCAAGAGCACAACCCAAGTACTCATACTGAGGCTGCATCTGATCTTCTCCAGAGCTGCCTGTAAACAGCCTCTGGCAAGCATGTCATGACACCAACATATAAACTATGGATGTCTCTTGAATTATTGCATGCAAGAATATCACTCATATAGCATGCTATATAAACATGAGGAAATTTAGCATGAGCAGGTCACAAAACCACTGTTGGATGACACTCCCTCTGAGCTCTGGCCTCTGGCTACATTTAGCTTATGTGAAGAGCTACTCCCTACCTTTAGGGAATCTCTGGAGCAGACACAATGGGAGCCTGGGCAGAATTGAATTGATTTCATAATTTTATATGGCAAAAATATTCTTTCTCTGAATCTTGCTTGCTCCAGTTCAATACTCTTCCTATCCCCATGGGTTCCCACAAGGGACAATCATGTAGATATTCTAAGAATACTTGGCCACGTTGGATCAACCTTAATGCAATCACTCCTCCTAGTTCAAAGAGACATGCCAGTGCACCTCCAGGCAAACTGATGTGTCTCTAACTCTATAGGTAATGCCAAAGTGAATTGTTCTGATGAAATTTGGACCTTAGTGGGATTTAGATTCTGGAATCAGTCGGCTATTCATGGTAAGAAGTATTAAGGCCATTCTCTACAAATTACATTCTGAACTGCTTTCTGGTTCAGAGGTGCAGGCTCTCCCTGCTCTTCTAGGGATATTGTATCTCAAGGAGTCAGCTCTGGCATTTGTGAATCTTGAACCAAAGGACCCACCTGAAGATCTGCATTTCAATATGGTCATTTAGCTGGCTTCCTCTCTAGATTGCTCAGCCCACAATGGGCTCCACTGGAATTTTATGGCAGGCTTCTATCTATAAAATAAGCTGGGAGAAAAGAGAAAAGGCTTTTTTGGCCATTTTGGCTCCTCTTCACCCTCTGCCTCTTTACTCCTCCTCTCCGTTCTCTTCCCTATTGGGCCTTAGCACATGGTAGCAGCCATCTTGGCCTAGGATTCTAAACCTACACGTGACCGGGTCAGCCAGGAACCTAAAGTCTGGGGTTTTCCTGTTATTGAATTGTGTAACAGAACAAGTGTGAGTAAAACCTTTTGAAAATTTGCTGGATTCTCACATCTTTCTCTGTCCACCAGCCGCTGATCCCCTGGGACAGAAGGGGAATCCCTGACCCTGCTCCTAGATTTTGTCAGGGGAACCCAATGGTCTCCAACAAACCACATCAACAAAATATTGACATATTGTAGGTGAATTAGTCATCCTTTGGGGTAACACAGCCCATTGAAACCTGCACAGAGGTACCTTATGGGTAAGAGAAGGAAATGAAAATGCAAAACATTTGCAATCATCTGGGTGGAAGGGCATGTTGTAAAAACAATCTTTTAACTCTATTATAATCAGTGGCCAGTCTTTGGAAATAGCTGATAGAGAGGAAAGCCCAGGTTGCAGAGCTCCCATGGGGACCATGGTACAATTAATATCCTTAAGTCAATCAAGGTGTCGAAAATCATGGGGCCGGAGGGATAGCCCAGCGGGTTGGGCGTTTGCCTTGCATGCGGCCGGCCCATGCCGGCCCGGGTTCAATCCCGGCATCCCATATGGTCCCCGAGCACCGCCAGGAGTAATTCCTGAGTGCAGAGCCAGGAGTAACCCCTGAGCATAGCCGGGTGAGACACAAAAAAAAAAAAAAAAAAAAAAGAAAATCAAATGGGCTTGACACGTAATGCGATTTGGAGACAACCACTGGACTAGAGCCATTACCGACTGGATCCCACGGGATGTCAAAGATCACGTGGCCGCCCACCTACAAGATGGTCATGTTGCAGGTGGACCCCACGGGTGACTTATGTGAGGCCAGAAGGGGAGAGAGATGGTCGCTTTTTTCCCCAGCCGCCTCTGCCACCCGGGATCCGCTGGGCAGGCTTAGGACTGATAAAGTCTGCGATGAGCCCCTGCATGGCGTGGGCCTGAGCCCCACCAGCCTCATGAGGTGGCCGTCAAGCCACACCTGATGCCCGCTTGATCTCTAGGCACGGAAGTATATCCCCACCACCCGAGGTTTCTCGGGGAGCCATGGACTCAGGCTGGAGCGAGGAATTGCTCTTTGCAGGAAAGGAAAGTCAGTCCTAAGCCTTACCCAGGGCTGCCTTAGGAATGGCAGGAGTCGACAAACAGTGAAGTTTTACAGACTTCATTAAGGAGGTTTTAGGAGAGGGGGAGGAGAGAGAAAGAGAGAGAGTACACATCTCAAGAGGGGAGATGCGGGCAACACACATGCTTAGCACATGTGCTTGGCCACATGGGCTCAGGCAACATGTGTACCCAGGCAGCATGTGCACGCAGGCAACATGTGTACCCAGGCAGCATGTGAGCGCTGTCCTTTGGTCAGGACGGCTTTTATAGATTTCTCCCCAAGTTACTTCAACCTCGGTTACTAGGGGCCCGTTGCCAAGGGGAGTAGACTTTGGGAGTGGTCTTCTTTGATTGGAATGCTTGAGTCTTCTTTGAGCTGGGTTTTAGGTGGAAAGGCTAATTCATTTCCCCTCAGGAGATTTAATCAGCTAAGGCCATTCACACATTCCCTCTGGCCTTCCCTTCCCCAGGGTCTATTGTTGATATGGCTTCTCAAGTCTGGTTCCCTTGTGGCAACAGGTGTGACTCTGGATAGCTGAAGGACAAGTTTTCTTTCTTATTCAGGAATTTTTATTGCCTGTGGCAACCCCCTGTCTGCCTGCCTACAACAGTCAGACTTCCTTATCAAGACCATGAAGGAACGATTTGAGGCTCTTCATATTCCTGAATCAACCAGATGCCATTGGGGTACATTGGCACGTGATAGGGTCCAATGGAAATGTTACTGGTGCCCACTCGAGCAAATCGATGAATTATGGGATTCAAGTAGTCAATCAATAAATGATCAAGAAGTCAATCAATAAATGCCATTTGCCAGATTTCTTTTTGCATCAAAGAAAGAAACAAAGAATTACATTCTGAAAATGATGTTTCAATCACTGTATCACTATCTTCCCATTCATCATCGATTTGCTCAAGCTACATCTCCATATGTCCTGTCTCATGCTAGTAGAGCCCAAGGGCATCTGCTTGCTCCAGGAACATAAAGAGCCTCAATCCATTCCAGAATGAGGTCTATAATTGTTACTGGTATTTGGCATATGTATGAAATACAACACGGGTAGCTTGCCAGGCTCTGCCGTGCAGGTAGCATACTCTTACAGGCATCTCTAAGTCCAGCATATATTGATGAACCGTTGGCCTCAAGCGGCCACGCAAGCCGGATGCTGATAGGTTGGTCTGCTGGGTGGAGGTCTGACAAGAGAGAAGTCCGGATGTGGAAAGAGGAGGCCCTCATGGAGTGGGGGGTCATCTGGCTTGTTGCGAGGCTCTGCTGGGGTGGTGGGCCAGGGCTAGAACCCACCATCCCTCCCGGGTGCCTCGTGAGTGGCTGGTCACAGGGAGAGTCAGTAGCAGCTCTGCCCCATGTCTGCGAGTCTGTGATGGTTCAATATGACCTAATTTTAGCTATTCTTCCACTAGATCTGTCAGCACCTCTAACCTTTTTATATTGAGGGGTCATTGCGGTTTCTACACAGGATTGTAGGACTTCCACCGAATACAGATAGGTGGGGGCGTTTAACCACAATGGCCCCAATTAAAAAAGGCTTGCCCTTTGAGTGAGGGGCCCTAGAGAGGGCTGAAACAGATGCCTAAGTGGGGAATGGATGAGGTATGTGAATCTCTGGCCCCCAATGTTCCAGCATGTCTCAATCCCATAAATTTAAGGGCATATGAGCTAAATTTTAGACCTCATTCCCATGACCTGATGGAATGGTTTGAGGATCTTTATGTTCCTGGAACAAGCAGATTCCTTTGGGCTCTACTAGCATGAGACAGGACACATGGAGATGTTACTGGTACCCTCTCAAGCTGATCGATGATGAACTGGAATACAGTGATACAGTGATGAGCTATATAAAACTGGATAGTGATTATATTCCCCTAAGGGCCAATGCATTGCAGCCATCTTAACACTCTGTCAGAGAAGAGGAGATACTGCCAACTTGACCATGGGATACTTCCTGCACAGCCCAGTTATGAGGCTAATACATGATGGAGATGATGGAAATATCTGCCCCTGTATCAAGCATACCTTTGAATTTCATTCCATGAATCTTGACTAGTATAAGCAGCTGCTTGTCTTGAGTAATTTTAGCAGTATAACCCAGCATGAAGTTGGCAGAAGGCTGGTTGGCTTGTTCAAGCTTGGCAGTATAACCTACCACGAAGTTGGCAGAATGATTGGTGCTGTCTGAACCACCAGTCCTAGGGTAGTCTGACTGGCCAGGCAGAACCAAAGGAAGCAATGACAATCTGGCAATACTTTCTCCCCTTTCAAAAGTTCACTTAGTTGACACTGAAATTGCCAATATTATTTCCCAAGCAGAGCCAGGATCTATAAGTCTGACATGTACCATGATCCCTTTATGAGTCAAACTGTTGCTCCCAGAATTAAGTTATATTTCCTAGTGGAATGAGTCCTTTTATTCCTGTTCTTAGCTTGTCCTGAATCAACCAGATGCCATTGGGCTACATTGGCACGTGATAGGGTCCAATGGAAATGTTATTGGCGCCCGCTCGAGCAAATAGATGAATAACGGGATTCAAGTGATCAAGTGATCTTAGCTTGTAAGGGAACTGATCTGGTAGAACTGTAACAGTCTTAGGGCAGAGAATATTCAGGCTGCCATACCCTGATTTTTTAATCCTGTGGATTCTGATTGGGGATAGGGGTACTGGGCAGGTAGAAGAAATGGAAGTGCCCCTAGGTTTAGCTGGACCTGGGGATGGCACCATGCTGAGTTCCCCCATATTTGGGGAGGTACAACTGCTACCTGAGCCTGTGGGGCCTGGGGTTGGCTCCATATCATGTTTCCCATAAAGGGACTATTGGAACACTGTCCTGAGTTGGTACTGTTAGGAGGCACCTGGTAATTTCTATGAAGCTGCCCTATTTTGCCACAATTATGATATCTGATCTATGTCTGTGAAGCCTGGTGCTGACTCCACCTCTGAGAATGGCACATTCTTTGGCCCAGTGCTTCTCCTTCCCACACCTCAGACAAAATCCAGGTGAGGCCTCCAACGGGTGGGGTTGAGATTAGCACTGTCTCTCTTGTGATTGCTCCAACTTCTGTTTCTCCTCTGGGAACTGCTTCTGTCTCTCCTATGGAAGCTGCCTCATCCATCTCTATTCTCTTGATTCTGTCTTTGTACTGCATAGCCTCTATAGTATCCATACGCGCCAACATTGTGACATGTCTTTAAATATCCCCATGAGATCCTCCGTCTCTCTAATAATACGTAAGATAGACTGGCAATCTTCGCTGGCATTCTCAAATGCTAAAGTTCTGCCCAAGTGTAGCAGAATAGCTGGATCCTTAAGCTGCCTATGAATTGCCCCTCTCAGTCTACCCACAAATTCTACATAGGGCTCAGAAGGCCTTTAAAAAAGAATCTTTGCACAAATCCCTTCAACTTCTGCATCAGCATCAATCTGTTGCCCTGTAAGTTAAAGCAACACAAGGTAGTGTGGCTTGCATGCCTTTATCTTGCCACTCTGCTTTACCTTCCAACATAGAATAAGTTAGATTGGTGCCAGGAATGTACTTCTAGAAGGGCCCAAAGCGTGGTGTTTCATCTTAATCTCATTACAATACCATATTTTCCATTGTAAAAACTGGAATTTTTTCCAAGCAGATCTTAGCTACCATTTGAAAGTCCAGAGGAGTCAACTCCTCTCTTTCACTCCAGGCATACAAAAGTTTTAGGCAAAAAGGAGAGGCTACCCCATATTTATTACAAGCTTTTTATAAGTTGACCAATGAAATCAATTTCCAAGCCACCATAAGTTGGCTGTTGGTCATCCTTTAGCTGGCTATGAAGAGAGCTATGAAGCTTCAGAGGGCTGGCTCTCTGATTGCTTTTAAATTGGACACAAGAGGAGTGGTGAAACTCCTCAGGCCTGGACGAGCTCAAAGAATTAAACTTCTTGTCCCCTTATTCCTCATCTGAGCTTATATAGGGTCTGGGGAGGTCCTCAAACTGAGGGTCTGTCTCCACCCCTTGGAGATATTAACTCCATGGAGACTTTTAGATTGAGAGAGCACCTACTCTGGATGTTCACCTTCCCCTTCTATAGTATTGTCCCTAGAGGGATTTTTTAGATTGAGAGCATGTTTTCACTGCAAATGCATAGAATTTTTTTTTTTAATTTCAGGTTTTTGGTCATGCCCACAGAAGACTTCTAACTAGAGCACGCCTCATAATCGGGTATGTGTTGCCACCTGCTGGAAAGGCTATGAAATTACAGATCTTATCAAGGTTATGGTTTTTTTTTGCTTTCAGTCTGCCCATTTCCTTAGTCGTCTCTCCAAATTTAGCATTTTGCTTATTAATTTCTTCTCTATGTTCATTTAATCTAATATTTACTCCCCAAGTCTCCTCTCTCTGTTTATCATTTAGTTCACTACTTTTATCTTCCTGTTCCTTTTGCCCTAACCTGGTCTCCCGCATGGGCTGCATCCTCTCACCGGCCCCCATCTGCTAGGCAGGCCATGTCATCTCGCCTCACACCTGTCTCCCACACACGTGGCCTCCTAACACCATCTCCCACAGGGCTCACTCTGGCACTATGTAGCTTGCAGACTGTCTGAGATTCCTGCTCAGGGCTGGGGAGGCCTCTTTGGGAGTTGGCCCAAGAATTGAGCACAGGCTTTGCCTGCAGGAAGCCCCGGCTTGATCCAGAGCCACAGAGTTCCCAGGTGGACGATCCAGCACCACAAACCAACCATAAAACCCTTCCCAAGACACCAAAAAGCCCTGTCCTCCTTCAGCCATGAAGCAGCCAAGCAGGAAATTGTGTGGCTTCTGGATGCTCAGCTGGTTAGCTAGCTTCAGACAGAATCAGGCCCAAGAGTCGGGGGCTGGAACCTGCAGATAAGGGCATACTATGGGGGCCCTCCCAGATAGGGGAACGGGATGGTGGACTGAGACCTTCAGTGGGGACTCTGCTCTTTAGGCCTGAGCCTGAGTCCTTGGGGACCAGGAGAGTTGTGCTGGACCTCAGGAGGCCCCTAAAGGAATCTGCTCTGTTGTGTGAAAGCAAGGGGCTTGCAGAGTCTGACACACTGGGTCAGGGCTGACACTCAGGGTGTGTATGAGTCCCTCTGGCAATACCATTGCTCAGAAAGCCATAGGAGTTGGCTGTGGAAATGACTCTGCTGGTGACTGGTGCTGTGGCTGTATAGTGCTGGTGACTTTTGATTCTGGTGGCTGTGTGGTGCTGGTGGCTCTGTGGTCTTGGTGACTGTATGGTGCTGGTGACTGTGTGGTGCTGGTGATTGGTGGTGGCTGTGTGGTGCTGGTGACTATATGCTGCTGGTGACTGTGTGGTGCTGATGACTGTGTGGTGCTGGTGGCTATGTGGTGCAAGTAACTGTGTGATGTTGATGACTGTGTGGTGCTGGTGGCTGTGTGGTTCTGATGGCTGGGTGGTGCTGGTGACTGTGTGGTACAAGTGACTGTGTGGTGCTGGTGACTGTGTGGTGCTGGTGACTGTGTGGTGCTGGTGACTGTATGGTGCTGGTGACTGTGTGGTGCTGGTGACTGTGTGGTACAGGTGGCTGTGTGGTGCTGGTGGCTGTGTGGTTCTGATGGCTGGGTGGTACTGGTGACTGTGTGGTCCTGGTGGCTGTGTGGTACTGGTGGCTGTGTGGTGCTGGTGGCTGTGTGGTGCTGGTGACTGTGTGGTACTGGTGGCTGTGTGGTACTGGTGACTGTGTGGTGCTGGTGGCTGTGTGGTACTGGTAGCTGTGTGGTGCTGGTGGCTGTGTGGTGCTGGTGACTGTGTGGTGCTGGTGACTGTATGGTGCTGGTGACTGTGTGGTGCTGGTGGCTGTGTGGTGCTGGTGACTGTGTGGTGCTGGTGACTGTGTGGTGCAGGTGACTGTATGGTACTGGTGACTGTGTGGTGCTGGTTACCGTATGGTGCTGGTGACTGTGTGGTGCTGATGACTGTGTGGTGCTGGTGGCTGTGTGGTGCTGATGACTGTGTGGTGCTGGTGGCTGTGTGGTGCAGGTGACTATGTGGTGCTGGTGACTTTTTTGGTTCTGGTGGCTGTGTGGTGCTGGTGGCTTATGGTGCTAGTGGCTATGTGGTGCTGGTGACTGTGTGGTGCTAGTGACTGTGTGGTGCTGGTGTCTGTATGGTGCTGGTGGCTGTGTGGTGCTGGTGGCTGTGTGGTGCTGGTGACTGTGTGGCGCTGATGACTGTGTGGTGCAGGTGACTTGTGGTGCTGGTGACTATGTGGTGCTGGTGACTGTGTGGCGCTGATGACTGTGTGGTGCTGGTGTCTGTATGGTGCTGGTGGCTGTGTGGTGCTGGTGGCTGTGTGGTGCAGGTGACTATGTGGTGCTGATGACTGTGTGGTGCTGGTGGCTGTGTGGTGCTGGTGGCTGTATGGTGCTGGTGGCTGTGTGGTGCTGGTGACTGTGTGGTGCTGGTGACTGTGTGGTGCTGGTGGCTGTGTGGTACTGGTGATTGTGTGGTGCTGGTGACTGTATGGTGCTGGTGACTGTGTGGTGCTGATGACTGTGTGGTGCTGGTGTCTGTATGGTGCTGGTGGCTGTGTGGTGCAGGTGACTATGTGTTGCTGGTGACTTTTTGGTTCTGGTGGCTGTGTGGTGCTGGTGGCTGTATGGTGCTGGTAACTGTGTGGTGCTGGTAACTGTGTGGTGCTGATGACTGTGGTGCTGGTGACTGTGTGGTTCAGGTGACTGTGTGGTGCAGGTGACTGTGTGGTGCAGATGACTGTGTTGTGTTGATGACTGTGTGGTGCTGGTGACTATGTGGTGCTGGTGACTCTATGGTACTGGTGACTGTGTGGTGGAGGTGGCTGTATGGTACTGGTGGCTGTGTGGTGCTGATGACTGTGTGGTGCTAGTGACTATGTGGTGCAGGTGACTGTGTGGTGCTGGTGGCTGTGTGGTGCTAGTGACTGTGTGGTGCAGGTGACTGTGTGGTGCAGATGACTGTGTGGTGCAGGTGACTGTGTGTGTGCTGGTGACTGTGTGGTGCAGGTGACTGTATGGTACTGGTGGCTGTGTGGTGCAGATGACTGTGTGGTGCAGGTGACTGTGTGGTGCTGGTGGCTGTGTGGTGCAGATGACTGTGTGGTGCAGGTGACTATATGGTACTGGTGGCTGTGTGGTGCAGATGACTGTGTGGTGCAGGTGACTGTGTGGTGCAGGTGACTGTGTGGTGCTGGTGGCTGTGTGGTGCTAGTGACTGTGTGGTGCAGGTGACTGTGTGGTGCAGATGACTGTGTGGTGCAGGTGACTGTGTGTGCTGGTGACTGTGTGGTGCAGGTGACTGTATGGTACTGGTGGCTGTGTGGTGCAGATGACTGTGTGGTGCAGGTGACTGTGTGGTGCTGGTGGCTGTGTGGTGCAGATGACTGTGTGGTGCAGGTGACTGTATGGTACTGGTGGCTGTGTGGTGCAGATGGCTGTGTGGTGCAGGTGACTGTGTGGTGCAGGTGACTGTGTGGTGCTGGTGGCTGTGTGGTGCTGGTGGCTCCTTGATGGTAACTATGTGCCTATAGGTGCTATCTAGGAGCTACAGAGATACCAGCCTCGCCCATCCTTTCCCGCACTCTGAGGTGTTAGTTTGGTTCCAGGCCTGTGCTCCCAGCTCTCCTCTGCCTCCCCAGGCTGGGAATCACGTGAGCTCACAAACTCCTTGGAAACTGCCAAGAGATGTTTCTTCCTCCTGCTGTGGAATATTAAAAAGAAATTAACTGTTGGCAATCCACAGTGAGGCACATGCTTTGGTCTGTTTTGAAGGATTTTAATGATTTCCGTATCAAACACTATTTTCCGCAGCATCAGCACAACTGGCTCTTCATATTTTAATTAATAGAAGCTACATTTTACTTAAATCGTGAGTTTGAGTGTTTTCATAGAAGTGTGTTTAGTGAAGACAGTTTATTAGGATCTAGGAAAAGCTAAATCCTCTATCATATTTCCCTAGTAATAGGAGTGCTGTGGAGAATTCCAGCTACACAGGGTGTGTTGGAGGATCGAATATTCTAGAAGATAAACACTAAGTATGCTGAAAGTTAGGTGCATTTTGGAATAAACTTTCTAACATGAATTTTTTTATTTTACTATTTATGGTAATGCTGTTAAACATATTAAAATCTAAATGGGGTATGTGAGAAATTAATGTAATATATTACTCACTTAGGAGCCAATGGAAAATAAGCATTTCGAGCAAAAAAAATCACAAAATATGCATTGTGTTTTTTTTTTATAAATCAACTCATTTATTTTTATAACACCTTTTGGAAATGAGAGATCTCCCAGAATAAATGTGAAACACACCATAGCAAATGCAATTTATGAAAAAATAAAACTTTAAAAGCCTTTGTGGGTCTTCAATTTCCAGGGACATAGAAACAGTTGCTTTTGGAAAGTCATTTTTAAAACATGAACGTGATGTCTCTGAAATAAAGATTGTGGTTTAAAGGATGGAGTCCAGAAGGGCATAGCTCAGCGTTCAAAGCGCAACGCTACCCTTAGTACTGTCCCCCTCGCACCTTCACCCCCGGGAGGCACCACATCTTCTTTAGAGGCTGATATGGGGTGGTTAATGGAAATTTTTTTTAAGTTAAGACATTTCATTCAAAACCATAAAAAATAAAAAAAAATCTTTAACAATGGACAATTGCCTAGGAAAAGACAATTTCCAAAATATAAAGAGACAAATGGCCACAAGATATATGACATGAATTTGACAATTAAAAAAAAGCAGCTCTTTTGTGCGCTAAGATTACATGTAATTTGCTATTTTAATGTGGTGAACTATCCATGACATAAAGCCTGGCATCGTCACCACTCTGGCTTTATAAGACTTTCACATCGTGCCACCACCAGGGAGCCCCAAAAGTCATTTCATCTTGCAAAACTGAACATTATACCCAGTGAGCAATAAACCACCGTCCCCGCCCCACGCTCAGCAATCATTGTTCTACCGGTCTCCAGTCTGGCTCTCTAAGGAGCTCATTTAAATCAAATCGTTGCAGCATTTGTTTCTGTGACTAACGTTTCACTGAACAGAATGTCCTCAGGCTTTAGAAACTCCTTCCTTTCAGGGCTGAATCATATCCGTTGCATGCATGCACCCTCTTTTCCTATAAAAGACACCTCACTGATTTCTGTGTTTTAGCTGCTGGTCAGAGGTAAAATTATTGAATCATACTAGTTCTAATTGTTGGTACTTCTTGTTCTTTTCCCCAGGTGGTTGCCCCGACTCACCTTGCCACAGCAGAGACATACAATGTTCCAGTATCAGCATGCCCCCCACAGGTCAGCTTTGCTCCTGGCTACAGGTGCTGTTGCACTGTGGCTTTTATGAGCATTTCTCTAGCAAACGTCCTGTTGAGCATCAATTTTTCTACATGTTTGAATGTTTTCTGGGAGAAATGTCTATTTAAAATCTTTGTAGTGTTTTTTCACCTAGGCTGTTAGTTTTTCCAACATTAGATGTTCTGACATTAACCTTACTGGATATGTGATTTACAGATTTTATCCCATTCTCTACTGCTTTTTATTATTTTTTGTTTCTTTTTTATCCCTGTTTACTCTGGTTTTTTTTCTGTCTTTGATAGATTAAAGTTTTTATTTTATGAAGTCAGATTTATCTATTCCTTTGTTGCCATACCAGCATCACTATCAGTCTCAATGTCATTAAACTTTGTTCTCTTTTCTGAGAGTTTTATAGCTTTTACTTCATCTATTTTTTGTCTCTGATCCCTTTTCAGTTGATTTTAGCACAAGAAGAAGATAGGCCTCCAACTTCCTTCCTATTTTTGCTTCAGTTTTGTGGGGCTTTTTTGTTTGTTTTATACTTTGGGGAGGATGGGGAGGCCACACCGGCTGTGCTTGGGTCCTGGATCTACACTTGGGGATCACTCCTGGCAGGCTCACAGGACCATATGAGGTGCCAAGGACAAAACCTGGGTTGGAAGAGTGCAAGTCAAGTGCCTTGCCTGCTGGATTCTCTCTACAACCCTACTTCATATATTTAATTTTCCAAGACTCAGTTGCTGACAAGACTGTTCTTTCCCAATTGAAGGGCCTGGTCACCTTGACAACCTGGTTTATTTATGGGCTCTGGGTTGTACTTCGCTACCTCATGAGTCTGTCCTTACTCCAATGCATTCTTGCTCTTGCTGCAGCTTTGTGGGGAGAGTTAGATCAGGAAACCTACAGCGTGGCTCTCCAGCTTTAAGACTTTTAATTATTCAAGAATCCCTGTAGACTTCTTGGAATGGGTTTTATATTTATGAAAGTAATCATTGGAATTTTGATAAGGATTCCATCAAGCCTAAAAGCTTCTTGGGATTGTATTGACACCTTCATAATAGAAACCTTCAAATCTGGCGTAGATGTCTTCCTATTTATTTATGGCTTCTTTCATTTCTTTCATCAACATTTTTCCGTTTTCATTATACATGTACATCAACTCCTTGGGTAATTTAATTCCTTAGTCATTTATGCATTCTGATGCTGCTGAAAGATTGGTTGAATCTACTCACTTTTCTTCAACCTTTTTATCTCTCTTTCTCAGACTCAACAATTTCCATTGTCAATTTCATTGTCAAAATTTCATTGTTCAAGTTTATTGATTCAGTTGTCTGTTCAAATCTACCTTTGGATTTATCTGGCAAGATTTCATTTCAATTACAGTACCTCTCAGCTCCAGAATTTATTTTTCTTCTTTCTATGTTGTCAGTGCCTTTGCCTAGACCCCATCTGTGTAGATATCATTTTATTGACTTTCTCTGTACCTCTGGTACTTTGAGTATCTTTACTCCGTTAGATTTGTCTTAAAGTCTCACCTCAGAGACCTCCCATGAGCTCTCTTCCAGGGCAGTTCTGTTGGGTTATTTGTTCCCGAGGATGAGCTGCATGTGTGTGGACTTGTCACTGCTTTAACGACAGGTGTTCCATGCTCCCTCTTTCCTGGGACTTGATGTTTTTGCTTTTAATTATTGCAGACCGACTCTGTGCCTAGGATGAAGTTGGGGATGAACTTGCAATCTCTTCAGATCCTGAGTTCTGCCTTCCGGCTTTCTCCCCATATAGCTGTTTGCCTTTGAATGTCCCAGTCTTGACTTTTCTGTTCTCAAGAATGGTGGAGGGAAGGAGGAAATGGCTCAGAACCACAGCTGTAAAAGATTGGACTGCATCAAATGAAAACCTTCAGAATAAAGGAAATCCTCAGTGGCGTAAATAAATAACCTCTAAAACCGGAGGGAAGCAGTGAGAACCAGTAATCTGATCATTGTTATTATCCAAGATAGAAAACCCCAAGATTCAATAACAAAAATAATATATAATTTAAAATTAGAAAAAGACTTGCATATCAATTTTTTTTCCAAAGAAGACACTCAAATGTTCAATAAGCATAAACAAGATGATCAGTATCACTCATTATTGAAAAATTCAAATGAGATATTTATCTGTTTAGAGCATTGGTGAGGACATGAGGAAGCGGGGCTCCAGCCCTTTATTGGGGTCTTGGAATGTGTAGCCTTTCTCCAGAATAGTGTAGAGGGTCTCCAAGAAGAAATCTTCTCTAATTCCAAACCTATTTCTGGAAATTTAGTTCCAAAGTATTAAAACCAGAGTTATCTGTCACTGTGGCAGTGTTGTTCACAATTTAACTATAAAGCTGAGAGGGAAAAAAAGGCCCTCAGTGGACCCCCAAATTCTGAGATGTGGCGTGTAGACTCAGGACAGTATTGCTCTTGTTAGAGAGACGGGATACCTGCCAAGGGCTCCACAGATGAGGCCTGGGGACAAGAAGAATGAGAGTCTTAGTGAGGCAAGCTCGCTTGCTTTCTCCCACATATACAAGTGATTTCTGGGGGCTGTGGGGAGAGGTGGGAATCCGTTCCAATAGTGCAACATGACTACAGCTCAGTGGGTCCCTGAAGTGTGTCTATGGGGAGGGTTTGGTGTCAGACATGTTAGCACAATTGTTTATTTGTGGGGTCACACTCAACAATACTCAGGGGTTGCTTCTGGCTCTGCACTCAGCAATCACTCCTGGTGGTGCTCAGGGGACTGACCATATGGGATGCTGGGGATCAAAAAGAGGTAGGCCACGTGCAAGGCAAATGCTTTACCTGCTGTGCTATAACTCTGGCAACAGCATAATTTTTTTCCTTAGGTAAAATAGGAAAATTAAAGAGAGTATATTTTGTTTCGGTGGGATGTTTGCAGAGAAGAGTTTGATTTTCTTCTGTCCCAGAAAGTGAAGCTCAAGTACAGACTGTGCACAGCAGGACCCTGGCAAGGCAGACATGGGCAGGACTTCACAGAGTCCTTCACACCCTCTTTCAACTGTGCCTTTTACTCTAAGTTTCCTGAGGCACACAGTGGTCAGAGGCTCCATTAGAAAACTTAGAAAAAATACAACTTAAGTGGAAATAAAATTCAGGAAATGTTTATCCACTCTCCCTTCTGGTGTGGTCGGGCCAAAGGTGACCTCAGCACCTGCAGTGAGTCATTTCGCCTTTGAGCAGGCAAAAGAAACTTGTTCAACAGACATACTCTCAATCTAAGGTTAGTGGGGATTGTCCAGAATCCTGGATCAGATTCCTACTGTGGGCACAGGAAGTCAGAGCCACAGCAGAGATGGAAACGGGGGTGGGGAGTGGAGCTTTGTGAGAGCTGTTTGATCCCTGGATCATGTGGCCCCTGAAACTGTTGGATGTGGCCCCCACAACAATAAAAATTGAATGCTTGGGGGCCACTCTTTATCCTAAAAGTGTTGCATCTGTGTGAAAGATTCCCCCGCATCAAAATTTGGGCCTGCGTCTGCTTCCAGAACTTTGGGACAACTCAGAACTGACCAAACATTCCTGGCAGATGCACTCCTTCCCACCTGCAACGATGCTAAAACCCCAGGCACAGTCCCAAACCAGGAGTTCACAGCGTCATGTATGTGTGTGAGGGGTGCCGTGGACCTCAACAGCAAACTCCATCACACAAAGCACAGCCCTTTGCCCTCACTGGGACCCTGACTTGGCCTGGGGGCACCCTGAGCTAAACACAGGCTTGAACCCTGGAGTAGCTGAGCTGAACTGGCTGGGGCCTTGCTTCACCAAGCAGCTGCCCCTTGACCATCAAGTTTTCCTGCCAGGCACACCTGAGGTCAGAGATTAAGGGGGTACATAGCGTGAGCCTGGTCCTAGGCAGAGGGTGATGTGCTTTTGCCCCAAGAATTGCCCCAGTTACCCCCATCTCCTGCAGGGTTCCCAGCTCTGTTCACAGAAGGGAGGTTGGCTGTACACTAATGTTCATTCCCTAGGGCTTCCTGCTGTGGGCGCTAACCAAGAAAGCAGGGTGCTCTCTGAACACCTCAGAAAGAATCACTCTAAATACAAAGACAAAATTGAGATATAAAAATGAAAATAGTTCTCTCGCGTAGTTTTAATGTTAATAAATACCGGTATTTGGCTAAAGAAACTGCGGTACATCTACACTATGGAATACCATGCAGTTGTCAGAAAAGACAAAATTATGAAATTTACCTGCAAAGGGATAGACATGGAGACTATCATGCTGAATGAAATTAGTCAGAAGGAAAAGGAAAGATATAGAATGACTGCATTCATTAATAGGATATAAATAGATACTAGTGTTTTACTAAATATGGGAAATGGTAATGGCAAATTAAAACTCACCATTGAATATACACAAAGAGATCAACTCTAAATATCTGCAGGGCTAGCCACAATGTGTAAAAGAAGAGGGAGAGAGATGCAGAGTGCAGAGACAGAGAGAGAGAGAGAGACAGAGAGAGAGAGAGAGGAAACGGGGGTACCTGTTATTGAGGCAGCCTGGGGGGTGGGCGGGAGGGGTGGGGTACATTGGTGGTGGAAATGGGGCACTGGTGGAGGGAGGGGTGCTGGAATACTGTATTACCAAGAACCAATTATGAACACCTTTGTAATTGTATGTCTCATGGTGGTATAATAAAAAGTTTAAAAAAACAGTATTTATTGGGTAAAATCATGTGGGCTGGTCCTATAGGCCCATTCTTAATTCTTGCAGTGTGGGCCTTTGAGGACGGTTAAGAAAAGGGCCATGGAGGCTAAACGCCTTGCTAAGTTTACAAATATTATCTAACATTGGGCACTGGAATTGGAATAAGGCATATTTGGATTCAAATCCTTCCCTGCATCTAATATACAATATTTTTGACAAATAAAAGTGTTTTCTGGCAAAAAAATTATCCATTGATATTTTTATCTTTTGATATCACAAGAATTTTTGGCCACTCATCAAGATAAAATGAATATATTAGGAAAGAAGATGAAATGTTAGTATTAAATTGTTTTGAGGCCTCCAAATTCCCATTGCTATGAAAATCATTTTTGCACAATGCAAATATTTTAACTGGCTAACACTCAGGTTTTCCATATTAAATCTTTTCTCTCACCCCACGGGGTTCTGGTTATTTACCGTTGAGTTGTGTGCAGTGACGAGGCTCTTAATTTCTGCCATGATGCATAGTTAAAGAATCAGGCCCTAAATGAAAGCACAATTACAACATGGAAATTTACTTCTCATTAAACACAGCACATACACACCCGGATACACGTGGGGACACACACATGTGCATACACACAGACACATCGACACATGTCTGTATACACAGAGACACATGTGTGTGCACACATGCTCGTGAAGGACACACGTGCACACACATAGGCACACAGACATATGCACGAACTGATCAGCTCCTCATCTGTGCATCCATCCAGCATCCCTGAAGAGTCTCCAGGCTTCCCACTAGCTCCCAACCTGGCTCCCTTTCTTTAAGAGGGTCTTACTCCATTTCTCTGGAGATTCTGTTTGGATTTGGAGGTGAGATACCCTTCCCCAAAGCCTATAGCCCTCCTGGTCAGTGTCCACCATTAACAGAGACCAGCTGAGTTTGATGTCACCAGAGGTGAGCTCCAGCAAACATCCATCAGAGATAAGCTTGGTGGTTCCCAAAAGCATCTTGTTTGCCCAGGAGGGGCTTCCCTGGTCTAAAAAGGTGCAGCCCAGCATTTCCTCCCAAGGAAGCAGGTGGGGCCATGGCCCTGCCTTCCTCAGACTTCTCACCTCCTGCCCAGCAAAGCCTGGCCAGCAATGGTTTGAACAGCCTCTGTCGTTAGGTTGAGTGTTTATCTTCTAGGCAGTTGCTCTGTGCTAGTGCATGCTGCTGACCATATCTGCTGTGTCTGGGGACGCAGTCACTTTGTCCTGGAGCTGCATAAACTAACCATAAAACCATCAGGCTTCCATTACAATAACCAAACTACATTCCTGCTTTTTTAACTGAAGAGCCATTTAACTGGCTCCATTTTGTATACGTCCCTACAAGTGCTGGCTCCATCTAAGGTGGGCTTGACCTTTTTCCTGGAGGTCTGTGCATGACTGCCAACTTGTGGAAAGGTGCTCGTCTCTTGTGACCAGAAACAATGAGGACCTCAGTGAGCTTCTCCAAAATTCTACTCCCGCTCTGGCACCCCAAAGCTCTATCTACCTGCCTCCCATGTGACTAAGTCAGCCCAGGCAGGAGTCAGAGCACCTCAAGTTTCGTCCCTGCCCATTTCCCTAGCAGGACACCACAGAACAAGCCCATGCAGGGCAGCCTGTGGCCTGAGCAGGGAAGTGCCTCTGGTAGGGCCTTCCCCTCTCTCTAGGGACCAAAGGCCAGTGGCTGGGTCAGCTGTGGCAGGATCCCCATTCCCTGACTGCCTGTGGAGACCCTGGTATCTTGGTCTTCAAATCCCCTTGTTGAATTGTCTACTGAAAATGTTTGACTGGAGGGTGGAGAGATAGTACAGAGGAAGGCTCTTGCCTTGGAATTAAACTAACCTTGATTTGATCCCACCACCTCATATGATCCCTTGAGAAGAGTGAGCCCTGAGCACCATCGTCTATATGCTTAGACTGGAACCTGGATTTGGGCTATCCCCTGGCTGCTGTCTGCCACTCCCAGGCTGAATTCCAAGCTGTCAGTGACATTCACTGTCCTCTCATGGGACATGGAAGTGAAGCCCTAAAAGCTGGCGCTGGGAAGAGTCACATGGTGATGCCATTTAAAATGCTGTCCTTTGCAGAAAAAAAGGACTATTTTATTCTGTGCGCTTGAGTCAAAATGAGTCTAGAGTGTTTTATACCTGACCCTCATACAAAATTAAATTTTAATCTCCTGGAAAATGTTTTACAACATCAAAGTCTGTAAACTTCAGGCCTAATCTCTGTCGATCTGCACATTTCTGGGCAACTGGTGGACCTGCAAGGTCAGAGAAATGAATTTGAGGTGGCGATGCATTATTAACTGGACATGTTAAACTGAACAAAAGTAAAACTAACTTGTTTAGGAGTTAGTGCAAGCATTGACAAGCTGAACTTCAGAGTCGAGAACTCGGTCCATTGAAATGGAGAGTAAGAAAACAGAGATGGAGCAAGAGTCCCTGGGGCTGGTGTAGAGCTGGGGGGAGGCTCCTGCCTGGGCAGAGTGGGAGATACAGCCCAGACCCATCCCAGCGTCTTTCTTCTCCCCCCCATGCAACCAAGCATGTGGCCGGAATATCCCTAGCATCCACACGAGGAAAGGAAGAGGAAAAGGACAGTCCAGCCTTCAGATCACATGTGTGCAATTTCATCCTGTTGTCACCCTCCACTCTGACAATCTTGGATCACCTCCCTGGGGAGGGCAGTCCTGCAGACGCAGGGTCCTGGTGTCATGAGAGCCTTGCCCTTGTTACAGCGATGGGAGACCTGAACTATGCAGAGCAAAAGACCCTCGCGACGGGAACCTCACAGCTCTCTGGGATGCAGCAGGACTCAAGGGCAGAGCAAGGGCATTGATGCCTCTGGGGACAGCATTCACAGCTCACAGGCATGCGCCCTCTGCATCTAGCTTCATGGAAAGCTCTGTGAACACGAAGGCTGCCTCCAGCAGGGCCCTTCCCCCATAGAATCCCCCACTAAGTGACACCCAACAGATTCTCAGTCCAGTGTTCAGGGTGTCAAAACTGAAAAAGACAGTGAAAAGCTAAGTGTGGAGATTCAGCTAGGATAAAAAAGCTTTTCCAGAAATTTCCTCTCTCCTGCGGCCCTGCCTACAGCCCACCACATGGGCTCCTCCCTTCGCCATGCTGCTCTTTGTACAGGGAAGTGGGTGACGCTCTGTCGATCAGCAGTTTGCAGGAAGGGCTCCCGCGGAATCTTCCAAGAGACTCTGAGAAGTTCAGATTCAGAACAAAATTGTCTCCTAATCACTTCTCCTCCATGCTCCTAAGGGAAATATGCACCATTCTTAGATGTGTGGGGAATTGCTTCTCTGGTTTGAGAAATTTGCTGCTAAATTAAATATCTCATGTAGGAAAATTTAATTGCAAACTTTAACTGGACAATTGAAATGAATCTTGCTCTTCAGTGAGGAAAGTATCTGGACCAGACATTGCTGGATGTTGAGTCTTAATAAATCTCTCACCACTGAAGTGTGCTTGGAGAATCCCCAGTGACTGTCTGGGAAAGGACGTGTCTTGGTGCCGGGCACACAGCAGAAGCTAATGGCTCATCCCACAGGACCATCTCAGCAGTCTGGTCTCAAGCACAGTGCTGGGCTCGCAGCAAGTGGGATCGCGCAGGTCTCCACGAAGGACCTGTCCAGGCACGAGGGTGTGAGAGGTACAGACTGTGAAAAGTCATAAAGGTCACACCATGGGGCTGGGATGGAGCCTACAGGGGCACATCCATATGGCCACATCATGTGCCCAGCTCACGGGCACCAGTCAGTTTCTGACTCCCAGGACTCAGCCTGCACCAACATGGGACTCGGCCCTCCCCTGCCTCCTGGGACTCAGCCTTGCCCTAACTCTTGGGACTCAGCCCTGCCCCAATACTGAGTTTCAGCCCTGCCCTGATCCTGGGGCTCAGCCCTCCCCTGACTCCTGAGACTCAGCCTGCCCTGACTTCTTGAACTCATCCTGTGTGGGCCCAGTGCTGGGTCCTTGGTGTGGCCATGCCAGCTGCAGGAAGTGTAGTTGCAGCATGGAGATGGAGCTCAGGGAGAACCATTTGTAAGGGCCCCAGGAGGCCGTGCTCCAACCTTCCCTCTGCTCTAGAGGGTGGTGACCCAGTGATTCCATAAGTAGAGTCTGAAATGAGCAGGGATCAGTGCCTACACTCAGACACATATACACGCGTGCCTGGGCACTGTGTGCCCTGCCCTGAACATCCCACAGATACATGTATACACATATGCACAGGTACTGGGTACCCTGACCTCTCCCTCACATCCTGGAATACAGAAGCTTCCTGAACTTCTGTTCTGTGATAAAGTGAATTTCAGAATTGTAGATGGACTCCTCAGTACTTAGTCTAGTCACCAGCAAATGTCAGGGTGAGATGGGTCACGTGTGCCAGCCTTGCCAGCCTTGCCTGCCCAGCCCTGACCCTGAGCCTGGAGTTTGTAAACATCAGCAGGGCTGATGAGGTCCCTCCCCTCCAGCCAGGGGGCCCACAACCAGCCAGGCTGATCGCTCCCCAGCCCCAAAACCACCTCCCCAACTCTCCTCTCCTCACACTCAACTCTGAGCTTGTCACTGTGGCACCAGAAAGAGGATGGAACATTGCTTCCCACTACAAGAAGGCACTAGCCATCTTCTGAGCCAAAGAAATGTGTAAAATTCCCTTTTGGAGTTGAGTTTCCACAAGTGTGTTTGCTCTCTGAAGTCTAGAACACCTTTAGAATGAGTTCCAGGGGCCAACTGAGGAGGGAGAACTGGCCTCCAGAACTGGAGCCACTTTGTAACAGCTGATGCTTCCCTAGAATCCCCCAGGCCTGTCTGAGTCAGGCGCAGAGATGGCAGGGTTCAGCCAAGCCCATGGCAGGAGACTTGGTCGGTGCCAACACAGATGGCTTCACACAGTGGAATTTCCTGTGAGGAAGCAGGAATCGATGCCTCTCAGCCCTCCAGTCAGATGGAGCAGGATGTAGGTGCTGAAGGACAGCGCCGTGACTGGGGCTACAGAACCACTAAGGGATACGGCACCACCTGCCCATGTGTGTGACTCATTTCTACTCTGCTGTTCTTCCTTCGCGAGGAGTCATTGCCACAGCAGCCATTTTCCCAAGAACACGCTTCTCTTTTCCCTTGTGAAAGAGGATCCAGCACCAGGGTCCCTCAGGACATGGACAGTTTCCAGTATCACTTTTGTAGATTACGCCCTACTTGCTCTCCCTGGGTTTTGTTTTGTCAATGAAAGGATTGCTTTTCTCTTTTCTATAAGCTCTTTACATATGTTTATGCTCCTACAAAGGAATGTTTGTATATATAGGAAGATGGTTAAGACTATGCATTCGTTAATTAGTTACTCCTGAGTTTCTGCCATATTTCCTAACTAAAAACCTCAGTTGCCTTTAGATTGATTCTAAATCCTCACACTCCCCAAAAGGAAGGTCCCAATGTGGGACTGGATGGAACCAGGAAAAAGACCACCCTAGCCATTGTACAACAACGTGTCTTGTGTAATGTTCTAAGAGCAAGACCTTAGAGTAAGCCCCGTAGCCCTGTTCTGACCCAAGGATAAAGAGAATGGTCAAGGAATGAGCTCTGTGCTGACCTAAAGAAAACCAATGCATTGATAGAACCCTGAGGGGATTGAAAATGATCAGTCTGCCGAGATGAATGCAGTCTGGTCTGTATGGTATGTTCTCCCCAGGAAAGGTCACCCTAATTCCAGTTGTAGACAAATTCCTGTCTCTTA
The DNA here is from genome assembly GCA_021461705.1 of Cryptotis parvus. NCBI lineage: Eukaryota > Metazoa > Chordata > Mammalia > Eulipotyphla > Soricidae > Cryptotis > Cryptotis parvus. The sequence continues at coordinate 270,273 of JAJIBD010000666.1, read as the reverse complement.
CTGTGGTTATACAAAAATGACTAGAAATATTATTGAAATTATTGCTTACCAGTCAGAGATGAGAGAAAAACAATGCATCCGGGTTTCTGCCCTCTAGGCCCCAGGAGCAGGGGCATGACCCTTTGATGGTTGTACACAGGTAGGAGGAAGCTTTTTCTCGCCTTTTTGTTTCCAGGATACAAGAGACTTTACCTTTGAGTCTTCCTGCCCCCAGCCTTTATAAACTATATATCACTGGCAGATTTGATTCTGGTGGGGGATGTGTGTGGGGCAAGTTGGAGTGAGGAATGTGTGGAGAATTAAAACCTTAGATTTTCTAGGACTGGTTAGTCATGCTTCTTTGTCTATCAGCCGGAGAGGGATGGTTGTTGGCCCCGAATGTGGCCAGGGAACCCAACAGACTCCAGTACTGTTGGGTAACCCGATGGTCCCCAGCAAGTTTGAGTCACTATAGATGTGGGACCTCCTAACACCAGTCTCCTAGCATTCATGACAGACTGTCAGAGGCCTGTCCAGCTGCTGGCTCAGAGGAGCAGGTGATGCACCGAATATGGCCGACAGCCTGAGAAATGCTAGGCTTGAACATACGTTTGCTGCAGGGATTTGTTTGCCTCCAGAAAGGGGAGGAAACAGGAGAGCAACACAGAGGTGAGGTGGGTGGTGGGCACTTGATCAGCACATGTGCAGGAAACACAGGGGTGTGACAGGAGGACAGAGCAGAGAGGACACTGGGGCTGTCCTCAGGGGCCTCAAGCCTGGGGACAGATTCAGGCTCCTACTGAAAGGATCCAATGCTACAAGCAGTCCCACTCCTTCTCCATGGCCCCCACACCTCCCACACCACCCAGACCCAAAGACGCTGCCTGAAGCCTGGGGGAACTCAGGCCAAGAACCACCCCCACCATGAGACTCCACCCTGGCTTGCACTTGACTCCAAGTCAGATACAACCTGGGTGAGCTCTAGGTTTCTGGTTCTCTCCCCCACATTCCATTGTGTGAATTCTCCACCTTCCCCTGTGCTCAGAGCTGTGATCTGGGTGCACGGGCTTGGAAACACAGGCGGGTTTATTGAAACACACCCACAATTGCCTCCTCACCACCATCATGCTCAGTGTGCAGCAAATTGAATTCATGAATTCATCAGTCTCAAAGCCTCCATTCGAGTCACCATTTCCCAAAGCATCACAAAATAAAGATTAATGGAAGTGCACATCACATGGACTTTTGCAGAGTGCCAAGATACAGTCATCACTCTCAAGGGTTTCGCACCACAATGCTTTGGGGAACCAGGAGTCATTTCCAGTGCCCATGCAGCTGCCCTAAGCCACTGTAGGCAGGGCCTCATGGCAGTGCCCATCAACTGTGCACCTACCCTCAGCCACTGCAGGTGGGGTCCCACTGCACATAGCACTGGGGGCAACTACACTTTCCTTCAACACTCACACACCTTGAGCAGAGCCACTGGAAAATTGTGTAGAGGCAGGAACTCGGGGTGACGCGACCCTGATTTCCAGTGACTGTGTGTCCTCCTGTATCTGTGTCTGCTGCAATGCCTCCTAGGTCCGCTGAGAGCAGGGACGCTGGTCAGAGGATGATGCTCTCGTTATGGAAAGTGGCCCAATTTGACCAGGAGAGACCAAGCACCAGTCACAAGAACTTGAACGAGAGTAAGATTTGTTTCTTTGCGCAGGACCCAGAGGATCAGGTTTCATGGCTCTGGGCTCCAGAACAAGAAAGAACTTTTCACACTCACTGAACAAACAAGTGACTGAGTGGACATGGTTACCAGGGACCCAGGGAATTCCAGTAGCCCCATTAACCCCATAGCTTACTTTTGATGTTTTCTCGAGATAAGAAGCTCTTGGTAACGGTGACCAAGATACAAAGACAATCCACAGAGTGGGAAAGGATATTCACCCAATACCCATCTGACAAGGGGTTAATATCCAGAATATATCAGGCACTGGTAGCACTCCACAAGAAAAAAACAGCCAACCCCATCAAAAAATGGGGAGAAGAAATGAACAGAAGCTTCCAAAAAGAAGAAATTCGAATGGCCAAAAGGCATATGAAAAAGTGCTCTTCATCTTTAACCATCAGGGAGATGCAAATCAAAACAACAATGAGGTACCATCTCACCCCACAGAGACTGGCACACATCCAAAACAGCAAGAACAACCGGTGCTGGCGTGGATGTGGGGAAAAAGGGACTCTCATCCACTGCTGGTGGGAGTGCCGACTAGTCCAGCCCTTTTGGAAAACAATATGGGCATTCCTCCGAAAGCTAGATATTGAGCTCCCATTTGATCCAGCAATAGCACTCCTGGGAATATACCCTAGAGACCGAAAAACACATAGCAGAAACACTATCTGTACTTCTTTATTCATCTCTGCGCTATTCACTATAGCTAGAATCTGGAAACAACCTAAATGCCCGAGAACAGAGGACTGGCTAAAGAAACTGTGGTTCATCTACACTATGGAATACTATGCGGCTGTCAGAAAGGATGAAATTATGAAATTTACCTGCAAATGGATGGACATGGAGTCTATCATGCTGAGTGAAATTAGTCAGAAGGAAAAGGACAGATATAGAATGACTGCATTCATTAATAGGATATAGATACCAGTGTTTTAATAAATATGGGAAATGGTAATGGCAGATTAAAACTCACCACTGAATATACACAAAGAGACTTAAGTGATAAACTCTAAATATCTGCAGGGCTAGCCATAATGTGTAAAATAAGAGGGAGAGAGATGCAGAGACAGAGAGAGAGATAGAGAGAGAAAGAGAGGAAACTGGGGTACCTGCTATTAAGGCGGGTGGGGGGCGGGAGGGGAGGGGGTACATTGGTGGTGGAAATGGGGCACTGGTGGAGGGATGGGTGCTGGAATACTGTATTACCAAGAACCAATTATGAACACCTTTGTAATTGCGTGTTTCACGGTGGTATAATAAAAAAATTTAAAAAAAAAAGCTCTTTGGTAGTCTGGGTGGGGCGTATGTCACAGCTCCACCTCCACCTTCTGGGCCTGGCACCTTTGACAAACCCAACTTGAGCAAGCAGGAACTGGGGAGGTGTCCTGATGCATCAGCCAGACCCATTCTGCCGTGGGTTCCTGAGACCAATCCTTCTGCTGCCCACGGCAGCATTTGGCTAACTAGAATGCTTGGTCCTAAGTCGTCCAGAAGAAAGATGGTGCCCTCAGCTCCGACCTGCTCTAGCCCAACCTGTTGGGCCCCATGTCCCATTTATTCAGAGGGGCCTGTTTCACTGAACACCTGGGTTTGCAGTGCCCATGGCCAGGCAAGGTGGCAGTCAGAAGCTGAGACCAGGAGGGGACTGAGCGGAGTGACTCAGCACCTCCAAGACTTGGAGCCTTTAGGAGATGCTCCATGATTTATTTTTTGTTTTTTTCTTTTTCAGATGACACATACACATTTAAGAACAGATTTTGAAATATCAGTATTAAAGATCACTTCAGAATATATTATCACCCTCTACAAAGCAAGTTGTTGAAGTGTCCATAAATAGGGACCTTCTAAATAATAAGACATCACAGCCCCTCACAGCACCCCGATTCCAGATGTTCCTCAGAACACGCTGTCTCAACACCCCGAAGATTCCATGTCCTGAGGGTCTGTGCCATCTGCATGTGCCACGGACGAGAGTGTGGCTCACTCACATGGCCCAGGCTCTGCCCCCCTGTGCCCGACCACACTTACCCGTCCCTTCAGCTCAGACCCTGACTGACCACTTCAGCTCCCTGACATTGGAGGTGACACTTACTCATTTGCTCAGCCCTGGGTGAACCTGCAAACACAGCGCCCTTCAGGATTCACCCCTACTCACCCGGGGTGCAGTTGGCCCATGCAGGGAGAGGAAGTGGCTGCTGGGTGGGAACTTTCCATGAGAGACCCTGTGACCCTTTGAGATCAATTGTCTCTGCTCTCCTGTGCATGGAACTCAGGCCCCGGGGGCAGCTCTGACAGGCCCAGCTATAGAATGTCCCAGTCCATGGGGCTACAGGCATACAGAAGCCACCAAAAACAGTCAGAGACATGGAGACAGGAATTGCTGTCACAGTCTGGGTAGGTGGGCCTGAGAGAGGCATCTCGGGCCACCATCCCTAAGTGCTGGCCAGTCTGTAATGGTGGATAGAACACAGGGAAGCTGGGGGAGAACAGCTGAGTGTCCAGCAAAAGGCAGGAGTATGGGCAGCAGCGTGTCCACCCCATAACCCCTCTACCCCTCACTACCCTGCCCCACCTCCTACTAGCCCTCCCCACCCCATTTTCCCTGCCCCACCTCACACTGCCCCCTCTTGCTTCTCCAACACCAGCTGAAGAATTTTCATTCCTCAGACACATGCGACTCAGCAGCTTTCCTGTAACTCTGCGATCATGGTCCTCTTGGTCACAGTGTCTAGAATGTTCTTGTTTATTCAGTGCCATTTTGTGACAGGTATGTGCTTAACCCAAGATTTTGCAGAGCTGCATTGTAAGAGAAGAGATGGAAATCTTGAAAACACTCAAAGCACCAAAGTGCTTCTGAGTATTTTGAAGGCCACAGGAAGTAGATCCCACAAACTAAGCCCTGGGTGCATATTGCTCCTTCTCAGTGCTGCTGTCCCCAGCTGACCTGAAGGCAGGAAAGGGTTCGCCTCCCTGGACAAGTGTGTGAGCGCCCTGAAGCACCAAGTGCAGAAAGATGGCACTGCCCAGCAACTGCAGCAGCATGGTCCCTGGGGGCAGTCCAGCCTCCTTCCTGCTCAGAGGGAACGAAACCAGAAGCACCCAGGAGCCCAGAGTCTGTCATATCGGCAGCTGTGTTTCTTCCAGAAATGGGGGACTGAGAAACGCTGCCTCTGTGGTGGGAAAGTGGCTGTTCCAAGGTTCCCGTGAGGCTGCTACCCCACAGAGCACTCAGGGCCAGGCATTTCTGTTCATTGGCTCCTGTCAATGGACTCCTCCTGCCTTGGGCCAGGGGCACACAAGGCTGGGAACCCAAGACCATCACCACTCTGGAGGCCTCAGACATCCATGGAGGCCAGAGGCATCCTGGCAACCTCAGGACTACAGTCGTGGCTTCCCTGGTCTCTGCCCCAGAGGCCAAGAGAAGACCACAGGGAGATGCTCAGCTGTGTCAGGAGCAAGTGGAGAGGAAAAGGCCTCAAATCAACCTCCTGAGTCAGCTCTGCTCTCATCTCTCCTCTCTGCTCCTCTCTGCTCCTCTCCCTACTCCTCTCTGCTCCTCTCTGCTCCTCTCTCTCTGCTTCTCTACCCTCTCTGCTTCTCTGCTCCCTCTGCTTCTCTCCTCTCTGTTCCTCTTCTTTGTCCTCAGAGGCCAGTGTAGGTTGGAGGTTACCATACAGGCAGCACGCAGAGGACCGCAGAGGTTTTTGGCACCAGCTCTGGTCCCTTTGTTCTGTCCATTTGCTCCTGTCATTCATTCACTGAGTGAAGTTGGGACTGTCAGGTGTTGGGGTCCAGGTGGGCCTCAGTTAACACCAGAGCCATGGTAGCCAGTGCTGGAGAGTGGGCAGGCACCACGATATGCTGAGTGTCCCCCATAGGGGGGTCTGGGTAGGCCTGGAACAGCTCTGAAATGTCACAATAGGCAGGAGTCAAAGTGAGGCTGGCTGAGCCCCCTCTGTTCTCTGTGATCTTAGGGAGCTGAGTCGCTCCTCCTTATTGTCTGCTTAGCTCCCTAGAGTCATTCCAAGTGTGGTGTCCAGTCCTGTAGGCATTCAGTGCAGAGAGAAGTGGCACTATGGCACTACCCAAGGAAAGGCCATGAGAGATGGAACAGAGAGTGGGACCAGAACAGATGGCAACTCCTCTAGGGCAGAAACCACATTCCTCCTGCTCAGACATCTCTATGAGCTATCTGAGTCCCGCTCACATCTTTCCATCCATCTGTCCATCCATTGACCTCTCTATCCACCCATCAATCTATTATTCACTCATTCATCCATCTATCCTTTCATCACCCTATATATTCATCCATCATATATCCATTCATCTATTCATCCATCTGTCCACTCATCAACTTATCTATCCATCAGCGTATTTGTCTATCCACCCATCCATCTATCCATCTATCTACCCATCCATCGAATCAGCTGTCTATCTATCTATCCATCCATCTATCCACTTGTCCATCTATCTATCCATTCATCCATATATCATCATCTATCCATCTATCCATCAATATATCCACTCATCAATTTATATATTCATCAACCCATTAGTCTATCCATCCATCTACCCATCTGTTCATCTATCAGCTTATTCATCCATCCAACCATACTGCCGTCCATCCATTTCCCCATGCATTCATCCATCTATCCATCTACCTATCCATTTATATATCCACCTATCATCCACCCGTCAATGTATCATCCATTCAACTATAATTCTATTTATCCATCCATCCACCTACCTACCCTTCATGCATCCATCTATCGATCTATCGTGCACTCTACCATACACCTATCATCTATCATCTGGCCATCCATTATTCATCTATTTATGCATCTGTCTATCTAGCTATCCATCTATCTTTCCATCTGCCTATTCATCTATCATCTATCCACATATATACATATATGTCTTGATCTTTATATCTATTCCTACATCTATATTGTCCATCCATCTGTATCTCTATTCAACTATCTCTTCATCTCTCCATTTATTTATCTATCCATTGATCTATTACCCACCCATCCACTCATCCATCTACCTATTCATCTACCCATACCTATATTTTAAAGTTTTAATGCTTTTTAAATGATTCCTAATTTTTTAAATATTTCCTCATATTATTATCTTCTATTTTTCCACAATTTCAAAATAATTTTAGAAAAAAAATTATGTGGAATATTTTATAGCACTATTATAAGTACACACAGAAATACTAATCTCAATTTTGTAATTGTTAAATTTATGCTGGGTTTTAATTTCCAAAGGCGAATATTTTTAATTAATTTGATTTTAGTTGTTGGCGAATGAATTAGTTTCCTGCATCCATTGGGAAATGCCTGGATAATTTGTCAGGAAAATGGTTCTCTGTCTAAGTGCTCCATAAATTTGCAAAAGGTCTTTAGCTGCTACAAGGGGTGAGCGTCTTCAGCATGGTTAAGACCACATCTGGTCAGTTAATTAGAAGGATTGAGAGTATCAGACCCCAGTGGCAGGCACCATGAGGCTTGTCAACTCAGCACATTAGTATCAGAGAAAATGCAGGACTTATTTGGCAATTCAGTTAAGTGGAAAAATGAAGGGGGTTTCTGTTGGTAATTCAACGTTTGTGTCTCTTTCCTAAGAAATAATATCATTTAGAATTAGGGGTAATCAGGCCTCAAATTATGATCTGGTCACCTCCAAACTGCATCATGCACCCAACCCAAACTACATCCAGGCAATCACCTCAAACTGTACCCACACACTCACCCCAAACTGTAGCTGTACACTCACTCCAAACCACATCCACACACTCACCCAAACCATACCATACACTCACCCGAAATAACATCCATGCACTCACCTCTAAATCACACCCATATATTCACCCCAAACTGCACCCATGTGCTCACCCCAAACCATGTCCACATTGTCCCATGCCACACCTGTGCACTCAGCCCCCAGGGTCAGGCTGTGCCCCTGGGATGCAGGAAAAGGATCCCCAGGCATGCAGAAGGGCGATGTAGCCCACCCGCAGGCCCAGCAGCAACCTATGGTGGTGCTGGGTTCATCTCCTGACCCTAAGCCTGGTTGACCTCTTGAGAGAAATGCTGCAGTGGGCAGCCAGCACCCATCGGAGGGGACCCACCTTGCAGTGATGGGGCCAAGTACCGAGAGGTCAGTGACAGCCCGTGGGCCTGTGGCTAGGGGTAGTGCCAGTGCAGCAGCCAGGAATGCAGGTGTGGGCCAAGCGCTCGCTCAAGCTGCTTTCTCCTTCCAGGCTGGGATAAGGCGGGAACCTCTGTCCTGTTCCCCTGGTCCCCTGTGGCCTGTTCCCCACCTGTTCTGACTCTCAGCCTCAGGGCCCCCTGCCCTGTGTAGCAGCATCTGTCACAGTAAGGAGACTGACCTGGTCAAGAACATAAACCCCTCTCAGTGTGGCAGGGGGCCACCTGCGAACACGCCTGCTGTGGGCTCCCTCCAAGCTTGGCCTTGCCTTCCAGATGTGGATTTGGGGTGCAGCCTTCCAGGTATGAATTTGGGGTGCAGCCTTCCAGATATGGGCTTGGGAGTACAGTCTTCTAGATGTGAATTTGGGGCTGCAGTCTTCCAGATACAGACTTGGGGCTATGGCCATCCAGATAAGGACTTGGGGTACAACCACCAGGAATGGATATTGAAGGGCGCCTTTCAGATTAGTCCTTGATGCAGACCTGCTTGCCTGGACAGAGGTCTAGGATCTGTCTCCCTGGGGCCAAGCCTTTGCAGGCCAGAGCAGGTCCCAAGGAGACAGGTGGTGAAGCAGCTTCTGTTCACAGCTGCTGCGGACAGCTGTGCCCTGGCATATTCTAGGGTCCTGAAATTCCCTGTCCGTGCAGACACCCATAAAGCAGTCACATCTGGACCCAGGTCTGAGTAGGCAAAGTGACTAGGCAAAACCTAGAACAGGTGGGGCACAGATTCTAAACCCACACACCATCTAATCACAAAAAAAGCAGGGAAATATTAATATCCCAGCAGATGCTGGAGTCTCAATGAGCTTTCACAATATGTTGTAATTCTGCACGTTACAAGACTGGTTATTTTTAATGCCGAAATTGTGATCCCTATGGAGAAACTTTGCCGAATTGTTCCAAAGTTTTCCTTTATTAAAAACCTTAGCATTTAGCTAAAAAGAGGTATGATTTATGTGTATGTGTGTGTGTGATGAGTATGTGTAAGTGAGTGTGGTATGTGTGTGGTGTGTATGTGTGTGTATGTGTGAGTCTGGTGTGAGGGTATGTTTGTGTGAGTACAGTATGTATGTGTATATATATGAATGTGGTATGTGCATAGGTGTATGTGTTTCTGTGAATTATGGTATGCATATATGTGTATGAGAGCACATGTGTGAGTGCATGTGTATGGTGTGTGCATGTGTGTATATGTGCACATGTATGAGTGTGGTACATGTATGTGTGCATGTATGACTGTATGTGTGGTGTGTGTATTGTGTGTGTGGTGTAATTGGTGTATATTTGTTTGAACTAGTGGAGGTGAGGACTGATTCCCACATTCTGAGAGAACCTCTGTGGGTTTTTTAGAGTTCTTCGCTCACTATGACAATGTTTCATGTCAGGAGCAGGAGGAGGTGACAGTGCTGGGGCTGGAGGAGGTGACAGTGCTGGAGTTGGAGGAGGTGACACAGTGTTGAGGCAGGAGGAGGTGACAGTGCTGGAATCTGGAGGAGGTGACACAGTGTTGGGGCAGGAGGAGGTGACAGTGCTGGAATCTGGAGGAGGTGACACAGTGTTGGGGCAGGAGGAGGTGACAGTGCTGGGGCTGGAGGAGGCGACATGCTGGAACCTGGAGGAGGCGACACTGTTGGGGCAGGGTGTAGGCAGCCCCATCCCTGTTTCTTTTCCCCAAGAGTCTTTTTCACCATAAACAGCAGAACCAAGGAGGCCATCACAGACTGAAAGGCTGAGCAGAGCTTCTGTGACTCCATCTTGAAGCATTTTAATAGACTGTGACTTAGGGTCATGGGTTTACACCCTAGTATACCTAGTTTTCTAACAGGCGTAGAACAGGACAAGCTTACTACTGACTGCCCAATTTGCTTCTGTGCCTTTGCTTTGGCTTAGCTAAGAACAGGCCCTCAGAGTGTATAAAATGCAACAGCTTCAGTGGCTCGAGGTTCAGGCCTCTAAGGTTTGGAAACCCTCAACCCTCAGCCCCAAGTCTCTAATGCTTCGACTTTCACTTTTCTGCTTACTCCAAGTCACTCTCCTTGACTTGTGGACCCTCAGTGCTGGGATCTCGGGTCTCTCTGGCTTGAGGGTCCTCAGCACTGAGCTCCATAAACTTTATATTTCCTGCTTCTGGAGAGTCTGTTGAGAGACGGCCTAACATTTGGAAGTCCCACTGAGATGTATGGAGCATCTAAAGGCCACGTCACCAACACTACTCCCTCTCTGTGACTCTCGGTACAATTGATGGGCTGAGTGTGTTGACTGGGGTTGCCCTCACAGCTTAGGCTACGGGGGTCTAATTGGGTTGTAACGCATGGCTCTGTGGAACCCATAATGGCTTAAGGAGATTCGTCCCTGAGGACTTTGGCTACCAACCAGGGACAACCCAGCAGGGAATTTATACCTGTACTCCAATTGCAAGAGGTCAAGCCGAGTGAGCATCAGGCCGTTGCGCATCCCACTCTTGTCTGTCTCCCTTCCATGGTCCTTGCTTACTTTCACTGTCTTCATTTTATTTAAAAGGTTAAATTGAGCTTAGGTATCTGAAAAAGGGCCCCTGAAGTCTGAAGAAGGGTTCACAAGTTTAAACAGGTTTTTTGAGAGCTGTCTTAAGTCTCCTTCTTCCATAATGCTGGATGGATACAGTGGATATTCCCAAGGGCCAGGATACTTGGGACATGGTGGCTGCCCTGGATATACTGGGTCGGCCCAGCATCAGGGTGAATTTGTGTACTGTTTGTTTATATAGTCTTGTCTTTTGTTTCATCTGCATGGGAAAAAGAGAGAAGGCTAGTAGGCTTGAGCCCATAGTCAAGTAAGAAAAATGTTAATTATTGAATGAAGAAGTTAATAATGCTCCACTCTTTTAAATTCATAATTTGGCTTTCCTCTCGGTTCTGGGCTCTGTTGGGATGGTGGGCTCGGACCACCCCATTCACTTAATAGAACAAACATCTCTGAATGCAGCAGTTATGTGTACCTAGGTCGAGAAGTCAACATGATGAACAACCTAAAATCTGAGCTGTGCAGGAGGAAGAGAGTGGCATGGAATGCCTTCAAGAGTATTGAAGAAATAGCTAAAAAGGACAAAGAACCTCCGACTCCAGGCACATCTCTTTGATTTCACTGTTCTCCCTGCATTAACATATGCCTCAGAGACCTGGGCCCTACGAAAGCAGGATGAGAATGCTATTTGGGTCTCCCAAAGAGGAATCAAAAGAGCTATGCTCGGAATATCATGCCTCACTCAAGTGAGAGAGAAGGGAATACGGAGTTCCGACCCCTGTCGCCATTCCAGAGTTAGGGACGCTGTCTCATTTGCCAAGGCATCAAAAAATCATATGGGCTGGACATGTAATGTGATTTGGAGATGACTGCTGGACTAGAGCTGTTACTGACTGGGACATCAAAAGTTCACACGGCCATCCACCTAAAAGATGGTCAGACTTCGTCAAGACCCTGAATGAATGGTTGGAGGCTCTTTGTATTCCTGAAGCAACCAGATGCCATTAGGCTACACTGGCATGTGATAGGGTCAAATGGAAACATTTCTAGCACCCATTCGAGCAAATCAATGAATAACAGGATATCAAGAGAACAAGTGAATTTGGCCTTGACAGTTTTGTTCAAAAGTAGCTCTTTTCTCACTCTTTAGAAAGGTTTGAAAGGGTGGTAAAACATGGGATAGTCTCAATAAGCTTAGAGGCTCTGTTTCCCTTGAGATGGTTCAGTCCTTCTTCACTCAGCTCAGTTATTCCCTGGGTCAGAGAAATAGCAGATTAATCCCTCGAGCATGTATGTGTGTGTATGTGTGTGATGGCCACTTCTGTAGCAAATTTTCTGTCTGTGTGTAAAAATTGTAAAGGTTCAGATGTTTTTTGGATGTGTCTGACCCCATCCAAAGCTAAAAGGTCACTAAACTAAATATCAACTAAAATGAGAAATCTATATTCTTGATCAAAATTTATTATTGGGAAAAGTTAAATGATTCCTAACATCAGAAGTTGTCTTGAGCTTCAGAATCTGTACTGTTTAGGAAGGGCTGTGGAGCAGAAGCCAAAAATCAGAGGTGAGATTAGAGCTCTGTAAAACAGTTCTATTTTTCTTTGAGAAGTTAAGCTGCTTCACAGAAAAAAAAAAACAGAAATGCAAGTCATCACAATTAAATCAGAGAATGCTTTCTTAAGCTGATATCTAAAAGGTTTAGTAAAAGTCAAGGGCTTCTTCCTATGATTAAAAGCATATGTTTGTTTTGTTTATGCGTAAAATTGTTAAAATTATCTGGTCTAGAGAATTTGCGATTTGAAACAATTGTGGTGAAATTTCAAAAAAAGTAAATTTAAAAAGGGGGTGGAATGTTTGTATTGATTGGCAGTTTTAGAGGTAGAAGTTTCATTTGTCTCCTTCCTGGAAGGAGCTTCCCATCCCCTCAACAGGTTTATTGTCTGTCTGAGAGTGAGATGATAACAGACTCTTTAAAGAGGGGGAGAAAAGTGGATGTTTTATAAATTCAGTAGCAGCTGCAAAAAGTCACTTCAAATGGTGGTTTTCAACAATGGAATTGACAAAATAAATGGTAAATAATTTTAACCAGTGCTATAGTATAAAATTATTTAAGACAAATATTTCTACTTACTTGATAATGTGGAGAATTCAGAGACTTAAAGGGAGGGATAGCAAGTACTGCAGAGAGAACGCCATCATGTTAACTGGATATTGTCTTCATGTACTAACCTGTGTGAGAGATAGAATCAGTGTTTAAAGAAAAGTCTGGGTATGATAAAAATTATAAATTTGTATTTGTTATGGATTTTGAAAATAGGAAGCTGCTATATTAAGGGTTAAAGCATTGGTGAATGCTGGGTTCCCTGACAAAATCTGGGAGCAGAGTATAGGGATCTCCTTCTGCTCCAGGGATTGACAGCACCTTCTCTGCACCTGACTCTCACCCCAGCGGACTCCCACTCCTAGCTGCAGCCCCACCATTGGAGCTTCTGGTCTCAGGCATCAGGTCTCAGAATTGGATACAGCAAGTGAAGAAAGCAAATGGACCAGCCAGAGCTGCAGTCAGAAGGCTCAAAGCAGGGGGCCGGAGCAATAGTCCAGTGGGTAGGGCGTTTGCCTTGCACCCGGCTGGCCTGTGCCAGCCTGAGTTCAATCCACAGTATCCCATATGGTCCCCAAGCACTGCCAGGAGTAATTCCTGAGTGCAAGAGCCAGGAGAAACCCCTAAGCATTGCCGGGTGTGACCCCAAAAAACGAAACAAAACAAAAAGGCTCAAAGCGGAAAGGGCAGCCCGAGAGAGCCACCAAAGAACAACCAAAAATATCTATAGGACTTATCTGGCCATACAATTTCTAGGCACACAATTCAGAGCTGAATTGTCCTGATAATATGAATTATGCAGTAGGGGCTCTCCTGAGAGGCCATGGAAGCACCAAGCCGCCCCTCCTCACCACCACCACCCCTTCATCTTTCTAAGAAAAAGGCAAAAGGGCAAATCCAGCCCATCCACATTAGGTTGAAGAACTTAAGAAGCATTTATTCTGATTTGATCCCAATTAGGGATTTGCAGCCAAGGCTGAGAGTTCAGGTGGATATCCAAGTTCTACCTAAGATTCAACAGAAAGGGATGAAAGAGATGTGTGTGTTCGAAGCTCTATTTTTTGCAAAACAGGCATCAAGGCCGGATGTGTCCAGGCTACCTCGAGGAGCTAGAAAAGTTCCCCTGCAGGGAACTACGAAGGAGCCAAGGATGCTGTGGAGGAGCACTAGGTCCCACCTTCCCAAGCCCCAGTCACACCCCTGCTGCTTTGTGGCTGGGAGAGGGGCTGGGAACACGCCCCACCCCAGAAGAGCTCTGGGTTCAGATTACTGGGGCGTGATTTTCCCTCAAGCCTCTGTGTAGCCAGGACTGATTGGCAAATGGAGATCTTTCCATAAGGAAGAGCATAAACTTTCTAGAAATCCACCACACCCAAAGCTGACTTCACACCACCACCTTTGAGATTTAACTCAATCCTGAATCTCAGGTGTGCAATTGGAGATGAGTGAGGAACCTGCAGTGCCCTGGCACTGGTCCTGATTTCTGCCCATCCCCTTTGTCACGGGTTCGTGCCGTTTCATACCTGCTCACAGCTGGCAGATCTGGGGTCTCCAAATTACAGGGTGGTGATGAGCTGCTGGGGAGGAAGAGAAGGCAAGCAGGAAGGCAGGAGCCTACCACTGAGGGACACACAGCTCAGCTCTGCTCCGGTGTTTGCTTGGGCATCTGTGTAGTTGGATGTTGTGTGATAGATAATCATAGTTCAGGGTATGGGCAGAAACATGTCCACATCCCAGCTTCCCATTCACATGCTCTGGAAACGCAAAGGTATTTCTTTCCTCGAGATTCATAAGGTATGGTGTTGTCTGACGCTGCCATTAGTGGCTCTGGATCTTTGCAACTTAAAGTCATTTTCATTTGCCTGAAGGCCAGGCCTCATACTAAAGAGATCCCTCTTGTGCCAATCACAAAAGCAGATTGGGGGAAGGAACAGATAAGGCAATTTTATTTTAATAACTCTTGAGAGTTATTAAAATATGCTGAACCAGAGACTCTCAGACATGGGTCAGAGCTGCTACTTGCTCTCTCTGTGCCCAGGCGCTCATGAGGAGCCCGGGAGGCATGGGGGGTTCTAACCTTGGCCTGCCAACCCAGCAGAGCCTCACAACAAGCCAGATGACGCCCCCTACTCTATGGAAGTCTGCCATTTTCCACATCCGGACTTCCCTCTCGTCACAACTCCACCCAGCAGACCAGACTATCACAGCCTGGCTTGTATGGCCACTAGCGGCAGTGCGGTTCATCAATAAATGCAAGAGTATGCCACCCGCACGGTAAGCCTGGCAAGCTGCTCGTGTCGTATATGCCAAATACCAGTAACATTTATATTAGGTCATTCCCATGACCTAATATAATGGTTTGAGGCTCTTTATGTTCCTGAAGCAAACGGATGCCTTTGGGTTCTACTAGCATGAGTCAAGACATATGGAGATATTACTGGTGCCCGCTCTAGCAAATAGATGATGAACGGGAAGATAGTGATAGTGATAGATAGTGAACTCTTGAGATATTGTTATAATTTCTATTATGGATCCAATGTTTGGGCATTTTTCTCTTATCCCCCATAGGTCCCAGCATAGGACAAACTAAGATTTACCAGGAAGAACCCTGGCTATATCCAAGACCACCGTTCAAGAATCAACTCTTCCAAGAGCAAAGGAGGGGCCATGCTAGCTTTCCCTCAGCAGGTAACAAAGGGCAGAGCTCTCAAACCATCCTGGAACAGAGTAGAGTGAACCTTGTGGGTACCAGATATAACCATCTACTTGCATGGAGTTCTTGGCATGAAATTATAATGTTATATCCCCCTATGTATATACATCTTGAGATGCTTTTATTCTTAGATGTGATTCCTATGCTAACACCCTCTCCACAGTACTTTGCATAAGAGACATTGGAGTAGAAGGGACTGAGGCCCTGTCAATTAGCATGTGTATAGACCTGGGCTAGGTATGGTTACCTGGAGATTTACCTGTGAGTGCTGGCTTTTGACTTTGCAAAGCCTGGCCCACAACCAGGGCCCCACCTCGGGCTTCTGGCACTGTTTGAGAGAGAAAAAGCAGTGTTTCGAGGAGGAAGCATCCATATTCATGGAAAATCTTGGCCTGAGTACATGGTCAGAGAAATCTGATCAGCAGCCTTAGATCTGGGAGAGTCTTTCACTTTGGATTATAGTAGCAGAATTTGTTTAATTATTGGTGATAAGTAAAAGCCTTTTGGAACTGTGCAGGACTTGTGAATTTTGTCCATCTGTTACCGGCCCTTGAAGTAAAAGGAAATTCATTCTCTGATACTGTCGGGGACTCCGGCCGACCCCCAACAGTGCAGAAGCTTCACAATCAGCTCTTAATCCCACTCCTGGTGTCACAGGAAACCAGTGAGAGCATCACTGATTGCGTATCATGACAGTCCTGCTGGAGCTCAGCCTAGCCCCTTCTCATCTATTAGATGCTGCAGGGGATAAACCTCATGGACACATGCCGAGTCCACAGTAGAGGTGCTACTGGGATGCCTGTTCTGTTTGGGTAAAGGACAGCTTATGCTTTGCTCGAGAATTCTGCATCTCCATTGGTGCCAGAACTAGCCATACAGGCGCAGTGCTAGCAGGTTAATGACACGGGGAACATCTGTGCAAACAGAGGACATTTGACTCCAGCTTGCTGATGCTTCATGACACTCCGCAATTGCAGTTTCAATGTATTTGAGCGTTGTGGATTCATCTGTTTTGTTTTTGTCTAATTACTTTTCTTTCTTTGCTTTTTTTTTTAATTTATTGAATCACCGTGAGATACACAGTTACAAAGCTGCTCATGATTGAGTTTCGGTCATAAATGTTCCTAAATCCATCCCTTACAGGGCACATTTCACACCACCAATGTCCCCCAGTTTCCCCCCCATGACACACCTGCCTCTGTGGCAGACTCACTCTATCTATCTGTCTATCTATCTATCTATCTATCTATCTATCTATCTATCTATCTATCTATCTATCTATCTATCTATCTATCTATCTATCTATCTATCTATCTATCTATCATCTATCTATCTATCATCTATCTATATCTATGTCTCTCTCCTCTCTACCTCTTTCTTTTTCCTTCTGGGCATTATGATTTGCAATATAAGTACTGACAGATTATCATGTATATCCCTTTACCTCTTTTCAGCACGCAGTTTCTGTCCAGAGTGACCATTTCCAGCTACCATTGCTATCATAGGTGACTTCTTTATCTTCACTGCTCTCTCCCTTCCACCACTTTTAGCAAGCGTCCGACCATGGGCACTTGATTCATATATTTTTACCAAACACTGTTTTGCCATGTTTCTAGTGCAGATAGGCCTGTTATGAACAAAATTCCTTTCAGCCACCTTTGAGCAGAAGCCAATGTGTCCTGTGAGTGGATGGTGTGAGACTATTTTCTCCTAGAATAGGAAGAAATGACTGTTTGGGTGGCTCTGGTCCTTAGCATCACCTCTGTGGTGAGGTAGAGCAGAGCAGTGAACAATGGTGCTGAGGCAGATGAGAAGGTGCAATTCCAGACCAAGCTCCCAGCAAGGTTTGCCTTAGAGTCTGACCACAGGTGGAATTATTTGGGGATTCACTGCAGTTTGTCCTGTTTCCTGTCTGCTGGCCCGAATGCAAAGTGGCAGTCCCAACTAAGCTTCTAGCTGGATCTCTTGCATGTAAATACCCTCTAACTTCAATCCTCAAATGCCAACGATTATCAGGGCATCTCAGTGATCATTACATGATGGAAAAGGGGGGTTTCCACTTTTGAAATATCCTTTTAGACAGTGATGTAAAATGGTAGTTTAAGAATAATTCCTAGCATCAAAGAGAAGCCAAGTCAATGACAAAGTTTGCTATTCGAAGTTTGGGTCATGTGGGTCCCCAACAATATTGGGCTTCATCAAGTTCCCTGGTCATGCTCAGGGCTTATGACTGGTGAACAAAAGGCTATGAGTTCAGTTTTACTTCTACTAAGTTCACTCCACACCAAAAGTTAAATACCCTCTGCCACCACACCAGCTAACTCACACAGACCAAGTGCTGTCAACCAGGTGCTCTGACCACGTGTGCTGACCAAGAACTCACCCACACACATGTGTTATTCTTGACCATGTGCCTAATCTCCCAGTCTGCCAGATCCAAAAACCCCTGACTCCCTGGGGGTAGGGCCTCACAAAGCCAAAGCTGGCTCTTTATGGTGCAAATCCCCAGGGGCACTGCCCCCCTCAAGCTTAAGAGATGCTAATGTAGAATCTCCACCCAGGTTGATAAATAATCCAATAATAGTATATTTAGTTTCTTATGTAAACACAGCAAGAGAGAGAGACAGAGAGATAGAGAGAGACAGAGAGAGATAAAGAGAAAGAGAGAGCCAGGTATAATAACTACACTGGAGATAAAATATGTGGGGTGTATTTTCACAGGGAGATCATATCATATAATACAAACTATGTCCCCATGCTAGATTGATGTCTGCATCCCCCTCAAGGTCCTTTGTCCAGTCTACTCTGCTGCAGGGAAATCTCTTAAGTGCTCTTGCTCTCTTTCAAAGCCTTTCAAACTGTGAGACTATATTCAGGCTTGTCTTGGGTGAAACAAGCTATTGTAACCTTCACTTTAATCTTTGTCAGAATTGTGTTTCCTAAAGGTGGTCCCATTTTGTAGCCAGGGTGGACTCTTCCTGGTACCATCTAGTCCCTTGTAGAGATCCATGCGGGAGATACTAAGATCAATCCAAGGGTAATTGGAGCACCAGTTAGAAAATATGATGGAATGTCCAGGGAGGAACCAATTAGAGTAACTGACCCACATTCATCTGCTCCCACACTCCTTTTGTGTTTACACAAGAAAGAAGTCTCTTTGGCCTAAGGCTATGCAAATGGTTTCCAGGAAGGAGGACAATCCCTCCTCAGCAATGCAAAATCTAGGACTCATAGGTGGGGTGTCACCCAACAATTCGGCTTTTAATCTGAAACTTCCAGTAACAGACGATTCATCTCCTCTCCTTCAGCTAAACTGGAGATGAGAAATTACATCACTCATAGTGATTCTTATGTGTCTGCTGCTATCAACCGTGTAGTTGGCATGTGGGAAAATGAGTTCGTACTTGTTTTTAACACAATTTTACCTGCAGTAGACAGTCAGGGTGGTAAGAACAACAGTTTCACAGGGCAGGTGTAAGAAACCCTTTGAGGCTTTCTGAAACACTGACCAGGCTGTAAGTCCAGAAAAGGAACTCTGGGACCTCGGTCCAATCCACTTCTTCCCTGCTCAGTTGCCTGGAGACATCACATAAGCCAAAAGTGACTGGCCTGGGGTCTGAGTATGACCAGTAGAGACCTGTGCACCTCAGTTCGAGGATGGGTGCCCAGGGAGCTGGCTAGGGACCCTTCCCTGCAGTGAGTGCAACCCTCCCCATGGGCACCCAGGAATCACAGGAGGTAAGGGACCCCCAAGTGGGGCCCAGCAGACACCCTGACAATGTTTGAAAATGCCACTGATGGTTACAAGCCCAACTGTGAGGCTCTGGGCTGCTGCTCTGGGCATGCTGGCCAGCATCTCCTGATGCTTCCATGAAACCTGACTTAAGAGCAACGTGATGCAAATTAGTAAAGAAGGAAAGTGGGTGTTGGAACAACTAAGTCTTAAGTCTCTCATCAGTGAGCAAAAGTTCACAACTTCATTCACTGTATCACTGTATCACTGTCTTCCCATTCATCATCGATTTGCTTGAGCGGGCACCAGTAACATCTCCATATGACCTGTCTCAAGCAAGTAGAGCCCAAAGACACCTGCTTGCTCCAGAAACATAAAGAACCTCAAACCACTCTATCAGGTCATGGGAATGATGTCTATAATTGTTACTGGTATTTGGCATATCAAATACAACACGGGTTGCTTGCCAGGCTCTGCCGTGCGGGTAGCATACTATTGTAATCATCTCAAAATCCAGCATTTATTGATGAACTGCGTGGCTGCTTGTGGCCATGCGAGCCGGGCTGTGATAAGCTGGTCTGCTGGGTGGAGTTCTGACGAGGGGAAGTCCAGATGTGGAAAATGGAGGCCCTCATGGAGTGGGGGGTTGTCTGGCTTATTGTGAGGCTCTGCTGGGGTGGTGGGCCAGGGCTAGAACCTGCCATCCCTCCTGGGCACCTCATGAGCGGCTGGGCACAGGGAAAGTCAGTAGCACCTCTTCTCACAACTTCATTACAAAAGGTTAATACAAAGCGTGTTGCAAGCTAAGAAAAGAGTTGCTTCTGGCCACTTGTTGGCAGAAAGCAGACATCAATGTGGGGCCAAGGATCCTGAGGACCACAAAGCTCTGTCCTCTGCCAACCTGCTCCATTCTTCACCTGCACTGTCCCCTCACACCTGCACTGTCCCTCACATCTGCACTGTCCCCCTCCTCCTCTACTCCTAGACTGTCCCACCCTCAGACCGTCCTGCTCTCCACATGTTGCTTCTGTCCTGCCCCCCAGGTATCCTGGGTGACTCCTCTCCACAGGCTCCCAGATCAGCTGTACAGACTCTACACCCATATCTGCTACAGCATCAAAGCTGTCCGGACAGTCAGTGGTTTGCAAACAGGCCCTTAACTATTCTCAGTTATCACACACAGGCACAGACACAGGGACACAGATGCACAGACACACATACACACACACACCACACATGCACACACATAGGCACACACTGACACAAGTGTAAAGCACAGTGACAAACAGATTGAAACTGCCTGAAAAGAATGAATGGCATGAAGAGGCTTCCAGCATACAAGTGCAAAAATGAATCCAGGACTAGAATTCCAAGGCTGAGATCACTGAATCTGGAGAAAACTTAGAGCTCTCTGTTACTCAGTGGGGAGCTGGTGACAATCAGACTCTCACTTCCTGTGAGGAAACAGTGACATCAGATACCACTTCCCGTAGAGGGAATAGTGACGTCAGATACCATTTCCTTTAGAGAGAACAAGATTGCTGACTCCCAGTTCCTTCACTAAGATCTGTGACTTTCAATACTTTCAGTTCAAAAACTGTTCCCCTATTACAAACATGTGGCATAGAGAGTCAGATGACAGAACAGTTTATAAAATCTGACTATTTTACAAGGGTTCTATAATTTTATCAGTTATGGGTGCCTCTGCTTGTCAAGCAAAGTAATTCTCTCACTTTCTCTCACAACTGTAATAGATACATGCATAAGTATTGTCTTATAGGCCCTAGCAACCATTACGCCAGAGCCTATTTCAATTCTTGTTATTTTAGTTGTAATTTCTCTGTGGTCTGATCCTGTTTGAATCCAAACAGGATCGGACCACCGTCTCCTTCGTGCAAAATTCTACTTCCCTAGCGGGGAGAAAAGGCTCCAAAGTTTAAGAAGAGAACTCCCAGAACGACCACCAACTGGGAACTCTTTGGCACCATTGCAGCAACATGGGAAGATACCATCATTGGCGACATCGATGAAGAATACAACCGACTGGTTCAGCACCTCCATGATTGTGCGAAGAATGATGAGAGAGAGAAAGACACAAAAGGACACCTGTCTTCAGAAACTCTCGAGCTCATTCGCCAACGTGGCAAGGTGCGAGCCTCAGGAGACCAAATGCTAACGTCCAAGCTTGCTAAGCGGTGCAGAGAAGCGATAAAAGAAGACCTCAAAGACAGAAGAGCAGAAATACTCGAAGATGCAACAGAAGCTGGGAAAAGCATTCGCACCGCCCGCCTGTCCTTCGCCAACTATAAGACCAAGATGACTGCCCTCCGACGCCCTGATGGATCTATCACATCTTCCAGAAAGGCAATGGAGAAGATTATCCATGACTTCTACTCAAATCTCTTTGATAGCCCCATCCACCTGCCCACATACCAAATTCCACAGGATGGATATGTCATTACTAACGTTCTCCCTTCTGAAATCCGACATGCCATCTCGTCGGTAAAGAAGGGAACAGCACCAGGCCCAGACAAAGTCAGACCCGAACACCTGAAGAATCTGCCGTCGGTACTCATCAATACACTAGCTTGGCTCTTCACATGCTACCTGTCCGAATGCAAGGTGCCCTCCCAATGGAAAACCAGCAGGACAGTTCTACTGTTCAAGAAGGGAGACATTCACGACATCGGCAACTATCGCCCCATCTGCCTGTTGTCTGTCATCTACAAGCTGTTTACACAAGTCATCCTGAACAGGATTAGCAGAACACTAGATGAAGGACAACGATGCGAGCAAGCAGGCTTCCGGAAAGAATTCAGCACAATCGACCATATCCACACGGTAACCAAGCTCATCGAGGTTTATAGGGAGTACAAGATGCCGCTCTGTCTCACGTTCATTGATTTACAGAAAGCCTTTGATTCTGTGGAGACTGAAGCAGTCATCGAAGCCCTAGCCAAACAGGGTGTTCAAACCCAATATATCAAGATCCTTTGTGAGCTGTATTACGGATTCACCACCAGGATCTCACCATTCTGCAAAGAAGTGATCATTAATGTGAAAAAGAGGGGTTCGATAGGGTGATACCATTTCACCAAAACCCTTCAGCGCCACCCTCGAGAACATCATGCAACAATTAGAATGGGAAGGAATGGGAGTGAAGATAGGTGGTCTGCAACTACACCAGCTCCACTTCGCTGATGACATTGTTCTAATAACACCAAACATTAGCCAAGCGGCACAAACGCTGGCTGACTTTGACTGAGAATGTGGAAAGATAGGTCTACAGCTGAATCTAAAGAAAACTATATTCATGAAGAATGAACTAGTTCCAGAGGCCCCATTCACTCTCAATGGAACAAACATCTCTGAATGCAGCAGTTATGTGTAGCTAGGTCGAGAAATCAACATGATGAACGACCTAAAACCTGAACTGCACTGGAGGAAGAGAGCAGCATGGAATGCCTTCAAAGGCATCGAAGAAATAGCTAAAAGGACAAAAGAACCTCCGGCTTGGGGCACATCTCTTTGACTCCACTGTTCTCCCTGCATTAACATACGCCTCAGAGACCTGGGCCCTACGAAAGCAGGATGAGAATGCTATTCGGTCTCCCAGAGAGGAATCGAAAGAGCTATGCTTGGAATATCACGCCTCACTCAAGTGAGAGAAGGAATCCGGAGTTCTGACCTCTGTCGCTATTCCAGAATCAGGGGCGCTGTCTCGTTTGCCAAGGCATCGAAAATCAGATGGGCTGGACATGTAATGCGATTTGGAGACAACCGCTGAACTAGAGCCGTTACTGACTGGATCCCACGGGATGTCAAAAGATCACGTGGCCACCCACCTACAAGATGGCCAGATTTTCTTGTAAAGACCCTGAAGGAACGGTTTGAGGCTCTTCATATTCTTGAGTCAACCAGATGCCGTTGGGCTACATTGGCACGTGATAGGGTACAATGGAAATGTTACTGGCGCCCGCTCGAGCAAATCGATGAATAACGGGATTCAAGTGATCAAGTGATCAATTTCTCTGTAATTTCTTCCCACAATCCTGAAAGTTAGAAATTATTGCAGAGAGAAAATAGAATTTCCAGGAAGCTATAAAACAGGGGATCCAGGCTTTGAAATCAGAACTACTGAATGCAACATAATTCTTTCGTCACAACCACAGGCTGCCTTCAGAATTCCATGCAAGAAATTCAGCAGTCGGTCTGCAACAGACCTCACCTCTGGGCCCTTGCTTTGAAATCATGCATTAACCTAAAAGAGAAGAGAGATAAGAAAGCAAAGCAACTGCAGAATGGTCTTTTACATGCAGTCATTCTAATCCTGAGCAATAAATCACTGTATCACTGTATCACTGTCTTCCCGTTCATCATCAATTTGCTCGAGCGGGCACTAGTAACATCTCCATATGACCTGACTCATGCAAGTAGAACCCAAGGGCACCTGCTTGCTCCAGGAACATAAAGAGCCTCAAACCATTCCATGAGGTCATGGAAATGAGATCTATAACAGTTACTGGTATTTGGCATATCAAATATGACACAGGTAGCTTGCCAGACTCTGCTCTGTGGGTTAAAAATCCAGCATTTATTGAAGAACTGCATGGCCGCTTGCAGCTGCACTAGCCGGGCTGTGATAGGCTGGTCTGCTGGGTGGAGTTCTGCCGAGGGGGAAGTCGGATGTGGAAAATGGAGGCCCCTCATTTAGTGGGGGGATCATCTGGCTTGTTTTGAGGCTCTGCTGGGGTGGCTGGCCAGGACTAGAACCCACCATCCCTCCTGGGTGCCTCATGAGCGGCTGGGAACAGGGAGAGTGAGTAGCAGCTCTGCCCCATGTCTCTATGTCTCTGAATCAGCATACCTGAGCCAGATTTAAAAAAAGACTGCAGCAGGGTGGATCTCGATGAGCCGGGCTGTGATAGGCTGTTCTGCTGGGTGGAGTTCTGTCTAGTGTGAAGTCTGGATGTGGGAAATGGAGGCCCTTCATGGAATCAGGGGTCATCTGGCTTGTTGTGAGGCTCTGCTGGGGTGGCAGGCCAGGACTAGAACCCACCATCCCTCCTGGGTGCCTCATGAGCGGCTGGGCACAGGGAGAGCCAGTAGCAGCTCTGCCCCATGTCTCTAAGTCATGGTTTTGGTTTGCAATAAAGGCAAACCAAAAAGAGCACAAACAGCAAGACACAGGCAGCTGTTGCCTGTCCCTCTCCAGCCAAAAAGTAGGGCGTTGCCTGACATCTGGGAGCCAGGGATTTCCAAGCCCACTCAGAACCTGGGTGTCAGCCAGGGCTCCAGCCATCAATGCTGCTCCTCAAGGTAGTGGCATCAGTGCTAGCATCAGACCTGGCCTGTCACCTTCGGCACCTCTCCAGTGCAGTGACATGGGTGTCACTATCCATTCTCTTCACCTGTGCCCAAACCCTGCTGAGACTTGGGCACTGTCCAAGCTCTGACCAGGGTGGGGGTGGGGCATCTGGAAAATGGTGCCCCAGAGACCATTTTCACCTGCTTCTACTAGAAATAAGAGATGCTGCTAAAACACCAACTCATTCATGTGCTAAGTATTTGGGAGTGGGGGGGAGGAGCTGGCGGGCTGTGGGGGAGGGCCACAACCGGCAGTGCTCAAGAGCACCTCGTAGCTGTTCACTCAGGAATCATTCCTGGCAGGCTTGGGGGACCATATGGATGGCAGGGTTGGAAGCTGGGTCACCTACACGCAAGGCCTTTGCCTTACTTCTGTGCTGTCTCTCTGGCCCTTCGTGTCCTAAATATTGTAACAAGGTAATTGCATCATACATTTTTAGAGTTTGAAAAATACTGATCCTCCAAAATTAGAAAGGACTTTATAATTCACACAAGTTGAATTAATGAAAGTTAATAATGATTATAATGAGGCCACAGTTTAGAAGTGAAAAAGAAGTGTAAATAAATCCTCAAGTTATGCATACATAATGCATGTTTACGTCTTTTTTTTTTAAATTTTTTAAATCTTGAAAACCAGCATCAAAAAAAACCTACAAGTTCTTCCCCAAGCTGACACGCCCTGCATGAGCATTTAATTCCTTTGAAACACTCCCATCTAGTGGGGATGCCTCTGAATTACAACTTTAATTAAGCCACAATTATAATCATTATAATTAAACTACAAATATACTTCCACCATTTACATTCACGTAAGACGCGTTTGCTGTTACCTTTAAAATTAATCTTTGAGCACAGTTGTGCCCCATGCTCTGTGCAGAGATTTGACTTTCATAATCTAAACAAATAGGTTTACAGACAAGCATTTCTGTGCCGTAATCATCCTGGACTCTGGTTTTCCCATTTACTGACTTGTGTGCGAATTACTAAAGCTTACTCCACCAATATTTGTAGCATGGCTATAGCAATTCTGGGTTCATTACTGAGCCACACAACTGTCTCACAAAACAACAGTTTCCTTCTGAAAGCAAAACTTAGAGAAGGCTTACTGGCACCGCTGTGAGACCATTTCTCTGTGATTAGACCTCCACATGTGCTTTATCATGCTAATATATTGGAAACAGTTGAAGTGTTTCTCCAAGTAAAACCCAAGTTGATAGATTTTCACACGCCATTAATGAGTGTTTGCCCTTCCTCTGGCCCTTTGCCTGAGCTCTGTTCATTAACCAGCAAAAATGTTTGGAATCCGTTGAAACAAGCCCTGCGGAATGCAGAGCGGTTCTGGAAAGCAGATCTGGGACCTGGCTGCGGAGCGGGAAGGAGGGTCCCCCCTCCTGCCCCAAAGCCAGTGCAAGTAAGAAGCTGTAGGCATACCCCAGACTCAGAGCCCCCTCTATGTTCACAGGATAGGAGGACCCCTACCATGGGAGGGATGGAGTGCCAGGAGCCCAAGTCCAGGTTTCTCACACACCTGCTGTTGGCTCCCAGACTCGCTGTCCTGGGGATGGGCAGGCACCTTGTCCCTGCCATCTCGAGGTGGCCCAGAGCTGGTCCCTGTTGGGTCAGCAGCCGGGTCCCCTCGGGACCCCATGAGGGTTGCTCTGGGGTCCTGGTTCCAAAGGCTGCGGTGATGTGGGCCCTGAAAGGGGACAGAGACTGCACAGACCCCACCTCCCTAGGCACATCCCAGAAAGGAAATGAGTTCCCGAAGGTCCCAGAGCATCCAGACTTGGGTGCGGGCGATCCCCAGAAACGAGGCAGTTGGGCTCTGAATCCACCCAGTGCCAAGGCTCAGACTGACTTCATCCCATCACAAGGAACACTACACAGAACTGTGGGTTTACTGCTTCAGGCTGTCAGCAACGTGGTGGGGATTTAGGATTCCAACACTGCTGTTGTGGGGCTTAGGAAAACACCCAGGGGCTGGGGGACTGGCCCGGGACAGGACAGGCTGGCTCGGGGACAGGACAGGCTGGCCCGGGAATAGGCCAGGCTGGTCCTGGGACTGGGCAGGGCTGGGCTGGGTTGGGCTGGGCTGGGCTGGGTTGATCTTGGCTGGGTTGGGCAGGGGCTGAGTTGGTCTTGGCTGGGGCTGGGCTGGGGCTGGGCTGAGCTGGGGCAGAGCAGGGGCTGAGCTGACTGGGGCTGCGTTGGTCTTGGCTGGGCTGGGCCGAGCTGGGTTGGTCTTGGCTGGGCTGGGCTGCGCTGAGCTAAGCTGGGCTGGTGCAAGGAGGGTTCCTGGGCAGCAACAGAACCTCACCTTGAAGCTGAGGGAGGTTTCTGGGCTTTATCTCTGTGGGGCCACAGATGTGATCTGTTCCCAGGGTCCCGAGTGACCCTTGAGAGACCCAGAATTCTTCCCTTTGGGGTCCTCCAATGGTCCAGCAGCAACTGTGGGCACCAGACCAGGGTGAGGTGAAGGCTTCTCCCTCCTCCCAGGTGGAGCCGGGATGAGCTGCAGGGCTGGGCCATCTCTGATCCCCTCTGAGCCCATATCAGTGGAACATGGGGCACATGGGTGCCAGTGGGGTATCCCTGCTGGTGGCAGAGGCTCCTGCTTCCTGCTATGGGAGGACAGAGGGAGGCGAGGGAGGAGCTGGGCACCCCATCTGTGCTGTGCAGCGTATCCACGAGCAACAACAAGTGGAGAATGACTTGGTGGATCCATGTTGGGCCTGGAGAGGTCAGAGAAGGCAAGTCACACACATGACAGTTACACAGACGAACGTCACACACATGAATGACACACACATGAATATCACATGCACGGATTTCACACGCCAAGAGCAGCTCACGGAGCCAAGGCCCCAGGTGACTCCCACACTGCAGTAACCATGCAGGACGCAGGGGGAAGCTGGGGTGCCTGACTGTAGCCTCCACAGAACTTGGACCCTACCTGTATAGGGGAGAGTGAGAGCCGTGTACCGCGCAACACACTGCTCTTCCCTCATGGCATGTGTGTCAGCCTTGGAAGGACAGAGAGTCCAGAGAAAGTCCTTGGAGCCGTGAGGGGCTGAGCTTGGTCCTGACGAAACACTCAGAGGCTGAGCTGCCCACGAGGCAGCAGAAGAGAGAGGAAGACGCTGAGCTGGGAAGAGCCCCAGCAAGTGTGTCCATCAGACCTCCCTGGGAAGGCACAGAGCAGGTGTTTCAGTCTACACTGCACTCATGGTGTCTGGACTTCGGTGGCCCACATGGTCAGGGATCTGTAGAGGCCCCATGAGAACAACTGTGTTGCATGTAATGCTGGGAGGGCCTGAGATGTCTCAGCCCCCTGTAGGTGGGTTGATTTTCTCTGTTATGCAACTTAGGTGATGAGGGTCGGCAGAGCACACAGTCCCCTCTGCAATGTGGGGTCACCCATCTTTGCTCTGTGTCTAGGAGACACTTCTCGGAGGTAGCTGTGGGCTCTCGCATCTTACGCACGTGTGTCCTGACAGCCCCAACTTGAGAGTCCGGCAAGGCCGCCCCATTCATACTCACCCCATTTATTCCTGAGTCTCTGTGGCATCAGGGAGTCTCATAACTGAACACGGTAAGTCCAGGACTCTGCACTGTGTCTGATGGAAATCAGTGAGAATAGCAAGAAGAGAGGAAAGTCTGAAGATAAATTGTGCACTGCAATGAGGAGACAAACATGAACTGATGCTCTGAGGCTCCAGTATTTGATTAAGTATCATGACGTACAGTTACAACGTTATTCATGAGTTTCAGCCATGTAATGCTCCAACACCCATCCCTTCGGCAGTGCACATTTCCCAGCACATTTGCTCAGCATCTTCCTCTCTCTTCTGCTGCCTCGTGGGCAGCTCAGCCTCTGAGTGTTTCGTCAGGACCAAGCTCAGCCCCTCACAGCTCCAAGGACTTTCTCCGGACTCTCTGTCCTTCCCCAATTTTTTCTAGCAACACCCCAGCCTACCTCTATGGCAGGTACCCCCTCTTTCTGTCTCTCTTCTCTCTCTCCCTCCCTCCCTGTTCTCCTTGTAGGCACTATGGTTTGCAATACTGTTAATGAAGAGTATGCATAGCCCTTTAGCACCAATTCTTGCCCAGAGTGGTCGTTTCTAACATCTTTGTTGCAGTGGTCCCTTCTCTGTCCTAACTGCCCTCCCTTTCCCCTTTTGTGGCTTTGTACCATAGTACAGTTCTCCTGGCCCTTGTTTCTATTGTCTTAGAGTATTACTTTCAAACTTTTTAATGTCCCACAAATGCATCCAATAATTCTCTCTGTCCCTCTCCCTCTGACTCATTTCTCTCAGGATGAGACTCTCCATGTCCACCCAGGTATAAGCAAATTT
This sequence comes from Cryptotis parvus, assembly GCA_021461705.1. Taxonomy (NCBI): domain Eukaryota; kingdom Metazoa; phylum Chordata; class Mammalia; order Eulipotyphla; family Soricidae; genus Cryptotis; species Cryptotis parvus. The sequence goes on along the minus strand of JAJIBD010000666.1, from coordinate 241,579 downwards.
CATGACTTCATTTTTCTTGCAGACGGTATAGCATTCCATTGTGTAGATGTCCATAGTTTCTTCTCTAGTCACCTGTTCTCAGGCACTGGGTTTTTCCCAGATTCTGGTTATGTAAATAGTGCTGCAAAGACTATAGAAGTGCAGGTGGATTTGTGTATTGTTTGGGGATCCCTAGGAAATATTCTCAGGAACAGTATTGCTGGTAGTATGTAAGCTCACTTGATCACTTGATCACTTGAATCCCGTTATTCATCGATTTGCTCGAGCAGGCGCCAGTAACATTTCCATTGGACCCTATCACGTGCCAATGTACCCCAATGGCATCTGGTTGATTCAGGAATATGAAGAGCCTCAAACCATTCCTTCAGGGTCTTAACAAGGAAGTCTGACCATCTTGTAAGTGGGCGGCCACGTGATCTTTTGACATCCCGTGGGATCCAGTCGGTAACGGCTCTAGTCCAGCGGTTGTCTCCAAATCGCATTACATGTCCAGCCCATCTGATTTTCGATGCCTTGGCAAACGAGACAGCGTCCCTGATTCTGGAATAGTGACGGAGGTCAGAACTCCGGATTCCTTCACTCACTTGAGAGAGGCGTGATATTCCAAGCATAGCTCTTTCAATGCCTCTCTGGGAGACCCAAATAGCATTCTCATCCTGCTTTCATAGGGCCCAGGTCTCTGAGGCTTATGTTAATGCAGGGAGAATGGTGGAGTCGAAGAGAGGTGCCCGGAGCCGGAGGTTCTTTGTCCTTTTAGCTATTTCTTCGATGCCTTTGAAGGCATTCCATGCTGCTCTCTTCCTCCTGTGCAGCTCAGGTTTTAGGTCGTTCATCATGTTGATTTCTCGACCTAGGTACACATAACTGCTGCATTCAGAGATGTTTGTTCCATTGAGAGTGAATGGGGCCTCAGGAACTAGTTCATTTCTCATGAACATAGTTTTCTTCAGATTCAGCTGTAGACCTATCTTTCCACATTCTCAGTCAAAGTCAGCCAGCATTTGTGCCACTTGGCTAATATTTGGTGTTATTAGAACAATGTCATCAGTGAAGCGGAGGTGGTGTAGTTGCCGACCATCTATCTTCACTCCCATTCCTTCCCATTCTAATTGTCGCATGATGTTCTCGAGGGTGGCGATGAAGAGTTTTGGTGAAATGGTATCACCCTGTCGAACCCCTCTTTTCACATTAATGATCACTTCTTTGTAGAATGGTGAGATCCTGGTGGTGAATCTGTAATACAGCTCACAAAGGATCTTGATGTATTGGGTTTGAATGCCCGGTTTGACTAGGGCTTCGATGACTGCTTCAGTCTCCACAGAATCAAAGGCTTTCTGTAAATCAATGAACGTGAGACGGAGTGGCATCTTGTACTCCCTACAAATCTCGATAAGCTTGGTTACTGTGTGGATATGGTCGATTGTGCTGAATCCTTTCTGGAAGCCTGCTTGCTTGCATGGTTGTCCTTTATCTAGTGTTTTGCTAATCCTGTTCAGGATGACTTGTGTAAACAGCTTGTAGATGACGGACAACAGGCAGATGGGGCGATAGTTGCCAATGTCGTGAATGTCTCCCTTCTTGAACAGTAGAACTGTCCTGCTGGTTTTCTATTGTGAGGGCACCTTGCATTCAGACAGGTAGCGTGTGAAGAGCCGAGCTAGTGTATTGATGAGTACTGACGGCAGATTCTTCAGGTGTTCGGGTCTGACTTTGTCTGGGCCTGGTGCTGTTCCCTTCTTTACCGCCGAGATGGCATGTAAGCTCAATTTCTAGATTTTTGATAAATGTCCTCCATACTATTTTTGATAAATGTCCTCCACACTATTTTCCCAAAGAGTTGGTCCAATCAACACTTCTATCCAGCAGTAACTGAGAATCCCTTTCTCCCTGCATCCGCATCAGCATTGGTTGTTCTTATTTCCATGAGATAGCTAATTGTCATTTCGATTTGCATTTTCCTGATGATTAATGATGTAGAGCATTTTTCAGTAGAGCAGTTTTCAGTTGCCTTTTGATCATTTATGTTTCTTTGAGGAAGCTTCTGTTCATCTCTTCTTTCCATTTTTTTAATGAGGATGGATATTTTTCCTTCTAAAATTCTATCAGTGCCTTATGTATCTTGGGTATTGACCACTTGTCAGATGAGTGCTAGGTAAATAATTTGTCCCTGCTCTGTGGATGCTCATCCTGGTTATTTCCTTTGAGATGCAGAATCCTCCTAGTTTAATGCAGTCCCACTTGTTATCTTGGCTTTCACTTGCTTGATCAGTGGTGCTTCATCCTTAAAGCTGCCTCTAGCTCCATGGAGGCAGACTAGCACGGAGTTGCTGTGAGGCACTGTCTTTGAGACCATTTCTTTTGTTTTCTTTTTGGGTCACACCCAGCAATGCTCAGGGGTTACTCCTGGCTCTTTGCTCAGGAATTACAACTGGCAGAACTCGGGGACCATATGGGATGCCGGGGATCGAACCAGGGTCAGCCATGTGCAAGGCAAATGCCTACCCACTGTGCTATTGCTCTGGCCCCAAGACCATTTCTCATTATGATCTCTTCCCTTTTTGCTTCTACAAGGAAAGTGCAACCGATGACGTGACTGTGACTCATGTAGATGTGACTGACTCAAGGGATCTGGAGCAATAACACAGCCAGTAGGACACTTGCCTTGTACACGTCTCCCTGGGCTTGATCCCCAACACCCCATATGGTCCCCGAGCACCACCAGGAGTGATTCCTGAGTGTAGAGCCAGGATGACCTCCAAGCCCCCCAAATAGAAATGAGTTATTCAGAGCAGGAGGCGGTTCCAAGGGCAAGAGCCCTTTGCCTACCGCATTCAAAAGTCAAGGTTTGATCAGTAGCACCACCTAATCTCCCGGCACTGCTCGCTGTGATCTTGACCCCTGCCTGTTTCATCGCAAAGTGCCATCAGTTGTGGCCCCAAATGAGCAGTGCATGCATTTGGGTTCACTCCAGTCCCTGCTCCCAGGACTGTGCACACGCACCTGTGCTTGATCTAGTGTTGTTGACTTGTGTATTCTGACCACATCTTAAACGCCACAAGTTTCTAACCATCATCAATCTGTCAATCTTCTGCTAAACCCACTTTTCTTTAGCACTTCCAAGAGAAGGGTGGGATTCAGGGAGATGATATGAGGCCGATGAGGACTATTGGACCCATGGGCAGGACTCCAGCCCTGGCCGTGTGTGCGACTGCGTGTGCCAGAGTCTGCGAGGAGGGCTGTCAGAGGGCATCTGAAAGTGTCAGTGTGAGGTTGTGGGTGTGATGGTGTGAGCATAAAGGTTTTGGTGTGCATGTGCCTGAGGGGACAGTATGAGGATGTAAACATGAGAGTGACGGTGTGAGATCAGTGTGAGGATGTGAGCATAAGGGTGTCACTATAAGGATGAGAAGGAGAGTGTGAGGATGTTAGTGTGAGGGTGACAGTGAAAGGACATCAGGGTGAGGTGTTGGTGTGAATGTGTATGCCTGAGGGTGTCAAAATAAGGTGTGGACATGAGTGTCAGTGTTAAGGTGTAGGCATGAGGCTGTGTCAGCATGAGTATATCAGTGTGAAGGTGTGAACATGAGGGTGTAAGCATGTGTGTGGGCCTGAGGGTGTCAGTGTGAGGGGTGAGCATGAGGTAAGGGTGTCAGCATGAGGGTGTCAGTGTGAAGGTGTGAACAAGAGGGTGTAAGCATGAATGTGTGGGCCTGAGGGTGTCGGTGTGAGGGGTGAGCATGAGGGTAATCAGTGTCAGGGTGACCATGTGAGGGTATGGGTTGGTCTAAAGTTAGCAGCATGAGGGTATAGATGTGAGGGTGATAGTGTTAGGATGTCAGTGTGATGGTGTGAGGGTATCAGAGTGAGGGTGTTTGTGTGAGGGTTACAGCATGAGGGCATCAGCATGAGGGTTTATGTGAGGGTAACAGTATGAAGACATCAGCATGAGGGTATGGATGTGAGGGCGACAGCCTAAGGGTGTCAGTGTGAGGGATCAGCATGAGAGTATTGGTGTGAGAGTGTGAGGATATACATGGACTGTCCAAGTTTTAGGGGTGGCCTGGGAAGCCCTGAGTGGTCTCCCGGGATATTTATTCAACACCACATCACTCCCCAACCTTGGCTGACATTGTTTGAGTTGACAGAGGCATTAATGTACAACAGGTACATGAAGGTCAGAGGCCGTGGTGTTTCAAATAGTCGGCACCCTTAAAAGTATAAAGTTGTGACAATTTTCTATTCTAGTTTGCCCATGTTGTCCCTCCTTCTAAGACCCTGAACAGTCTTATTCTATACTTGCCTGGTGCACATTTGCAACAGGCAGATATTTGTTCTCTATTCTTTCTTACTACTTTATTCTTTCCTGGATACACATTCAAACTCATTTATTTTTATTTAGGGACATATGCAAACTTTGAAGTTTTTTGTTTTGGGGACAAATTCCAACAATGAGTATGAGGATGTCACTGTGAGGGTGACCATGTGACTGTGTTAGTGTGAGGGTGACTATGTGAGGGTGTGTAAGTCTGTGTGGCTTATGAGGTGTTGGTGTGAGTGTGATAATGTGAGGGCATGAGTGTGAGTGACCTGTGAAGATGTCAGTGTGAGGTGCTGGTGTGACAGTATAGTGTGAAGGTGTCAATGTGAGGGCAACCATGTGAGGGTGTTGGTGTGAAGGTACTGGTGAAAGTATTGGCATGAGGGTGATAATGTGAGGGTATGAGTGATCTGTGAGAGTGTTGGTGTGAGGGTGTCTGAGGGTAACCATGTGAGGGTGTCTATCAGTGTGAGGATGCTGGCACAAGGGTGTTGGTGTGAGGGTGTCCATGTGAGGGTCGGTATGAAGCTATTTAGACACATGACTTTTTTTTAATCACAATCCCTGAGGACTGCTGCATCAGAATGCTCAGATATCCCATGGCCTTCTGTGAAAATGCTGCTCATCAATCATTTTATTGCTCTGCTCAGGACCAGGACAATTCCCTATGTCGGTATTTACCATGCGGAGAGCACACGGCCACGTTAGCTCTCAGCATGGCTAGCAGGGGACGGCACCTGGGCACACTCCCACCCACCGCAGCTGGCTTTGTCCAGGCTCACCTTCACTCACCTGGACTGTCTTTCTTGTCATGTGGCAGGTGAGAAGTGAGTCTTGTCTTCTGCACCTCAGGATGGACAGGAACAAGAACAGGCATTTTTAGGGCACATGAAGTCAAACTTTATTTGGAAAGTTGAATTTCATGTGTAATGAAAATATTTTAAACCATACATATTCATAAGCATAATACAAACACCACCTACAAGACAAATACATTTTAATAGATTTCTACTATGAAGATTAATCTAAGCAAAAAATACAACTAAGGAATTCAGGTAAACAACACTTTTCTCCACACCACTTATCTCTTTTGATGATGTGATCAAACAATTGAAGACAACACAAAGGAAGCTTTGGTTTGACCTACAATTCACCACAAGAACACAGGGATCCAGGACCAGGGACTACAAACCCCACCCCTTTGTAATCGGCTTAAAATTGTTACAAGAATCCTATCTTAGTGTCATGTAAACATATTTAGGGTTTCGATTGGCAATTGGGCTTTAAATGCTTAGAAAAACACGTGCTGACATTTCTCATTATTGTTGTCTCTTTAGCTCCTCTCTTCCACGAATATAAAATAGGGGGAAAATATCATTTGAGACTTCCAACATAGTTTCATTGTGCTTTACATTTCTATAAATATGGGCACACCTAAAATACCAGATGCCTTTATACCAATAGGCTAAATCACCAAACCACATTTTCTTATAAATACACATGCAAAATCTGTGAAAAACACTTTTTGTATAGCAAAGACCCTGCTCATTTTCTCCTCAAGATCATCTCTGACGGCATGTGCAGACCCCACTGCTCTGAGTGGCAGACCTATGTCCTATAGATCTGTTTTCTCTACAAAAATAGATTTATGTGCTCACAGGGAAAAGGTAGAGTTGGCGTGGGGGAGGAATTTGGGCTATGTCATTACACTGTAGATTTGCTGGAGTTAAAGGCATCTTCGCCGACTGTTTCCTACTTTTCTTTGTAAGATGAAAACCCTGTGAGGAAGGTATGCTCAGGGGCTCAGCCTGTGCTGAGGTGGGGAGTGGAGGGGGCTTGGAAAATGGCCTCAAGCTTCTGGAACTGGGGTGACTTGGGGGGACCACCATGGATGCCCTATAGAGGCTATTCCAGGGCCAGTGATGGGGACAGCTAATAACTGTCCTGACCCATCATGGACCCAAGGTCACAGCTGACGATGGGGTAAATCACGATGGGGGAGGGGGCTCATGGTGGCCAGAGAACTTCAGGGCAGGCCCAGCTAAGGCCTAGGGTGCACTGGAGGAGCAGCCCGGCCCAGTCGCCAGGTAGATGGGACCCCCTTCTTGGTGTGCAGCATGGGGATGGCAAAGGTGTGGCCACAGCACAGCCGCCGGCAGGGCCTGACTCCCTGCAGCCACCGGAAGTTCCTCCCTGCCCCAAGGCCTTCTCCAGGGTGGACAGTGTGTCAGAGACCACAGGGGTGGCTATGTCATCCCCTTGGGGTGGCTTTGGCCTGTGTGGGCACCCAGCAAGCCTGACCTTCCTCCTGTTCCTGGGGTCTCCACAGGACCCATCCATCCTCCACACCTCAAGACCTGCTCCTGGGTCCTCAGCCACGTGGGCCTCTGAGCCACTCCCCGATTGGATCAGAAGTTGGGGCTAAGGGCTGCTGCGTGGCCCCCATAGGAAGAACCTGTCAGTGGGGTCCCACAGTTCTAACGCCACAGTGGTCACATGCAGCTCCAGAAGTGCGGTCCACATGGACAGGGCCCATCCCCGAGTCTCTACTGACCACAGAGGAGGATGGGGCCGAAGTGCTGGGCTACTGCTAACTGCTCCTATGGCAACAACACGCATGTATCTGAAGATGATGAGAACATTCCTGCCTGCAGCCTTAGGCCATGTGATCCCGAGGCCACAAGAAGTGAGGACAAGATCCAAAAAATTTTTTACAAAGACTTGAGCCTGTGCACCCTGGAATGTCGAGAGAACTTGAATCTACTGTACAACATGCTGTTCACGTTCCCTGCTCCAGGGGCAAACGCATCCACATCTCGGCCACATGAGTGACCACGGCTATATACAATGGGGGGCCCCACGAGGCAGGCAACTGCCAGAGTGGGGTGTCACTGAGGCCCCAGGCGCCCCAACACCACCCCTTCCCGCCACCTGCCCGCAAATGAGCCCAGGCCCAGGAGAGAACAGAAAGAGACATTTGCCAATGTCCTAAGTGAGAAAAATGTTCAATGTTCGGGCTGAAAGTGAAGGGTGCATCCATGTGAAAACAGGCTCCTGGTGTGCGAACCCAGTGACCAGCGGCTGGCAGGAATGTCCCTGCGTATCTTCCATGGGCTGTGACAAGCCATAAGCTCCCCTAACATGGGATGACCACTTGCTCGCTCTGCCTCCGCTCCTGGGGTCCAGCTCCTGGAGAGCAGATGCCCCGGCAATGGGGGTGGGGTGGCCCCATGGGCCTTGCGGGCACTCAGGCTCTGTGCTGGCTCAGCACTGTGTCTGCCAGCCGGGGCCTGGTCCTCAAGGCGCTGAGGTCAGCTGAGTTGTCCCTTCTGGAACAGTCTTGCCTGGAGCAGAGGCCAGTGGGACTGGCTCAGGCCCGGAGGGGGAAGGTGGCTGAGGAGCTGGCTGTGCTGTCCACTGAGCCCTTGTCCTTGGTGCCGGCGTGGCGCCAATGAAGGAGCCGTCCTCCTGGAACAGGCCCTGAGCACCCTCCCCGTACTCAGCCAGGCTGTCTCCACTCTCGGCAGTGCGCAGGGCCCGGGGCAGCGGCGCGTGCTCCCCTTCAGCGGCTTCTCATCACTGTCGCTGCAAGATGGGACACAGGCTCAGTGCACGGACACGGCACCTGCTGAGACACTGCCTGGCCTCTATAGCCCCCTCTCAGCTGGGGAGCCTCAGCCTAGGCGAGGGCCAGGTCCACCGCATGTGGAGCTCAGGACCAGGCCAGGGGCAAGTGAAGCTCAGGGACAGGCCCACAAGGCCTCCCTTGGGAGCTTAGGGACGAGTGTTCATACCACAGTCCCTGCCCTGTCTCTGTCCTTGCCCTTTGCCCTGTGACCCAGCAGGCATGCCCAGGTCTCAGAGCCTGACCAGCTGGTCTTTCTCTCTCCCCCCCACCTCTCTCTCTCTCTCTCTCTCTCCTTTCTCTCTCTCTCTCTCTCTCTCTCTCTCTCTCTCTCTCTCTCTCTCTCCTTGTCTCTCTGAGAATAGAAGGTTCTGGAAGGAAATGAACTGCTGCTGCCCTTAGGACAGGAGTGACCTGCAAGTCTACTTCACTGCTCCGTGCTCGAAACCAGAGGCCCCAGAGCACCCCCTGATAATGGAAGGAGGGAAAGCATCAGGGCCAACAACCAGTCCCTTCAGTCCCTTTTTGTACAAGCAGGCCTGGAACTTTCCAGAATCCTCCTGGACAGCAAGGAGTCATCCCCTTAGATGGCTCTGATCAGAGCCCAGAGCAGGTCCATGGAGCCACGTTTCTGTGGTCACTGGCACAGGCTGACCATGTGCTACCCGCATGGGCTACTCAACCCCAAGGGTCCTCACTGACAAGGATCGGTATCTGTGAGAAGGCAGCAAGCATGCAGAGCCCTGGACACAGGGTACCCTGGGGCTGTCCCTGCAGGCCCAGCTCTCCAGACTGTCCCCAACACAGCCCTGTCCCCCGCCCTCCCCAGCCTTGTCCCTCACCCTCCCCAGCCCTGAACCCCTGCCCTCCCGAGTCCCGTACCACCCCAGCCTACAGGTGCTATGACCCAGCCCCGTCACTCCCCACCTGTACTCCCCCGAAGGTCTCGTCCTTGGCTGACTGGGCCTCCGGTCAGGGTGCAGGTCCTCCTTCTCCTTCACTGCGGGCAGAGGGGGCAGGGTCAGCACACACACTCGGGCTTTCTGTGCGGGAGGAGGAAATTCCAGCACCCCTCATGGGATGGGACCTACAGGCCCCGACTGGACCATGGGTCCTGGGGACTGCACTGGCCACCACAGGGCGAACACAGCTCCTGGCTCTCTGTGGTCACCCCGACTGGACCAAGGACCCCAGTGACTGTGCTGGCTACAGTGGCAGGCATGCACATACATGCTCCGTGGACACAGCTCTCTACTCCCTCTGCAACCACTAGTAAGGGGTCCTTAAATTAATCTGTTTCCAGTTTAGGCCCTTCACTCTGCCATTCCAGGAATGTTTTGCCTGGCTCAAGTTTGCGATCTGTTTTTCATTTGTTCCCTTGTATTTTCACTTTCTTCCTTTTTCCATCCTCATTCCTTCCTTTCCTTTCTTCTTTCCTTCCTTTCCCTCTTCCTTTCTACATTCCATCCTCTGCCCTACCTCCTCCCTTTCTTACTTCCTTTAGAGATGGTGGGGACTCCTTCAGCTGAAGTGTCGAGGATCTTCATTCTCCCCTCATGGTTAGAGGCTCTTCCAGGTTCTTGGCTGCAGTTTTCACCTTTGACAATTTTAACCCCAGCATCCCCCTCTCCTGCCTGCAGAGTTTCCACAGAGGCCTGAGAGAAGGCTCTGTCCACGCCGGCCACCTCCACTTTCTGTTTCCCCCAATATGTAGTGTGTGCATACATGTGCATGTCTGTGTGTGTTTGTGCAGTGTGTGTGCACATGTGTGTGAGCGTATGTGTGTGTGCCCATGTATGCTGCTCTGAGTCTTCCTTGTGTCTGGTGGCTTCATGGACTCGTATGTCCAGGACATTTCCTGCTCTAAGAAGTCCTTGGCTGCAGTCTTTGGACAGTTCTCTGCTCTGCCTCTCTCCACCTTCTGGAACATTCTGAGGGATCCTGAAATCTGAGAGTTCTTGAGTTCCTTCGTTCTTGGTTGTTTGAGTCTTGGCTCATCCTCCTAGACCATCTCTAAGTTTCTCTTTAGCCTCCCAACTGGGCCATCCTGTGGTCAGCTCTGTCCTCCTGGGGTCACTTCTCCCTTCTCAGGGTCACCCTCCTGGGGTCAGCTCTCCCCTCCTGGGGTAAGTTCTACTGTCCCAGGGTCAGCTCTGCCTTCTTGGGGTCTGCTTTACCCTCCTGGGGTCAGTTCTCCCTTCTCAGGGTCAGCTCTCCCCTCCTGGGGTCAGTTCTACCCTCCCAGGGTCAGCTCTGCCCTCTTGGGGTCAGCTTTACCCTCCCCGGGTCAGCTCATCCTTCTCAGGGTCAGCTCTCCCATCCTGGGGTCAGCTTTACCCTCCCGGAGTCAGCTCTGCCCTCCTGGGGTCACCACTCCATTCTCAGGCCCAGCTCTACCCTCCTGGGGTCAGCTGTACCCTCCCAGGGTCAGCTCTGTACTCCTGGAGTCACTTCTCCCTTCTCAGAGTCAGTTTTATTCTCCTGGGGTCAGCTCTACCCTCCCAGGGTCAGCTCTTCCCTCTCGGGGTCAGCTTTACCCTCCCAGGGTCAGCTCTGTCCTCCTGGGGTCAGCTCTCCCTTCTCAGGTCAGCTCTACCCTACTGGAGTCAGCTCTTCCCTCTCCGTGTCAGCTCTGTCTGAGCCTCCAAAGGTGCTGACCAGTAACTGTTCTTCACCCCATCCTTGCTGCCTGTGGATCCTCGGGCTCGCCACCCCCCCATGAGGCTCTTCCTGGTGCCCACAGGCTGTGCTGAGATAACCGAGGCCCTCCAAGATGCCTCTTGACGTGATGAGTTCACTCCCTCTGCTCAGGGTCACCAGCCTGGTCCCCACTGCCTGGGTTTCCTGTCGCCTGCCCTAACATTGGGGCCTTGGCTTCCTCCCAGTTGGGCTGTCAAGGAAACAATTTTTCTCTGCCCTCCAGCAGGGGGCACTGCAGCTCTGGCTTCCCATCGGCTTGACCAGACACGCCTCACATGTGCTGTGTGCCACAAACTGCCACCGCCACCACTGCTGTCACCTCAAGTCACCCTGCCACTGCTGTCATTACCACCATCACTGCTGTCACACCACATGACCGCCACGCGCCCATCCCCACTGTAAGTGCTGTCACCACTGTCACCCCCTCACCACCACTTTCCTGAGAGCAGCATCTGCAGGATCTAGTGGCAGGGGACGGGGAGGCGATGGCACCTAGTGGCAGGCAGAATACAGAAGCCTGTGGCCCCTTCTGGCTCGCCTAGCAGGTCCCTGGCCATGCGCCACACATGCCCTTCTCTGGGTCCACCTCAGCCATACATAGGGACCCCGTGTCTCTGCAACCCAGGTGGGGTTCGGGGCAGGGAGCTGGGCTCTGATCCTGCTTCTGCCTCTACCTCTACCACTCAGCTCTGTCCACGGTGGCCAGGAGCTGTGCCATGCTGGGGCCCAGCACTGAGAGCCCAGCAGCCTGCACAACTCTGGGCCCAGAGGTCACACACCCACCCCTGTGGACCAGAGTCTAGGCAGGCAGTGCCGGAGACCCTCAGCCAGAGTAGACCTCCCTGCCTGAACTTCCGCACCCACAGTTAGCTCTCCAGAAGCTGCTTTACCCGAGTACTTCCCGCCTCGGTTCCTTTTCACAAAGCACACGGTCAGCAGGGTGAGCGTGAGCAGGGCCACGCGCACATCAGCCCGATGAACCAGCCCTGTGTGGAGATGTCCTCATACAGGCCGGCGTACTCTGCAGAGAGAGAAGGTGCCGTCAGCAGTGTGGCCAGGAGAGCAGGACAGGCTGACCTGCGGGACCTTCCTCAGCACCGTCACCCTGACTAGAGTCCCTGCCCGACCTGGGGGGGTGTCCTGAGTCTGGGCTCTGCGATGGAGAGGAGGAAGAGGGGTGCGGGCGAGAGAGGGCACAGGCAGAGGCAGGCGCAGAAGCAGCAGCAGCTTGGAGAGGTGCCAGCTGCCTGGGTTAGTGACAGGCGAGCCTGGGTTCTAGAGCAAGGGTGGTTTTGTTTTTTAGTTTTTGTTACCGATACATGGCAATTAGCACATCATATTTTCTAGGGAATGACTTGATGACTACCTGGGACATTGCAGATTCCTAAAACTTAATAAATTGTAAAAGGGATGTTTGATATTGCAGAGCTGTTATATTAAATTAGAGTACAGTCCATTTCCATATTGTTCAGGTAGGAAGCATGCCACATTAAATACTCTTCAGGAGAGTATTCCTGGGTACCCTGTGTAGGAAGCATGCAGCATTAATACTCTACAGAAAGAGGGTACTCCTGCGCACTCTATAGGAAGCATGCAGCATTAATGCTCTACAGAAGGAGGGTACTCCTGGGTACCCTCTGTAGGAAGCATGCAGCGTTAATACCCTGCAGAACGAGGGTATTCCTGAGTACCTTTTGTATAGGAAACATGCAGCATTCAATACTCTATAGAAGGAGGGTACTACTGGGTACCTTTTGTGTAGGAAGATTGCAGCATTAAATAGACTACAGAAGATGTAGTCCTGGGTATCTTTAATGGAGGAGTATGCAGTATTTCATAGCCTACAGAAGGAGGTGTTTGTACTCCTGGGTAACTTTTGTGGAGGTCTACACTGTCTACAGAATGAGATGTACTCCTAGGTATTTTCTGTGTAGGAAACATAAAGTAGCTTCCAGAAGGAGGCGGCTCCTGAGTCCCTTCTGTGTAGGAAGCATGCAGCATAAAGTGGGCTGCTAAGCAGTAGGAGGTAACCCCCGGGCATCTTCTGTGGAGAAGTTCAGTACTGGGTTTTCCACAGAAGGAGATGTATGTACCCCAGGGTATCCTTCGCAGACAAGTGTGCAGTATGAGTCTACAGAAGGAGGGTACTCCTGGGTACACACCTTGGAGGAGTATGCAGTGTTCAGTTATCCACAGGAGGTGTACTCCTGAGTACCTTTTGTGTAGGAAGTGTGCAGCATTAATACTCTACAGAAGGCGGCGCACTCCTGGTGCCCTCTGTGGAGTATGCAGCATTGATTTTCCACAGCTGGAGGTGCACTGTTATACCTTTGTGGAGGATTGTGCAGTGTTCGATTCCCACAGAAGGAAGCTCCTCCTGGGCACCCATCGTGGAGACTACAAAGCATTAAGGAACCTACAGACGTGGGTGATGCTTTACACACTGCCCAACCCACTTCATGCTCACCTCTCCCTCTGGACTCAATCACATCTTCAAAAATGCTATTGTTATCAACCCAGTTCTTGGGCAACAGGCGAACTATGTGTTCAGCTCCCGGCTCAAATACCTCTCCTGGGTGACTCTTTTGAGTAACATTTGCTCCTTCGGAGCTCTTCCCGATACTTTTACCTAAGAAACGCATTAAGTCACAGATGTTACAATCATGCAAAGCAGGGCACGGAAGGTTAAAAACAGAGTGTTAATTTAAGAGGAATACAAGAATCACTGCTCAGGGTTTTTGCTCTTCGGGAAATAGCCCTTGGATTATAGGACATCAGGAAAATCAACACCACAGACTTCCTGCTCAGTTCCTCTCCTCAGCTGATGGGTCTGGTCCTGATGAGTCTCCCCTGGCTACAAAACCAAGCACAGACTTGCGGAGCAGACAGGAACTGGGCATGGCGCCCAATTCCCAGCTGAGGGGTCCTGCTCTTTGCACGACCCTGTGTGCCAGGGACAGCTCCACTGACTCTGACAAGGCAATGTGGCGATGGGGCCACAGATGAAATAGCTGAAATGGCAGGAAGTGAAGCCGCAAAGGAGCAGGCCGGCTGTACATCAAACCAAACTGGCCACTGAGACCGTGAAAGTCACAGAAGCTGCCGTTTCAGATAGAAATGCGAATGCCAAGAAACATACTGCAGAGTCTCATATGTATGAAGATAAAAATGAGTGTGTAATGAAAGTGTGCACAAAGTTTCTAATCTTTCACAGAACATCTAAGACAGTTTCGCATTTGCTTCATGGCTCTGCTCTGCTTCCAGAGAGATGAGTAGGAACTGTTGACAATTTATCTTGTCAATGAAAGGGCTTCTCGAGCAATGGCAGGAAGGAGAATCAAGGATGTTACATTAATTGAGCAGCACAGCCTTTAAGAGAGCGCAGCAGAGAGAAAGTGCTGTCTGACCGTGGGAAGCAGAAATCTTAATACAGCAGTGCAGGTAGCAAAGAGAAATAAAGCAAAAAGGGGTGACACTTCGGGAACAGCAAGGAAAGGGAACGACCCAGCTCAACCCCCAAGGAGTAGGAATCACCTGGAAATTGGGGGGAGCAGAGCACGCAGGAGTAGACGTGGTGCACCCAGCCCCTTCTCGGAACAAACACAGGGTGACCTCAGCTCCAGGCAGGGTCCACCAAGAGCTGACCCAGCAGTGGAGGCTCTAAGACCGTCTCTATTCTCAAAGGTCCCGCCAATGAGGTGGCTCAGACCTGGGCCTCTGCCCCACACTCCTGACACAAGATGGCCATGAAAGTGTCACCACAGTCAGGGGGACAGCCCAGAATGCTGAGAAACAGCCCACAAGAGGCGGAGGCTGAGCTGCATAAATACTCTCACTCATCAGTTCTGCCGTGAAGTGCAGGACACCAGTCAAACAAGAATGCATCCAGCCAAGATTTTCTAAATGTCTCCATCTGCATGCTCAGTGATTGCAAGACAAATGGGTATTTTTCCATTCCTCAGGCATAGAGGCCTGTGGAGCTGTGGGTGGGCAGCCCTGAGTGAGCCCTGAGTGTCACAGGGTCTCTTCCCGCAGGCTACGATGGGCGTTCTGTGGTCAGAGGCCATTAGCTTTTGTGTCAGTGACAGGAGCGGGAGGAGCACCATGAGCTCTGGGCAGACGGGCAGAGTCGTGTGGAGAAGCATGTGGCCAGGTGGGGGCCCAAGGGAGGATTTGTGTGTCTGAGCTGGGCTCCTGCCCCACACCATGGACCGTGCCGTGAGCCCCACAGGAGTGATCCTGAGCCTCCCCAGGGCAGTCCCAAACCGAAAACCCCCAACATGCGTGGGGAGCACAGGAGTGAGACAGACCCACATGCGGGACGCCGCCATGGAAAAGCCTATCCTTGTCCTACCCTGTGGGACAGGCTGGGTTCCTGCACTCGAGGGTGTTTGGCCACTGCTGCGTGGGGTTCCCGTGACCCCACAAACAACATCCACCTCTGTGTCCACCCCGGGACCCTGGTTGGACAGGTCGCAGTGGTCCTGGTGGGTACTCACCGCCCTCTGCCAGCGTGGCGCCTCCTCAGTGGCGGGAGCCCCGCAGCCCCGCGCTGTGCAGGCCCTGAGGTAGAACTTGTACCTGGTGGCTGCCCGGAGGCCGGCGAGGCGCCAGTGGGGCATAGGCAGGGCACTGATGTTCACGGCCCGCAGTGCCCCCACCTCCGAGGTGCCGTTAACTAGGGAAGAAGCAGAGTGTCAGGCCTGGACCTCCCTTGGTCCCTCCACAGCTGCTACCAGGGGACAGGGTGGCTCAGGGTCAGGGCTCTGCCCTGTCGAGCCTTCTCTGAGGCACTCAGGGACACGTGGCGACAGCATGCACAGGAAGGGAGACAATGCGGCGACCCTCACAGCAGAAATCCCTGCGGGGGCAGCAGTGGGTAGGTGTGGGGGAGCTTGGCTTTGGGCCCACACTTCGCCGTCATTACAGAGGGAACCTGGCTCTGCTTCACTGTCCCCATCTCTTTCCCTATCTCACTGTCCCCAGCCCCATGTCCTATCTGACTGTCCCCGTCTCCTGGCTGACTGTCCTGTCTATCTGACTGTCCCTGTCTCCTATATGACTGTCCCTGCCTCCTGTCTGACTGTCCCTGTCTCCTGTCTGACTGTGCCTGTCTCCTGACTCCGCTGTCCCTGTCTCCTGTCTCCGGCCCCATCTCCTGTCTGACTGTCCCTGTCTCCCTGTCTCACTGTCCCTGTCTCACTGTCTCACTTTCCTGGCCCCAACCCCTGTCTGACTGTCCCCATCTCCTGTCTGACTGTCCCTGTGTCCTGTCTCACTATTCCTGTCTCCTGTCTCACTGTCCCTGTCCCTATCTCACTGTCCTGGCCCCAACTCCTGTCTGACTGTCCCCATCTCCTGTCTGACTGTTCCTGTGTCCTGTCTCACTGTCCTTGTCTCCTGTCTCACTGTCCCCAGACCCATCTCCTTATTTACTGTCCCCATCTCCTGCCTGACTGTTCCCATCTCACTGTCCCCATCTCCTGTCTCACTGTCCCAGTCCCTGTCTCACTGTCCTGGCCCCATCTCCTGTCTCACTGTCCCTGTCTCTTGTCTGACTGTTCCTGTCTCCTGTCTCCATCTCCTGTCTGACTGTTCCTGTTTCCTGTCTCACTGTCCTGGCCCCATCTTCCCTCACCATCACCTGGGCTAAATAAAGCAGGTCTGTACCCTTTGCAGGAGACTCATAGCACTGAGTCTCACTGGGTATCACTGCAAAGAACTAAGCTGGGGTACTGAGGTGGCCTGTGTGCACCAGAACGCCATGGGCAGCTGGGGCAATGGCCATACAATGACATCTGTCCGCAGAACCAGGCGGTAGCGGCTGTGGCCCCCGAAACCTCCACCATGGGAAGAGGCTCCATCCACAAATGGCACCACATGTCTGTCAGCCCAGGGAACCCACCACAGCTGTGACACTTGGGATGTAGCCGCTGCACGCACTTATCTGGTACTGGAGCACGTAACCCGTCAGGTTCCCATTCAGCTTCTTGGGGAGCCCCCAGGAGAGCAAGGCGGTGTCTCTGTCCATCTTTTGGACTTTGAGAAATGTTGGTTTCTCGGGCACTAGAACACCAAGAACAAGGCCCAGAACCAACTCACACGGTGCTGAGTTTCTAGAACCATCACTAGGACACTCAGAGTTTTAGCACTGGGCTCCTCTGAGTGTTTCCTGGATGGCCAGCAGGGGGCGTGTCTGTCAGGTTGGGGCAGCCACTCACCTCCTTCGGGGGTCTGGAACACATAGGGCTCACTCTCTGGGCCTGGCCCCTTGGAGTTGTAGGCTAAGACGGTTAGGCGGAACTCACTATAGGGCTCCAGGGCAGGTACCATGCCATGCGTCCGCGGGCCGGGAACCTCAGCATGCCCACCGGTCCGGGAGGCATGCTGCCATCCTGCAGACTCTTGGTCTTCCACCAGCTCACCTGTGTGGGGGCCAAGACGTGTGAGCACCTGGGGCCGCCGCTTCCAGGGGTGGGTGCTGTGAGTGAAGACCATACTCACCTGGTACCCTTCCAGCTGTCCATGCACACGGTCCTTGGGGACAGAGGACCAGGCCACTCTTGCCAGTGTGGAGTTGATCACGTCCACACTGTGGATCACTGGTGCCACATCAGGATCTGCCAACCAGGTGCCAGAGAGAATCTTCAGAGCCCCCAAGCAGAGCCACTGGTGACCTCTGGAGTTTGTTTAATTACAGGACCTCCCTACTCTCAAGGCCAAGGGGACAGTGTCAGGACACTCAGCCACTGGCACCAGCTGCTCACCATAAGGCCTGGGGCTCTGCTGTAGCTAAGGTACTGCAGGTGGGGACACTGGGTCAGCCCAGTAGGGTGGGGGCACTGGGTCAGCCCAGCGGGGTGGGGGCATTGGGTCAGCCCAGCAGGGTGGGGGGCACTGGGTCAGCCCAGCAGGGTGGGGGGCACTGGGTCAGCCCAGCAGGGTGGGGACACTGGGTCAGCCCAGCGGGTGGGGGCACTGAATCAGCCCAGCAGGGTGGGGGGGGCACTGAATCAGCCCAGCAGGGTGGGGGCACTGGGTCAGCCCAGCAGGGTGGGGACACTGGGTCATCCCAGCGGGGTGGGGGCACTGGGTCATCCCAGCGGCGTGGGGACACTGGGTCAGCCCAGCAGGGTGGGGGCACTGGGTCAGCTCAGCAGGGTGGGGACACTGGGTCAGCCCAGTGGGGTGGGGGCACTGGGTCATCCCAGCGGGGTGGGGACACTGGGTCAGCCCAGCGGGGTGGGGGGCACCGGGTCAGCCCAGCGGGTGGGGACACTGGATCAGCCCAGCAGAGTGGGAATACGGGTCAGTCCAGTGGGGTGGGGGCACTGGATCAGCTCAGTGGGGGGGGGGGGACACTGGGTCACCCCAGCGGGGTGGGGACACTGGGTCAGCCCAGCAGGGTGGGGGCCTCTGAGGCTGCACCCGGCAATGCTGCAGACCAGTGGGGACAGGCAGGACCAGTGCCATCTCCAACACCTCTCGAGCATCTCTCTCTAAAGGACAGTTTCCCAGGGAGGTGACCCCAAGGGCTGAGCATGGGGCAGCCCTGTTCCACCTCTGAGCACTGAACTAGGAGCAGCCTCCAGTCTCACTCAGTGTGGCCGCTCACTCCCCTGTCATCACTCAAGCAGTGACTTGGGGCCCAAGACTGGGCAGGGTTAAGGCACTTGCCTGGCACTGCTGACCCCCCCAACTCAACCCCCAGCATCCCACATGGTACTAAAGCCCCACCAGGAGTAACATATGAACCCGGAGTCAGGGGTAAGTCCAGAGCACTGCCAGGTGTGGTCCCCAAACCAGACACACCACAGGGACAGGCTCAGTGACCTCGGCAGGACAGGACAGGGACAGGCTCAGTGACCTCTTCAGGGACAAGGATAACGGGGCCAGGCCTGAAGAGCTGCAGCCACAGCACTTTGGTCTTTCTAGGAAAGTTTCCTGGTGTCCACTCTGGCCAGCTGCCCTGCAGTAGGTTTTAAGTAGAAGCCCCAGCTGTCCCTTTGCCTCCCATTGCAGAGACATACTCTGGGTGGCAGAGCATGAGAAAACAGGGCCTTGGAGGGCAGGCAGGGAGACTGATTCACCAGTGGACAGAGGGCTGGACAGACGAGTGGGCATGTGACAGGCAGAGGGAAAGTGACAAGTGGACATGTGCATGGTCAGGAGGACAGCAGAATGGACAAATAGGCAGATATAGATGGACAGAGAGACAGAGGGACAGTGGGACAGGTGGACAGGGGACAGACAGAGAGACAGGAAGAGGGACAGGCATACAGAGGGACGGTGGTCAGGGGACAGGAGACAGGTGGACAGAGGGACAAGCGGACAGGGGGACAGGAGACAGGCAGACAGAGGGATAGTCAGACAGGGGAGCAGGAGACAGGCGGACAGAGGGACAGGGGGACAGGAGACAGGCGGACAGAGGGACAGGCAGACAGGGGACAGGCAGGGGTACAGCCTGTGCTACTCACAGTCCTCTCCTGAATAGAGCGTCACGACCTGTGGCTCTGGGCCAGTGCCCAGCTGGTTGATGGCCTGGACTTGGACTTCATAGGGTGCATACACGGCCGAGGTCATGACACGGAGCGAGTGGTTGGTGACCATCTCTTCCTCCCACTCCACGGGGCGCCCTGAGGCCTCCAGGCCACTCTGTACTCCAGCCCCGGGCCGTTCTGTTCCAAAGGCTTCAGAGGCTGAAACAAGGCAATAGTGACCTCAGATGCTACTGGGATGTGACCTTAATCTTGATTCTGGCCTTGAGCACAGACCTGGGTCAGAGCCAATGTGTGGCCCTCAGATGCCCATGTGGGCGAGCTTCCATGAAGGTATCTGATGACCCCTCAGCCTTCCCCTCATCGGTGCCCTGCAGGAAGCAGCAGCTCCCAGAGGTCCGAGGAAGCCTGGCACAGGGGCTCCCCAATCCTTTGCTGGACAGGACTGAATGAGAGATTCTCAACACCCAGCTGCTGCCTGTCACCCAGAGAAGGGCCAGATGAGGCCCACAGCTATTTCACACCCAGTGCGACCCACTCTGCCCCCAATCCTGCCATGCTCCACCTGAATCCTGCCGGGTAGGACCCTAAAAAGAGCAGAATCACCAGGACCAACACCTCCCAATCACCCTAGCCTCAGTGTGCAGAGGGCACAGACTGGCCCCAGCCTCAATTTCCCCATTCAGAACAAGGCACCGGCAGTGCTTGTGGACATATGACTTCACAGTCACCTGGAACGTTTGTCACTAATCAGAGTGTTGGCAGCCACACTCAGAATCTCTAATTCTATCATTCTGGAGTGGGATCTAAGAAGTTGCCCAGCTCTGAATGAATGAATGAATGAAGTTGTGGGATACACACACACATATACATTCACACAATCACACAATCACACATACTCACACAATCACACATACTCACACAAACAAACACACACACAAACACACATTCACATACTATGCAGACTTCAGAAAAAAACAATCATGCAATTTACCACTACATGGATGGAACTAGAGAGTATTACTCTGTGTGGAGTTACTCAGAAGGAAAAGACTGACACAGAATGATCCTCTCACATGAGATGCGAAGATACAGACCCGGGAGCAACACATGGCCAAGAACAAGAGCAGAGTCCACAAAGCCGAGTTTCTTGGCTTGGGCTGTGGGAGAGGCATGAAGGAAACAGGCAGTTGGGACTCTAGTGTCTAGGGTGGCTGTGATGTTGGAACACCACATGCACGAAACAGCACTACCCTTGTTTAGACCACAGTATCTCGGTGACTGCTTTCATGTGAACGGAAGGCATGACTCCTGGTTGCAGGCGGGGACACTCACCTCCCACCTGATGATCAGCTCCTTGGGCTGGGATGCCTGGACACGGATGTTCTGCGGGTTCTTGTCAGGAGCTAGAAAGGCACGAGCGATAGTATGAGCACAAGCGATAGTGTGAGCTCAAGCAATAGAGTGAGCACAGCGATAGTGTGAGCTCAAGCAATAGAATGAGCACAAGCGATAGTGTGAGCACAAACAATAGAGTGAACAAAGCAATATTGTGAGCTCAAGTGACACTGTGAGCACAAGTGACAGAGTGAGCCCAGCGTTAGGGTGAACACAAGGGATACTGTGAGCTCAAGAGATATTGTAAGCACAAGTGATAGGGTGAGCACAAGCAATACGGAGAGCAAAAGCGATATGGTTAGCACAAGCGATACAGTGAGAACAAGCGATACTGTGAGTGCAGCGTTTGGGTGAGCACAAGTGATAAGGTGAGCACAAGCATTAGAGTGAGCACAGCATTAGGGTGAGCAGAGCCGTTAGGGTGAGCACACTATTAGGTTGAGCACAGCGTTAGGTTGAGCACAGCGTTAGGGTGAGCACAGCGTTAGGGTGAGCACAGCGTTAGGGGTGAGCACAGCGTTAGGGGTGAGCACAGCATTAGGGTGAGCACAGCGTTAGGGGTGAGCACAAGCGTTAGGGTGAGCACTGCATTAGGGTGAGCACAGCGTTAGGGTGAGCACAGCATTAGGATGAGCACAGCATTAGGGGTGGAGCAAAGCACTAGGGTAAGCACAGCGTTAGGATGAGCACAAGCACTAGGATGAGCACAACATTAGTGTGAGCACAGCGTTAGGGGTGAGCACAAACATTAGGGTGAGCACAGCGTTAGGGTGAGCACACAATTAGGGTGAGCACAGCATTAGGGGTGAGAACAGCATTAGGATGAGCACAGCATTAGGGGTGAGCACAGTATTAGGGTGAGCACAGCGTTAGGGGTGAGCACAGGGTTATGGTGAGCACAGCATTAGGGTGAACACAGCCGTTAGGGTGAGCACAGCGTTAGGGGTGAGCACAGCGTGAGGTTGAGCACAGCTTTGGGGTGAGCACAAGGCTAGGGTGAGCACAGCGTTTGGGTGAGCACAAGTGATAGGGTGAGCACAAGCATTAGAGTGAGCACAGCATTAGGGTGAGCACAGAGTTAGGGGTGAGCACAATACTAGGGTGACCACAGCATTAGGGTGAGTACAGCGTTAGGGGTGAGCAAAACGTTAGGGGCCCACAGCGTTAAAGGGAGCACTACATTAGGGTGAGTACAGCCGTTAGGGGTGAGCATAGCATTAGAGTGAGCACAGCATTAGGGTGAGACCATAATTAGGATGAGCACAGCATTAGGGGTGAGCACAGCATAAGGGTGAGCACAGCCTTAGGGTGAGCACAGGGTTACGGTGAGCACCGCATTAGGGTGAGCAAAGCGTTAGGGGTGAGCACAGCGTTAGGGTGAGAAAGGGTTACGGTGAGCACAGCATGAGGGTGAGCACAGAGTTAGCGTGAGCACAGGTAAGGGTGAGCACAGCGTGATGATGAGCACAGCGTGAGGGTGAGCACAGCTTTGAGGTGAGCACAGGACTAGGGGTGAGCACAGGGTTAGGGTGAGCACAGCGTTAGGGTGAGCACAGCATTAGGGTGAGCACAGCGATAGGGTGAGCAAAAGCGTTAGGGGTGAGCACAGCATTAGGGGTGAAAACAGCGATAGGGTGAGCTAGCATTAGGGTGAGCACAGGGCTAGGGGTGAGCACAGCATTAGGGTGAGCACAGTGTTAGGGTAAGCACAGGGTCAGGGTAAGCACAGGGTCAGGGTAAGCACAGGGTTAGAGTGAGCACAGTGTTAGGAGAGCACAGCTTTGGGGTGAGCACAGGTTTAGGGTAAGCATAGGGTTAGGGTGAGCACAAAGTTATGGTAAGCACAGCATTAGGGTGAGCACAGCGTTAGGGTGAGCACAGGGTTACGGTGAGCACAGCGTTAGGATAAGCACAGCGTTAGGGTGAGTACAGAGTTAGGGTGAGCACAGGGTTAGGGGTAAGCACAGCGTTAGGGGTGAGCACAGCGTTAGGGGTGAGCACAGCCGTTAGGGTGAGCACACAGAGTTAGGGGTGAGCACAACGTTAGGGGTGAGCACAGCGTTAGGGTGAGCACAGAGTTAGGGTGAGCACAACGTTAGGGTGAGCACAGCGTTAGGGTAAGCACAGCGTTAGGGTGAGCAAAGGGTTAGGATAAGCACAGCCGTTAGGGTGAGTACAGAGTTAGGGTGAGCACAGTGTTAGGGTGAACACAGCGTTAGGGGTGAGCACAGTGTTAGGGGTGAGCACAGTGTTAGCGTGTGCACAGGTTAGGGTGAGCACAGCTTTAGGGTGAGGACAGCGTTAGGGTGAGCACAGGATCAGGGTGAGCACAGCGTCAGGATGGGCACAGTGTCAGGGTAAGCACAGCATCAGGGTGAGCACAGGGTTAGGGGTGAGCACAGCGTTAGGGTGAGCACAGGGTCAGGGTGAGCACAGCATCAGGGTGAGCACAGCGTCAGGGTGAGCACAGCATTAGGGGTGAGCACAGGGTTAGGGTGAGCACAGCGTTAGGGTGTGCACAGCGTTAGGGTGAGCACAGGGTTAGGGGTGAGCACAGGTTAGGATAAGCACAGAGTTAGGGGTGAGCACAGCGTTAAGATGAGCACAGCCTTAGAGTGAGTCACAGCCTTAGGGTGAGCACAGCATTAGGGTGAGCACAGTGTTAGTGTGAGCACAGCGTTAGGGTTTGCACAGGGTTAGGGGTGAGCACAATCTTAGGGGTGAGCACAGTGTCAGGGTGAGCACAGCGTCAGGGTGAGCACAGACTCAGTATGAGCACAGCATTAGGGTGAGCACAGGGTTAAGGTGAGCACAGCGTTAGGGTTAGCACATTGTTAGGGTGAGTACAGCGTTAGGGGTGAGCACAGCGTTAGGGGTGAGTACAGTGTTAGGGTGAGCACAGCGTTAGGGTGAGCACGGGTTAGGGTGAGCACAGGGTTAGGGGTGAGCACAGGGTTAGGGGTGAGAACAGTGTTAGGCTAAGCACAGGGTCCGGGTGAGCACAGTGTTAGGGTGAGCACAGCTATGGGGTGAGCACAGCATTAGGGTGAGCACAGCGTTAGGGTAAGCACAAGCGTTAGGGGTGAGACAGGGTTAGCGTGAGCAAGGGTTAGGGGTGAGCACAGCGTTAGGGTGAGCACAGCATTAGGGTGAGCACAGCGTTAGGGTGAGCACACCCTTAGGGGTGAAGCACAGCCTTAGGGTGTCACAGCTTAGGGTGAGCACAGTGTTAGGGTGAGCACAAGGTTTGGGTGAGCACAGCGCTACGGAGAGCACAGGGTTAGGGTGAGTAAGGGTTAGGGTTAGCACAGCTTTAGGGTGAGCACAGCGTTAGGATGAGCACACAGAGTTAGGGTGAGCACAGTGTTACGGTGAGCACAGCGTTAGGGGTGAGCACAGCCGTTATGGTGAGCACAGGATCAGGGTGAGCACAGGGTGGGGTGAGCACAGCTTTGGGGTGAGCACAGGGTTAGGGGTGAGCACAACGTTAGGGTGAGTACATCATTAGGGTGAGAACACTGTTAGGGTGAGCAGAGGTTTAGGGGGGAGCACAGTGTTGGGGTTAGCACAGCGTTAGGGTGAGCACAGCGTTAGGGTGAGCACAGGGTTAGGGTGAGCACAGCGTTAGTGTGAGCACAGCGTTTTGGTGAGCACAGCTTCTTGGTGAGCATAGCCTTAAGGTTAGTACAGCGTTAGGGTGAGCACATGTCAGATTGAGCAAGCCGTTAGGGTGAGCACTGGGTTAGGGGTGAGCACAGCCTTAGGGGTGAGCACAGGGTTAGGTGTGAGCACAGCGTTAGGGTGAGCACAGGGTCAGTGAGCACAGTGTCAGGGTGAGCACAGCGTCAGGATGAGCACAGGATCAGGGTGAGCACAAGGTTAGGGTGAGAACAGTGTTAGGGTGAGCACAGCTTTGGGGTGAGCACAGCTTTGGGGTGAGCACAGCATTAGGGGTGAGCATTTGTTAGGTAAGCACAGCATTTGGTGAGCACAGGGTTAGGGGTGAGCAAGGGTTGGGGTGAGCACAGCGTTAGCGTAAGCACAGTGTTAGTGTGAGCACATGGTTAAGGTGAGTACAGCCGTTAGGGTGAGCACAGCCGTTAGGGTGAGACACAGCGTTAGGGTGAGCAAAGTCTTAGGAGAGCACAGCTTTTGGGTGAGCACATGGTGAAGGTGAGCACAGCGTTAGGGGTGAGCAAAGCCTTAGGGAGAGCACAGCTTTTGGGTGAGCACAGCGTTAGGGGTGAGCACAGCGTTAGGGGTGAGCAAAGCCTTAGGGTGAGCACAGCTTTTGGGTGAGCACAGGGCTAGGGTGAGAACAGGGTTAGGGTTACCACAGCGTTATGGTGTGCACAGCATTTGAGTGAGCACAGTGATAGGGTGAGCACAGAGTGAGCGTGAGCACAGCGTTAGGGTGAAAACAGAGATAGGGGTGAACACAGCATTAGGGTGTGCACAGGGTTAGGGTGAGCACAGTGTTAGGGGTGAGCACAGCGTTACAGTGAGCACAGGGTAAGGGTGAGCACAGGGTTAGGGTGAGCACAGCGTTAGAGTAAGCACAACGTTAGGGTGAGCACAGAGTTAGGGTGACCACAGGGTTAGATAAGCAGAGCGTTAGGGTGAGCACATCATTAGGGTGAGCACAGGCTTAGGGTGAGCACAGCGTTAGGGGTGACCACAGCCGTTAGGGTGAGCACAGCCGTTAGGGGTGAAGCACAGCGTTAGGGGGTGAGCACAGCGTTAGGGTGAGCACACGGTTAAGGTTAGCACAGCCGTTAGGGGTGAACACAGTGTTAGTGTGGAGCACAGAGTTAGGGTGAGCACAGGGTTAGGGGTGAGCACAGGCTTAAGGTGAGCACAGCGTTAGGGTGAGTATAAGCGTTAGGGTGAGCACAATCTCAGGGTGAGCACAGCGTCAGGGTGAGCACAGCGTCAGGGTTAGCAAAGAGTCAGGGTGAGCACAGGGTTAGCACATTGTTAGGGTGAGCACCATGCCACGGTGAACACAGCCGTTAGGTTGAGTACAGTGTTAGGGTGAGCACAGCGTTAGGTTGAGCACGAGTTAGGGTGAGCACAGTTTTAGGGTAAGCATAGCATTAGGGTGAGCACAGTGTTAGGGTGGAGCACAGGGTCAGGGTGAGCACAGGGTTAGGGTGAGCTCACTGTTAGGGTAAGCACAGTGTTGGTGTGAGCACACAGTTAGGGTGAGCACAGCTTTGGGGTGAGCACAGCATTAGGTTGAGCACAGCGTTAGTGTAAGCACAGCGTTAGGGTGATCTCAGTGTTAGGGTGAGCAAGGGTTAGGGTGAGCACAGGGTTAGGGTGATCACAGCATTAGGGTGAGCACAGCGATAGGGTGAGCACAGCCCTAGGGTGAGCACAGCCTTAGGGTGAGCACAGTTTAGGGTAAGCACAGCGTTAGGTTGAGCACAGGGTTAGAGTGAGGTCAGCAAGAGTTAGAGTGAGCACAGCATTAGGGGGTGATCACAGCGTTAGGGTGAGAACAGGGTTAGGGTGAGCACAGCATTAGGGTGAGCACAGTATCAGGGTAGCACAGTGTTTTGGTGAGCACAGTTTTAGGGTGAGCACAGCTTTGGGGGTGAGCAAAAGGGTTAGGTTGAGCACAGGGTTAGGGTGAGCACAACGTTAGGGTGAGCACAGCATTAGGGTGAGCACGGTGTTAGGGGTGAGCACAGTTTTAGGGTGAGCACAGTGTTAGGGTGAGCAGAGGGTTAGGGTGAGCACAGGGTTAGGGTAAGCACATCGTTAGGGTGAGCAGAGGGTTAGAGTGAGCACAGGGTTAGGGTGACCACAGCGTTAGGGGTGAGCACAGCCTTAGGGTGAGCACAGACTTAGGGTGAGAGCATAGACTTAGGGTGAGCACAGCTTTAGGGTGAGCACAGCATTAGGGGTGAGCACAGCGTTGGTGTGAGCACAGAGTTAGGGTGAGCACAGGGTTTGGGTGAGCACAGGGTTAGGGGTGAGCACAGCGTTATGGTGTGCACAGCATTTGAGTGAGCACAGCGATAGGGTGAGCACAGAGTGAGCGTGAGCACAGCCGTTAGGGTGAAAACAGAGATAGGGTGCACACAGCCTCAGGGTGAGCACAGCATTAGGGTGAGCACATGGTTAGGGGTGAGCACAGCGTTAGGGTTAGCACATTGTTAGGGTGAGCACAGCCGTTTGGGTGAGCACAGCCTTAGGGTGAGTTCAGTGTTAGGGTGAGCACAGCTTTAGGGTGAGCATGGGTTTGGGTGAGCACAGGGTTAGGGTGAGCACAGCATTGGGTGAGCACAGTGTTAGGGTTAGCACAGGGTCAGGGTGAGCACAGGGTTAGGGTGAGCAGTGTTATGGTGAGCACAGCTTTGGGGGTGAGCACAGCGTTAGGGGTAAGCACAGCGTTAGGGTGAGCACAGCATTTGGTGAGCACAGCGTTAGGGTGAGCACAGCTTAGGGTGAGCACAGCGTTAGGGTGAGCACAGCTTAGGGTGAGCACAGCGTTAGGGTTAGCACATTGTTAGGGTGAGCACAGCATTAGGGGTTAGCACAGCCGTTAGGGGTGAGTGCAGTGTTAGGGTGAGCACAGCGTTAGTGTGAGCACGGGTTAGGGTGAGCACAGTTGTAGGGGTGAGCACAGCGTTAGGGTGAGCACAGTGTTAGGTGAGTACAGTGTCAGGGTGAGCACAGCATTAGGGTGAGCACAGTGTTAGGGTGAGCACAGTTTTGGGGTGAGCACAGCATTAGGGGTGAGCATAGCGTTAGGGTGAGCACAGGGTTAGGGTCATCAAGGGTTAGAGTGAGCACAGCATTAGGGTGATCACAGCATCAGGGTGAGCACAGGGTTAGGGTGAGCACAGCGTTAGGGTGAGCACAGCCTTAAGGTGAGCACAGGATCAGGGTAACACAGAGTTAGGGGTGAACACAGTGTTAGGGTGAGCACAGCTTTGGGGTGAGCAAAGGGTTACGTTGAGCACAGGGTTAGGGTAAGCACACATTAGGGTGAGCACAGCATTAGGGTGAGCACAGTGTTAGGGTGAGCACAGGTTTAGTGTGAGCACAGCGTTAGGGTGAGCAGAGGGTTAGGGGTGAGCAGAGGGTTAGGGTAAGCACATCGTTAGGGTGAGCAGAGGGTTAGCGTGAGCACAGGGTTAGGGTGACCACAGCGTTAGGGTGAGCACAGCGTTAGGGTGAGCACAGCCTTAGGTTGAGCACAGCTTTAGGGTGAGCACAGCGTTAGGGTGAGCACAGGGTCAGGGTGAGCACAACGTCAGA
This sequence comes from Cryptotis parvus, assembly GCA_021461705.1. NCBI lineage: Eukaryota > Metazoa > Chordata > Mammalia > Eulipotyphla > Soricidae > Cryptotis > Cryptotis parvus. The sequence continues at coordinate 213,768 of JAJIBD010000666.1, read as the reverse complement.
GTGAGCACAGCGTCAGGGTGAGCACAGCATTAGGGGTGAGCACAAGGTTAGGTGAGCACAGCGTTAGGGTTAGCACATTGTTAGGGTGAGCACAGCGTTTGGGTGAGCACAGCCTTAGGGGTGAGTACAGTGTTAGGGTGAGCACAGCGTTAGGGTGAGCATGGGTTGGGTGAGGACAGCGTTAGAGTGAGCACAGTGTTAGTGTTAGCACAGGGTCAGGGTGAGCACAGGGTTAGGGTGAGCACAGTGTTATGGTGAGCACAGCTTTGGGGTCAGCACAGCATTTGGGTGGAGCACAGTGTTAGGGTGAGCACAGCGTTAGGGTGAGTACAGGGTTAGGGTGAGCACAGCGTTAAGGTGAGCACAGCGTTAGGGTGAGCACAGCTTAGGGTGAGCACAGTGTTAGAGTGAGCACAGTGTTAGTGTGTGCACAGCGTTAGGGTGATCACAGGGTTAGGGTGAGCACAGGCATTTGGTGAGCACAGCGTTAGTTGAGCACAGGGTCAGGGTGAGCACAGCGTCAGGGTGAGCACAGCATCAGGGTTAGCATAGCGTCAGGATGAGCACAGGGTTAGGAGAGCACAGCATTATGGTGAGCACAGGGTTAGGGTCAGCACAGCGTTAGGGTTAGCACATTGTTAGGGTGAGCACAGCTTTAGGGTGAGCACAGCGTTAGGGGGTGAGTGAAGCGTTAGGGTGAGCACATTGTTAGGGTGAGCACGGGTTAGGGTGAGCACAGTTTTAGGGTGAGCACAGCGTCAGGGTGAGCACAGTGTTAGGGTGAGCACAGCGTCAGGGTGAGCACAGCGTTAGGGTGAGCACAGTATTAAGGTGAGCACAGCTTTGGGGTGAGCACAGCATTAGGGTGAGCACAGCGTTAGGGTAAGCACAAGCGTTAGGGTGAGCACAGGGTTAGGGTGAGCAAGGGTTAGGGTGAGCACAGCGTTACGGTGAGCACAGGCTTAGGGTGAGCACAGCGTTAGGGGTGAGCACAGACAGCGTTAGGGTGAGCACAGCCTTAGGTTGACCACAGCGTTAGGATGACCACAGCGTTAGGGTGAGCACTGCATCAGGGTGAGCACTCATTAGGGTGAGCACAAGCGTCAGGTTCCTGCCTGCCATAGGGCTTCACATGCTTCCCAAAAAGCTTCTTCCTCCAACCCAAGATTGCAGCCACCTTCGTGGAAAGTCAGTTTATGCCCATGCTGGCTCCTAAGATGATTTAGAGCAATTTCCCCCTCCCCGCCCCTGTTCCTTGAACTGAGATTGCCACTTGAGTCCGTGTGACAGTTGTGGGATTGGGGCACCAGAGACACAGTCCTGGACATTCACAGGGACTGTTGGGAGTGACCAACAACAGCCTCTCCCGGTGGCGTCTTAGGAAGTATGCAGGGCCCAGAAGATAGAGCAGGATTTGGGGCGCAGGCGGTGCATGTGTGCGATGAGGGCTGTGGCTGTGTGCGGTGAGGGCTGTGGCTGTGTGCGGTGAGGGCTGTGCATGTGTGTGGTGAGGGCTGTGCCTGTGTGCGGTGAGGACTGTGCATGTGTGCGGTAAAAGGGGCATGGTTATGTACGGTGTACGCTATGGATGTGTGCAGTGAGGGTTGAGTGTTGTAAGTGCTGTGGGTGTGTGCAGTGAGGGTTGTGGATATGTATGGTACAGGCTGTGCATGTGTGCAGTGAGGGCTGTGTGTAGGGAAGCTGTGGGTGTGGCGATGAAGGCTATGGGTGTATAATGAGGGCTGAGTGTGTATGCAGTGAGGGCTTTGGGGGTGTGTGGTGAAGGCTGTGGCTGTGTGCGGTGAGGGCTGTGTGCAGGTAAGCTGTGGGTGTGTGTGCGGTGAAGGCCATGGGTGTGTGCAGTGAGGGCTGTGGGTGTGTGCCTTTAAGGTTGTGGGTGTGTGCATTTAGGGCTGTGGGTGTGTGTGGTGAAGGCCATGGGTGTGGGTGTTTAGGGCTGTGGGTGTGGGTGTTTAGAGCTGTGGGTGTGCTCTGTGAGGGCTGTGTGTGTGCTCTGCAAGGGCTGTGGGGTGTGCTCTCAGAGGGCTGTGTGTGCTGTGAGGGCTGTGGGTGTGCTCTGTGGGCTGTGTGTGGTGAGTGCTGGGTGATTTCTGCGAGGGCTGTGGGTGTGCTCTGTGAGGGCTGTGTGTAGATTTCCATGAGGGCTGTGGGTGATCTCTGCGAGGGCTGTGTGTGTGCTCTGCTAGGGCTGTGTGTGCTCTGTGAGGGCTGTGGGTGTGCTCTGTGTGGGCTGTGGGTGTGCTCTGCAAGGGCTGTGGGTGTGCTCTGTGAGGGCTGTGGGTGTGCTCTGTGTGGGCTTGAGTGCTGTGGGTTTTTGCGAGGGCTGTGGGTGTGCTCTGTGAGGGCTGTGGGTGATTTGCGAGGGCTGTGGGTGTGCTCTGTGAGGGCTGTGGGTGTGCTCTGCAAGGGCTGTGGGTGTGCTCTGCGAGGGCTGTGGGTGTGCTCTGTGAGGGGCTGTGGGTGTGCTCTGTGTGGGCTGTGGGTGTGCTCTGTGAGGGCTGTGGGTGTGCTCTGTGAGGGCTGTGGGTGTGCTCTGTGAAGGCTGTGTGTGGTGAGGGCTGTGGGTGTGCTCTGTGCGGGCTGTGTGTGGTGAGGGCCATGTGAACTGAGGATCATCCTTGTGCTGCCATTCGCAGACAAGAGTTTCCTGGGACTTTGGATGCTGAGGGACAGAAGCTACTAAATAAGATCAATGGTGTTAAGTAGAAGAAAGGCCTACATCATGCATATATTGAATTTAAAAGTTGTACTTCAGTGACAGGAGAGGGACTCCAACATCCGAAGCACATGATGGCATTCGGGAGGCTCGAGACAGACACTGGGACCCCAGAGCCCAGGGCTCTCCTGAGCACCATAGGGACCCCGACTCCTAATCTGGAAAGTTGAAACCTTGACTTTCCTGTCTCTACAGATGCTCACCCAGAACCCTAGCCATGATCACAGAAGAGCACGATACTGACCTGTTGGAGGTGCCCAGGGAACTCGCCCGACACTTACAGCCATCCTGTGACCAGCATCCCCACGTCCTGGAGGTGCCCAGGGAGCCAACCTGACACTCCCATGTCCCCACATCATGGGACCTCACGGGCTCCTCATCTGACCTGTTACCTCAAGGCCATGTCTCTGGCTGAGTCACAGCCGGCCCCAGGGGACCAGGGAAGGGGGAGAGCCCCTCTGTCACAGCCCCCGCCCTGCTCAGAGCCTGCCTACCTGCAGGGGTGTCTGGTGATAGTCGGATGGCCGGCTGGGACGGCTTCTCCCCACCGCGTTCACAGCTGTCACCCTGAACTGGTACCGCACGTAGGGTGCCAAGGCCAGCTGGGCTGAGGTGTCCCCACCAGGGACCCGGGTCAGCTCCGCCCAGCGCCCTGGCTCTTCTCGGTTCCCTTCAAATTCTACAATGTACTCTGCAGACGGAAAGGAAGCACGCCATGGCCTGGGCCCACCCTGTAAGGCCCGGACCCCTACCCTATAAGGCATGGGACTCCCACCCTATAATGCCCGGGACCCCCTCCCTTTAAGGCCCAGAACATTCCCCATAAGGCCTGGAAGCTCCGCCATGGGCAGCACCCACAGGCACTGATGTGACCGTGAGTGGACTTGTGTCCTCACCTGAGATGGGGCTGTTGTGGGCATCCCCTGCCCGCCAGCTTAACCGGACACTCCTGTTCTGTCGTTCAGACAAGTGCAGGTGCCCTGGGGGTCAGGTACATCTGCCAGGACACAGAGAGGTCAGGGGTCTGGCAGGTTGGACCCTCCCTCGGGGCTCTGCCCATCTCTGCCATCCCCACCAGGGCTTGCAGCTGTTCCGTGCCTGATCCTCTTTTCTCCCCGGCCCCAGAGAGGTCACAGGGACCAATGTCCTTCCTCCCGCCCCTCCATGAGGAGCAGGACACTGACACCGTCCCCACTGCGACCCGGGCACCCAATGCAGCAGCACCCACCGAGGACTGTGACCCGAATGACATCCGAGGCGCTGTCCAGGGCAGTGTGAGCCCAGCATGAGTAGATGCCCTCATCCTCCAGCGTCACGTTGGTGATGGTCAGGTTGGCTCCAGCAATGAGCACCCTAGGGATGGGGCACAGGAGACCTGGTGTCAGGATCAGGGTAAGGGACAGGCTGCATGGGCACAAGGAACCCAGTGGCAGGGACAGAGAAATATACAGGAGCCAGAGAGAGTGGGAGGGGCTCACGTGTGCTCTCCTCCCACACATACTGACATTACACACACGGTCACACACATGAACTCACACGCTGACCGCACAAGCACCACATTATCATACATGCACTCACATATGCATAGAACTTCATACGTCCCACTTGACCACACACATGTCACACGATCACAGATAGGCCCAGGAAGCCTCCCTTGTCACCCTGCTCAGCACTGGGAGATGTCAGGAGTCCATGAGCAGTGGACACCCCTCCCTGCTGTGTCCAGGTCCCAGCTGGTAGCAGGAGAGGCCATGGACCAAGGTCAGTGCAGGGTATGGCCCACCAAGACCCCCACAGCTCTCCGCCACCCACCAGGGCCCCCATAGAGCCCCCTACCCACCTAGGCTTCCACAGTGCCTCCCACCTACCTGGTCCCCATAGTCCCCCACCCACATGGGCACCCACAGTCCCTCCACCCACCTGGGCCCCCATAGGGCCCCCACTGTCACCCCCAGGCCCACCTGTCATCGCCTGTGCCATTGTCACCGATGGCCTCCCGTTTCTGGTCCAAGACAGCCTCAGCGAGTCCCTGAGGTGGGCATCACACTGGCTGGCACAGTGCAGGGTCAGCACATGTGCCCGGGCACTCCCAGATCTCGTGGGGTGATCTGAAGCTTCGTAGCATCTGCAGTCACCAAGCAAGACCAAGGTGAGGGATGTGGATAGGGGATGTGGGTTGGGGTCTCAGGGGAAGGGCACACAGCCATCAGCCTGTACCCTTGGAGCTATCAGTGGGGTGGGGCTGCTGGGCTGGTCACTCACTCCGGACATCCAGGCTGGCCGTGACGGCCGCCTTGCCCCTGCGAGTTCTCCACCCAGCAGGAGTAGGCGCCTCGCGTCGTCCTCCCGGACATCGTGGATGACCAGGCTGCCATTCTCGAGCACCTGGAACCGCTGGCCCACCAGTGCCACAGCCTCCTCAGCTGTCTGCCTGTGGACAGAACACTGTCAGGGGCCGGGGCAGGCCAGAAGAAGCCCACAAGGGTCTCTGTTCCGTGGGCGTATTTAGGGCAGCAGCCACAGGAGATGACCAGGCCCTTGGGTCCCGTCCTCCTCTCCCATCCCCACCCACACAGAGTTGGAGCATAGACAGCTGCTGGCCGGAGCCCAGAGCGTACGGATCACACAGGAGCTGGAACAGCGGCTGCCTGCCCCGGGCAAGCTTTGAAAGAAGCTTTGCCAGGAAGCTCCGACAAAGACACTGATGGTTTAGGGGGTTGAAACCACCAACAATGAGCTGTGGGCCCGAGTTGGAGTTTGTCACCCAGAGAGACAGAACAGATGCTGGGCAGAGGCTTTGCGTGCAGGAGGCCTAGGTTTGATCACAGCTGCAGGGACCCCTGCCAAGCCTTGACACTGCCGGGTCTGGCCCCAAACCAGAAAGAAGAACAAAACACATGTGACTTTCTGTTTTCCGCAGTGCCAGATCAAACCTATACCCCGACCAATGCAAAGGCAAAGGCGCTCCCAGAACTCGGCTTTGCACCACTCTCTCCTAAAACTTAGTTGAGCGGCTGCTCTACACAAGGAACAGAGATGAGAATCAAGATAACAATCGAGGCTCATCCACACTGAGCTCTAGCTGGAGAGTGGCTTCACTGTCCAGTGTGAGGGCAGGGCCTCAAAACCACAGGGCCTCAAACCACAGGGCAGAAACATAGTGCCTCAGAACCACATAGCTCTCAGAACCACAGGGCCTCAGAACCACAGGGCCTCAGAACCACAGGGCCTCAGAACCACAGGGCCTCAGAACCACAGGGCCTCAGAACTACAGGGCCTCAGAACCACAGGCCTCAGAACCACATAGCCCTCAGAACCACAGGCCTTAGAACCACAGGGCTCCAGAACCACAGGGCCTCAGAACCACAGAGTCTCAGAACCACAGGGCCTCAGAACCACAGGGCCTCAAAACCACAGGCCTCAGAACCACAGGGCTCCAGAACCACAGGGCCTCAGAACCGCAGAGTCTCAGAACCACACAGCCCTCAGAACCACAGGCCTCAGAACCACAGGGCTCCAGAACCACAGGGCCTCAGAAACACAGTCTCAGAACCACACAGCCCTTAGAACCACAGGGCCTCAGACCCACAGAGTCTCAGAACCACACAGCCCTCAGAACCACAGGGTCTTGCTGGGTCCCCACATGGTTTCCCAATGTTCTTTCCCTCCGCATTGAGTAAACCTGAGGGTGGGTCTGGAGTAAGGTGCCCAGAGTAGTCCTATGGCACACTGGACCCAGGGTCAGCCCGGAAGGCTCAGCCATTGCTCCACTCTCTCTGCACACAGAATGGACCCCTTGGTCCCCAAGAGACCCTGTGACCCCTCCATGGACCTGGGAGTGGAGACCATGTGCCGGCTCCCTGAGTTTGAGTCCATTTCAGGCCCTCTGTGCAGGAGGGAAGATCAACTGCCCACAATTGTCACCAATATTCCCCAGGGTGTAGCCTCTTACCAAGTCACGATAGCTGCAGGCGAGGCAAAAGCTTGGCAGTGAAGGAGTGCAGTGGCCCCGTGCACTGCAGAGTAACTCTCCCCATCCTCGGTCTCAATCAGTGGACGGACATCTATCAGAGAATCACATGGCAACTCAGAGTCCAGAGAAGGGCTTGAAGTCCAGAGAAGGGCTTGAAGTCCAGTCTCATCATCAGTCGTCTACATCATCAGATATGATAATCAATAGTCTGCATCCCAGGTCTCATAATCAATAGTCCGTACCCTCAGGTCTGATCATCAATAGTCTATATTGTTGGAGGACATGTTTAGCTAATCTGGGAGTTTTGTTGTTTTGCTCACTCCCAGCTTAATCTTATTTAAGCCAATGTTCATTCCAATGAGATCTCTCTTCTATGTAAACACTTCTAGAGGGTGTGGCAGTTACAGAAGTCACCTTGATTGAATAACTTCTGACTTATACATCTACTAAGACTTCTATGTTTTCTAGATTGGGCACAGCTCCTCTTTATACCCACTGCACCCAACGTGGGACAGTTAGAATTTACCAGGAGACTACCACCCTGGCTACGCTGAGACTAAAGGAAGACTATAGGAAGGATCATACTAGTTTGCTCTAAGCAGGCGAGTATGACCCTTTCAGTACATGAGAACAAGATACTCAGAATCACCCTGGTGCAGATAATAAGGACCTTGTGGGTACCATCTAGATTACATGAAGCTCATGAAGTTAAGATGTATTACTTTATATCAGCCCCCTCTCTCTCCAGTGTTTTACATAAGAGATAATCTCGGGATTATTCCCTTGGTGTAACCTTTGTTTATACCTACAATAGGGTGTGGCACTACACTCTGTTTAGGGTTCTTTGTTGGCATGACAACCTCCCGATTGGGTTACTTTGGTGTATATAAGGGGCTGATATAAAGGCCCCTTCACCTTTTACCCTTTTGCCTTTTGGTTCCTCAGCCTTCAGCTTTTGGCTTTTGGCTTTTGGCCTTTTGCTCTTTGGCCTTTGCTCCTTCTTCTGGGTAGGACTCAGCTCGGGTGAGATCCTCTCTCTCTTTGGTGGGAGACTTAGGCTCTTTTGTATGGTCTAAGTTCGGACCAGAGCTAAAGTTTGCTCATTATATTGGAGTGCTGTGGAAGAGCTTTTGTACTATTAAAAGCCATTTTTGGAACTGCACCGACTCGTGAGTTTTCATCTTTCTCCCGGCGTCCTCGGAGGTAGAAGACAACCTCTGTCCGGACACTGTCGGGGGACCCCGGCGGCGTTCCCCGACATTTGGCGTCCCTGGGTGGGCCCGACGGACATCGTCTGGCCTAATCATCATCGGACAGAGATCATCTGCGGTCCAAACCGTGAGTGAAATGATGGATTTCTCGTGGTATAGATATGTTGTACCTTCTATTGGGTCAGAATCATACATAGCCCAGTCAATGAAGTTCCTTTCTGAGAACTACTCAATCTTTTCACAAATCATCTGGGTCCTTGCTATTTTTAAACTGTACCTTTGTGTAAGGACAATGTTTAATAGAGAGAGGGAAGAAAGTAATAGTTTGAATGCAATCTTTAGGGACGAGGTTTACTCAGCGATTAAAGAAATAAGTGAGAATCATAAAACTACAGGTAAACTGGTCTTAAAGCTTGAGGACAGAATTATTAAACAGATTTTAAAATTTGAGGAAAAAATTAGAAGGACAGGATTTAAAAATTCAAAGAAAAATTAGAAGAACAGGATTTAAAATTCAAAGAAAAAATTAGAAGAACAGGAAAATAAAATTATTAAACAGGATTTAAAATTTGAAATAAAGTTTGAAGAGCAGAAGAAGGATATCGATAAAATCAGCATTATCTTAGAGGAAGAAATTGACAGACAGAGAGATAGAATAGATGGACAGAAAGAGGGAGGTTTGGAAGTTACACATAAGATTGAAAGAACAAAAGGAAGAAACATATAGGAAACTTGAAAACTTAAACCAAGAAATGGATGTGTTACGCAGGGAGATTTCTGATTTCATAACTTATCAATCAGGACCTAGCGCATACCCAATACTGAGGCGTGAACCAACTAAAAGCCGTTCACAAACACGCCCCAAAACTGTAGACTTGAAAAAGGTGTATACATTCCCAGCAAAAAAATCTAAAAAAGAATTCTAATGTGGCTGATAACTTAGAGGAGGAACAGGAAAACCCAGAGGAGGCAAATTCCCAAGCTGAAAATCTCCCCAGAGTTAATACCCTCAATGGGGTAGATGTTCCTCTGCCAGATACTACAAGCTCTGATGAGGAAGAACGGGAGGAACAGATTAGCTCGAGTCAAAGAGCAAAGCGCAGCAATCTTTCTCATGACCAATCTAAAGATAAAGTAAAACCGATTCATGAAGACTTAAAAATTGAGGCAATAACCCCGTTTAGGAAGGCTTGCGACAGGTTTGGAATATCAAGTCCTTATACTTTAAAATATTTAGCTGATTGGAGCGAAAGTAGTCAGTGGGTATTGGGAGACTTTGAAACGGTAGCCGATACTTGTCTAAACAAATCACAGTACATGCAATGGCATATGTGGTATGCAGATGGGGTTAACCAGAATATTGACACTTTAAGAGAAAAGGAATCAGGCCATACTATAACTTTTGCCATGCTAAAAGGTGAAGGTGAATGGAAAAACAAAGCAAAACAAGCGACATTACCTGAACCTATTTTAAAATTCGCTCGGGAGACAGCATTAAAGGCGTGGGAAAGAGTAGGTTCCGACCCAGAATTTCTAGGTAGCTATACAAAAATTTACCAGGGTCGTGATGAACCATACTTTGATTTTGTTGGGAGATTATGTGAAACAATCCAAAGACAGGTTCAAGACCCAACCACTCAAGAAATCCTAAAAACGAAACTTAGCATATGAGAATGCTAATCAAAAATGTCGAAAGCATTACTATATGGTATTAAGGAAAAGGCTGACCTCATGGGGTATCTAAAGGCCTGTAGAAATGTCGGTTTAACCTCCCATAAAACACAGGATGATATAGAGGCTTATCCCATACAGCAGGAGGATCAGGAGGGGGATGAAATGTCAGACAGCTCTAGGGGGGAGAAACAATAAACTTCAAAGAATAAACAAACAAACAAAGAGAAACTATTCTAATAATCGCAGCTCCACCCCTCGGACGGCCCCACCTGGACCATGCCCAAGGTGCAGGAAGGGAAAACATTGGGCCAGAGACTGTCGGTCTCGGAGACGAAGTCAGCCTCAGGCTTCATCTGGACAGATAACCTGCTTTAACTGTGGAGGGAAGGGGCACAACCGTAGAGATTGCCCATCTCCTAAAACTATCAATATAGGGCAACATCCTAATAATCCCTTTATGGGAAATATTACATGGACTCCCTCCCAGGTTCCACAAGTTCCGCAGGCTCAAATGACACCTATGCCTCCCTCGAATGCGGGAAACTGGGTGGGGGCCAGCCCCAGGCCCAGCTGAATCCAGGGGCACCCTCATTCATCCCACCTGCCCAGTATCCTCCGAATCAGAACCCACAGAATTGCAATCAATAAATACTCTCCAGCCTACCACATCAGGCAGTGGCAGTCTCGACATTCTTTGCCCTAAGACTGTCACAATATACCCAAGTCAAGACCCCTACATGCTAAAAACAGGGATAAAAGGACCTGCTCCCCAGGTAGTATGGGTTTAATTCAGGGGAGCGATTGGCTGAAATTTAAGGGAATTATGGTGCATTTCGGACTTCTGGATCCTGAATCTCATGGAGAAATAATACTGTCAATATCTGTGCCAACTAAATGGACTTTTTAAAAAAGGGGAACCACTTGCTAAACTATTATTATTTTTTGAGGATCCGTAATAGTCAGTCCGAACACCCTACAGCTGGTGGCTTAAACAGTACCAACCATTCTGCCAACTTCATTGTTGGTTATGCAGCCACACAGAACCAAGCCCACCAGCCACCTGCTAACTATCTAGTTGGGTACACTGCCAGAATTTCTCAGGCCAAGCGGCCGGTTATACCCATTGAAATTTATAAAAAGGAAATTCAAAGGCATGTTGGATACAGGGGCAGACATATCCATAATCTCCACCAAGTATTGGCCCTCTAACTGGGCCCTAAAGAAAGTGTCCCATAGCCTGAGTGGGGTAGGCAATATCTCCTCCTCTCTTCTCCGACAGAGTGCGAGGTGGCTGCCGTGTATTGGCCCTGAAGGGAATGTAGCCATGGTCAAGCCTTATATAGCCCCTATGCCTTTAACTTTGTGGGGTCGAGACATGTTGGAGCAGTGGGGGCAGTAATCCACATACCTCGTCCACTCCCTGTCGAGCACCAATTCCAGCTCTCCATAATAAGCCTAACACCGGGAGTAACCCTTTTTAATTGGGGCCGCTGTGGTTAAGCGCCCACCACCTATCCCGTATTCAGTGGAAATCTAACAAACCTATATGGACACCACAGTGGCCCCTCAATACCAAAAAAATTAGAGGCGCTAACAAATCTAGTGGAAGAACAGCTGAAATTAGGACATATTGAGGAAACGTTTTCAGAATGGAATTCTCCTGTTTTTGTAATACAGAAAAAATCAGGCAAATGGCGTTTGCTGATTGACTTAAGGAATGTAAATTCTACTATGGTCCCCATGGGAGCCCTACAACCTGGGCTCCCCTCTCCAGCAGCTATTCCTAAGGATTGGCCGCTAATTATCATAGATTTAAAAGACTGCTTTTACAGCATACCTATCCACCCAGATGATCGGAAAAGGTTTGCATTTTCAGTCCCTTCCATTAATTATAAAGGTCCTTTACGTAGGTTTCAGTGGACAGTATTGCCCCAAGGGATGACTAATTCACCTACGATGTGTCAACACTTTGTTGATGAGGTTTTTGCGACCCATTCGTGCTAAATTTCCTGGTGCATACATCATCCACTACATGGATGATATCCTGCTAGCTTGTGATAATTCCAGAGATCTCCAGAATTTATATAATGATGTAATGACAGTTTTACCAGAGGCTGGCTTACAAGTAGCTCCGAAAAATTCAGATGCAGCCTCCATATGAATATTTGGGCTATGCTCTTGACCGCCTTACAGTGCGCCCTCAAAAAATTTCCATTAGTCAGAAAGGGCTCAAAACCTTGAATGATTTTCAAAAACTGCTGGGGGATATCAACTGGGTGCGCCTCCCTTGGTATTCCTAACTGTGAGCTCAGTAACCTGTTCCACACCCTTGAAGGTGATCCTGCTTTAAATAGCCCAAGGCAGCTAACTCCTAAAGCTCAGAAGGAATTAGATTTTTTCATGGATCGGCTTCAAAAATCTTACCTCTCCAGATTTAATCCCGGAGAAAAGGTATGGTTCTTGGTCTTCAACACTCCCGAGTCTCCAACTGCTGCTATAGCCCAATTATCTGGACCGTTAGAATGGGTTTACTTACATAACAAGCAGAATCGTACTGCTACACCTTACCTTGAGATGATAGCTAACCTTATAATTAAGGGAAGATCAAGAACCCAAGTATTACTTGGACATGATCCCCATGTAATTGTACTACCCGACCCTAAAAAAAAGAAATTGAAGCTGTTTTACCACTAAGTGAAATCCTTCAAAGAGCTTTAGCAGATTTTTCAGGAGAAATATCTTATCATTATCCAGCTGGAAAAACCTGGGAATTTCTGAAAAGGACACCTTTTGTAATTTCCACCATTGTCCGCTCCTCTCCCATTCCTGATGCTCCAGTGTATTATATTGATGGCTCCTCATCAGGAAGGGGTGGAATTACAGGTCCTTCAGTTGACCACTACTGTGCATACAAATTATAAATCTGCCCAACAAGTGGAACTCCGCCACCCTGATACATTTACTATCCCATATATCTGGCCCATGTAATGTGGTGAGTGATTCTGCATATGTAGTTGGTTTATTTCCTGGAATTGTTACTGCTTCTTTAAATGCCCATAATCCTGTAATTCAGGAGCTACTCCATAAACTACAAGATCTCCTCCGAAATAGAACATTCCCTATATACATCTCCCACATCCGTTCTCACAGCCGACTCCCCGGCCAATGGTTCGAGGAAACGAAGCGGCAGATCTCTTGGCAGCACCAGTATTTAAATCAGCTGAGGAAGAGCACCAGACTCTACATACAAATGCCCGCCGCCTTCATGTACACCATGGCATCCCATGGAGACAAGCTAGACAAATTGTCCAGCAACTGTCCTGTCTGTGCTCCTTTACATTGTACATCTCATGTAGCAGGAGCAAATCCTCGAGGTTTACAGACAAACCAATTGTGGCAGATGGATATAACTCATACTAACTTATTTCCCAACAAACCTTTCCTTCATGTGGTCATCGATACATATTCCCGGTTCATATGGGCTGTTCCTATGACGTCTGAAAGAGCTAAATCTGTTTGTTCATTTTTACTCCAGTGCTTCTCCGTCATGGGTATTCCCCATACCATAAAAACAGATAATGGTCCTGCTTACACCAGCAAAACCTTCAAATCCTTTTGCGAGGAATGGCAGATCAAACATATTACAGGAATTCCATATAATCCACAAGGACAAGGAATAGTTGAACGTGCCCACAGAACGCTTAAAACTCAGCTATTAAAGCAACGAAAAACAAGTATGCCTCCAATGGATTCTTTATCTTTAACATTATTCACCTTAAACTTCTTAAATATACCTCAAGGAGATCCCTATACCGCGGCTGAACGTCACTTTCAAGAAGATACGCAAACTCAAAAAACAGTCAATTCACCTATCTGGGTGAAAATTGATGATAAATGGATTGCAGGTCACCTCCTCATTCGGGGAAGAGGCTATGCTTTCATTTCTACAGACGATAACCCTGCCAAGAAACTCTGGGTTCCTCTGCGACTTGTTAAGACTAGAATTCTCCAAGAATCAGAAAACAACTAATTCTTTCAATATAAAGTCTTAAATTTTAAATTGAAAGTTGCTATTTAAACTTCCTGGATTGGTTCATTTTTTAATGATCTTGTTTTGCAGTCTGTGATCATGGTTCATGTCTAATATCTTGCCTTACAGCCTAAATATTTTCTTTCTTAAAAAAAAAAAAAAAGGGTGGAAAAATGGGTGGACTCTGAGCACAGTGCTCATTACAAAAAATGTTTGCTAAATCAATGAAAAATTGTTTTTCTAATGATTCTGTTCACAGGATGAGATATTCGAATCCAGTAAACCTGTGCTACAGTGCTCAATACTCCGAGACTCCTAAAACAGTGCTTGCTAAAAATTTAATAATTTGCAAAACTAATTTTTCCCAATGCTCTATTCACAGGAAAGACACTTTCTCACCATCATTTGCCGGCTTTCTATTCATGAAGCGCTTGACTCGTTACCATTTATCACCCTAAATGGGTCACATATACAGCTGTAAGATATTGATCGATCAAATATATGTGTGTGTGTGTGTGCATGTGGTGGCCACCATTATGTTTGTGATTAATGTTGTGTCTATGTTATGTCTCAACTACTACCTTCTCAATTTCTGACCACTACAAACCTCTATTACATTCATCAGCTCCACTGCTGATCCACTAGGTTTATCAATTTTAAAATCATCAATTCTCATACTTATTTCCCTGCTCCACCCATGTTGGAGCTTCTTTATGTTATTCTCTCCATCCCAGACTTGGATCCCTACAAAGCCTTAAAATCTCTACTTGTGATTAACCTCGAAAAGTGTTTTTGTCTCGCCTAAGCTACAGGTACAGTTACCGGTGCCAATGTTCCCTTGCTGAAGAAGCCCTGCAAGACGCCCACACCGATGTTCCGACACCTGTTCCAGCACTCAAGACTCCAGTTCCAGAATTCGAGATACTTGTTCCAGTGCTCATGAAACCTGATCCAGTGTTCCTGATAATTGCTCTCCCGAGACTCATTCCTGTCTTCACCAATGCTGCTGTTCCAGAATCAGTTCTTCAGTTCTTCAGACCTTGTTCCGGAGATGTGACTTCATGGGAAATTGACTCACTAATTTAGGACAATACAGGCTGTGGTCTGTTATGACCAAACAGCCAGAGACATTTTACTATGAACTTTACTCAGTTCAAAATTAATTCGGACATTGGGACAACATATGATATTACCTTGTAATTGGAATTGTTCCTTTTCTGTATCATTCCTCTGTATGTATTATTTAGAATACTTGTATTTTTATATTTTTGTAAACAAAAAAGGGAGAGTTGTTGGAGGACATGTTTAGCTAATCTGGGAGTTTTGTTGTTTTGCTCACTCCCAGCTTAATCTTATTTAAGCCAATGTTCATTCCAATGAGATCTCTCTTCTATGTAAACACTTCTAGAGGGTGTGGCAGTTACAGAAGTCACCTTGATTGAATAACTTCTGACTTATACATCTACTAAGACTTCTATGTTTTCTAGATTGGGCACAGCTCCTCTTTATACCCACTGCACCCAACGTGGGACAGTTAGAATTTACCAGGAGACTACCACCCTGGCTACGCTGAGACTAAAGGAAGACTATAGGAAGGATCATACTAGTTTGCTCTAAGCAGGCGAGTATGACCCTTTCAGTACATGAGAACAAGATACTCAGAATCACCCTGGTGCAGATAATAAGGACCTTGTGGGTACCATCTAGATTACATGAAGCTCATGAAGTTAAGATGTATTACTTTATATCAGCCCCTCTCTCTCCAGTGTTTTACATAAGAGATAATCTCGGGATTATTCCTTGGTGTAACCTTTGTTTATACCTACAATAGGGTGTGGCACTACACTCTGTTTAGGGTTCTTTGTTGGCATGACAACCTCCCGATTGGGTTACTTTGGTGTATATAAGGGGCTGATATAAAGGCCCCTTCACCTTTACCCTTTTGCCTTTTGGTTCCTCAGCCTTCAGCTTTTGGCTTTTGGCTTTTGGCCTTTTGCTCTTTGGCCTTTGCTCCTTCTTCTGGGTAGGACTCAGCTCGGGTGAGATCCTCTCTCTTTGGTGGGAGACTTAGGCTCTTTTGTATGGTCTAAGTTCGGACCAGAGCTAAAGTTTGCTCATTATATTGGAGTGCTGTGGAAGAGCTTTTGTACTATTAAAAGCCATTTTTTGGAACTGCACCGGACTCGTGAGTTTTCATCTTTCTCCCGCGTCCTCGGAGGTAGAAGACAACCTCTGTCCGGGACACTGTCGGGGACCCCGGCGTTCCCGACATATATCATCAGATATGATATTCAATTCAAATGGAAATGTTACTGGCACCTGCTCGAGCAAATCGATGAATAATGGGATTCAAGTGATCAAGTGATGATATTCAATATTCTATGCATCCCAAGTCTGATAATCAATAATCTGTATCCTCAGGTCTGATATTCAATAATCTATATCCTCAGGTCTGATTATCAATAGTCTGCATCCCAGGTCTCATAATCAGTGGTCTATTTCCCAGGTCGGATAATAAATAATCTGCATTCCAGGTCTGATAATCAACAGTCTGTACCTTCAGGTCTGATTATCAATAGTCTGAATCCCCAGGTCTTATAACCAAAGTGTCTACAGCCCTGAGGATGATGATAAATTTGTTTCACCCTCAGATTAAGACCATCAGTAATCTACTGTTGGATGACAGGTCTAGCTAGTTTGGGAGCTCTGCTGTCTAATCCACTTACAGTTTAAACTATTTACATGTTCTTAAGCCAGGGTTCATGCTAGTGATCTGTCTTCTGTATAAACACTGATGGAGGGTGTGGTGAATCATTCTGACTCTGAATCAGTAACTTCTGAAACATAACTATAATCTCTACTATGATTTCAATGTTATCTAGATTGGGCACAGTTCCTCTTTATACCCACTGGTCCCAGTGTGGGACAGTTAGAATTTACCAGGAGACCACACCCTGGCTATGTTGAGACTATCATTTAAGATTAAGGAAGGTGCATACTAGTTTTCCCTCAAGCAGCCAAGCATTACTCTTTCAGTAAACAGATGATGAGACATTCAGAATCACCTTGGTGTGGAATAGAAAATAGATAGTACCATCTAGATTGCATGACACCCATGAAATTATGGTGTGTTTCTCCCCATGAATATACATCAATTGAGATTTATTTCTTTATACCAGCTCTCTCACTCTCCAGTGTCAAAACACTGGAGATAATCTCAGAGAAAGGGATTTGTCCCTGGCATAATCATTAGTTTAGACCTAAAACAAGTGTGGTACCACCCAAGGATGGCAGCACCCTACTTTTACACATAGAAGCTGATTTGTTGATCTTTGTTGACATGACTCTCCCTGAAGATTAGGATTACTTTTGGATATACAAGGGATTGGGTCCCGTGGGATGAACCCAGAACCATGGCAGAGCCTGACAAGCTACCCATGGTGTATTCAACATGCCAAAAACAGTAATAATAATGGACCTCATTCCCAACAAACGGAAATGTTACTGGTGCCCGTTTGAGCAAATTGACGATCAATGGGAAGACAAGTGATAAAAAGTGACAAGTGATATATAGGGACTGACTTGAGGTACTGGGATCCACTCCGTGGGGGGAGACTTGGGCTCCAAGTGCATATCTAAGTTCAGACCAAGAGCTCGAGGTCTGGGGAGTCCCATTAGTTTGGATTGTAGCTGCAGAGCTTGTTTTAGTAAAAGCCTTTTAGAACTGTGCTGGACTCCTGAGTTTTCATCCATTCCCTGCTTGCTTCAGAGGTAGAAGGGAACTGGTTTCCTGATATCATTTGGAATCCCAGCAGCTTCCCGATAGTCTACATCCTCAGAATGATAATCAATAGTCTACATCTTCAGTATGACAATCAAGTATCTCCAACCCTGGCACTGATGACCAACATGTCTGTCCTCAGATAAGGCAGTCAGAATGTCTCAATACCCTACTCAAGCCTAGCTACTCAAACACTGTGAGTCAGATAACTGTCCTAAATAGTCACATTTAGGGTGGCTATGGAGACCTTGAATTCTGTCATGTTTAGGACGGCTGTGGTGACTGTGAGCTCTGCAACATCAAAGGCCCAGTGACTCCTGAAGCATCCAGATCAGCTCCCCTGAATTGTGCATGACAGAGCTCACCCAGGACGTCCACATTGGCACTGGCTAGGAGTGTGCCGTGAGCATTTGTGGCCTCACACTGGTACACGGCTGTGTGGTTGGGCTGCAGGTCTGTGAAGCTGATCTCCCCAGAGGACACGACATCTCTGGCAAATGGATTTTCTACAGGAGATTAAAGAATGTTACTTTCATCAAAAAGGCGTTAATGAAACATTTGCACACCGAGGGTGAACGTGTCACCCAGGATTCATATTCAAGGCCCGCGAGCAACTAGCATGAGCAGGCGTCCCCAACAGATACTATCTCGCCCACAGCCTTTTGCTCTTCCAGCCGCTCTGCAGCTTGAATCTCCTGTGATGGGCAGAGGGCAGCTGCTCTCCAGCCCAGGGCAGGACCCAAACAAGCCTCCAGCTTGGAGACTGATGGTACCTTCTGACACAGGGTGCCCCGACATCCTGACACGGTGGTGCTCCCGCCATGGGTGACCCAAGATCTCGCTCTCAGAGGGTTCCGCCACATCCGCACACAGGTGCCTACTGGTGGCATCAATTCTCTAGCCCCAAGTCAGCAGCCCAGAGCCACGGCAGGGACCGGTCACTCAAGCTAACACCTTGGGCTAAACTAAAGATATGAAGGTGACAGCAGTGGAGCCTCAGATACCAGACACCCTGGGGCTCATCCCTGACACTCACTCAGAGCCCACCTGAGCACATGGCGTCCACCCTGACCCTGCATGCACCCTGCCCACCGCTACTGCATGCTCCCTACTTTCCTCAGCTGCCTGAGCACCCGCAGGCCCTGACCTTATAGAACCAAGCCCCAACCAGGCTCTGCCACCCCCAGGCTCATCATTTCCACAGAACTGGGGGTCCCAGCATGTGATGTGGGGAGCTGGGGGAGTCCCAGTTTTCCTGGAGACCTGAGAAGCCCACCCCAAGGCTCTATCTCCTAAGTGTCCCCAGCCTGAGGGTGAGTTGCCGGGTGGCAGTTCCCAGCCCACACTGCTCTGTGAAGCCCCAGCAGGGCCTGATTTCCCCTAGGAGCCTGCAATGAGCTCCGGACAAGCAGGTAACGGTACCTGAGCAGAGCCAGAAGCTGCCAATGGGGTCCATGCAGCCCAGTGTCACGAGGCTAGGGGCTGGGAGGCCTGTGACCCCAGTGAGGGGTGGCACGCAGGTGGCAGCTCAGACCCGGGGGCAACCTGACCCTCCACCCCGCCATGTCCAGCCACCCTTCTTGCCGCTGACAGCTCAGAGGGGGTCTGCAGCTATACAAAGGTGAGTGGACCCAAGTCCTGGCCCCCTACAATCAACTGAGCATGCCTGGACGCACCCAGACAATGTCAGAAGTAGCCCCTGACTCCGCAGCACCGCCAGGACATCACCAAGAAAACGAGACCTTGGGGACTTGGGGCCAGCTCCAGGTCCTGTAGCTCCGAAGACGGGCCCAAGACGGGCCCCATTGGGGGACCTATAGGCTAGCAG
This sequence comes from Cryptotis parvus, assembly GCA_021461705.1. Lineage (NCBI taxonomy): Eukaryota > Metazoa > Chordata > Mammalia > Eulipotyphla > Soricidae > Cryptotis > Cryptotis parvus. The sequence goes on along the minus strand of JAJIBD010000666.1, from coordinate 194,534 downwards.
GTGTGACCTCTGCCAGCCTCACCCTGGGAGGACACCAATTGACAGCCCATCCCTGCCCTGGGAAGGTACCAACCATGGAGACAGCCCAGCCCAGCTCTGGGAAGGTACCTACCAAGGAGATGGCCCAGCCCAGCTCTGGGTAGGCACCGAGCTGACGGCCCAGCCCAGCTCTGGGAAAGCACCAACCAAGGAAACGACCCAGCCCAGCTCTGGGAAGGCACCGAGCTGATGTCCCAGCCCAGTCCTGTCAGGACTCGCGGGGCCCGGGGCCCTGAGTCAAGTCTTGGCAAGGCTGCTCCCCCCACCCCATGCTCTGTCTCTGCACCACACTGGCAGCCTGGTGCTGCCCCCGGCTCACTCACTGTCGATGGGGGCGCCGCTCACTCTCCAGGTGATGGTGGGCTCCGGCTCCCCCTCTGCCTCACACACCAGGATGCCGCTGCTGCCGCTGCTGTATACGGCACTCTGCGGCTTCTTGGTCCAGCGTGGGGGCTCTGTGGGGACAGACAGGGATGCAGGTCAGCCAATGAGCTCTGGCATGGGAGCCAGGCAGGACAGCGGAGCTGTGGGTGCACTGTGTGTCTGCATGTCCATGCACTTGATTGAGGGCCTCGCGCAGGTGACCAACTGGACCCGAGGAACACTGGCCCAGGACCTGACTCTGAGGTCATGGCTAGGGCTCATTTTACCCCGGAACAAGACATGAACAGGCTCTTGGAGATGTGTGTGCTGAAGAGGCTTTTTTGTGGCTCTGAGTCACACCTGGCAGTGCTTAAATTTGTCCTGGTTCTGCTCACGACTGACCCCCAGTGCTTGGGATTCTGGTTCTGGGATTCTGACCAGGGTGTGCCAGTGCCTGAACCCAAATATTTCTTGGGTCTCTTGAAGTCTTTGTTTTTGATGAAATGTTCAGTGTTCCTGTGACCATCCGTTATGGAGCATAGGGGTGCCAGGTGGGTCCAGTCCCACACTAGCTCTCCTCAGCCACATCCCAGCACACACTGCCCCTGACCAAGAGCAAGCTGCCTGCCTGACCCCATGCAAGATACCTTCCACGGTGACATGAAAGTCATGCACGGTGGAGCCCAAGGAGTTGCTGGCCGTGCAGCGGTAGTTCCCTTTGTCTCGGTATGAGACATTCTCGATCTTCAATGTCTTGCCATAATTCTCCTTCGTTTCTCGTCCCTTTGGTAAATCACCGCCCACTTTACTCCAATCCACCTGCGGTGTTGGCCTAGAGAGCAACATGGGGATGAGGAAGGTTTGCGCCTAGGAAGGGGCACAGCCACAGTCTGATGCCCACTACATCAGTCGTCTGCCCAGTGCCACACAAGCCTTCCCGGCTGTGCCATTGGCACAGACATCACTGAGGCCAGATTGGGGGGACTTTACTCCATTCAGGCAGCAGAAGGAATATAGCAGCTGAACTGGGGGAAGTGTTGGGCCCCTGAGCACAGCAGCCAACACCCAAAACTCTCCAAGGCTGGTCTGCAGAAGCACCAGAAGCACCGGCTCCCACCTGCCAGGTAAGGTCACTGGTGTAGACTGGGGGTTGCTCGAAACAGCCTGGTCAGGACATGTGGACTCCAAGCACCCCAATACCACCCAGAGTAGAGGGAGAGAACACTTATTCTTGCTTGAGAGGTTGAGGTCACAGATGAAAACAAAAGAGAAAATGGCAAGACAGAACCAGCCATGACTGCTTCCTCCTTCTGCCTGTGGAGAATGTGCCCCGCCATCACTGCCTCTTCCCTCTGTCTATGATGAACCTGCCCCAGTGCAGTGCCCTCGTCCCTGAGGGACTGTTCTCCAGAGGCCCCAGAATTCCCTGACCCATTGCCCCTACTCAGGAAAAGTCCTTCAACCATCCCTAAATGTCCCTTGTCTAAGCAAACACAGAACCTGTTCCCCTCAAACACTAGGGACTGGGGGCTCGGGACCCGGTATGAGTAGGGGGAGGAGAGGTGCAGGGTCCCTGGCTCCTAAGCACCCATGGACTCTAGGTCACCCCAACACAGCCAGAGGCTGTCACCCAGCCCCCAGGTCTCAGGACTGACTGCCTGAAATCTTGCAGAATGGACCCAGGCATCAGTCCCCTAAAGAAACAGTCTGCGTGTGGGACACCCCACCCAGTGGTCCCCGAGACTCACAGCCCTTCCGCAAAGCACTCCAGCACCAGGGGGTCCCCCTTAAGCACAATGACAGAGGATGTCCCGCCACTCGGCCGGGGGCAGCAGCATCTTGGGCTTCCTCTGCTTGATGGAATTGGCTGGAAACAGAAAGGAAAAGCCTCCATAAAATTGTTGTCAGACAACACGTGCTCCACTCCTACACAGAACATTCTAGAGATCCCAGGCCTGCCACACCTCACACATACTCTCCACTCCTGCACAGAACATTCTAAATGCCCTGTCAGCCTGCCACAACTCACACGCACTCTCCACTCCTGCACAGAACATTCTAGAGGCCCTGTCAGCCTGCCACAACTCTCACACACTCTCCACTCCTGCACAGAACATTCTAGAGATCCCAGGATTGCCATAACTCACACACACACACACACACACACACACACACACACACTCTCTACTCCTGCACAGAACATTCTAGAGATCCCAAGCCTGCCACAACTCACAGGCACTCTCCACTCCTGCACAGAACATCCTAGAGGCCCCCTCAGTCTGCCACACCTCACGCACACTCTCCACTCCTGCACAGAATGTTCTAGAGGCCCCCCATCTGCCACACTTCACACACACTCTCCACTCCTGCATCCTGCATGTCCCATTCTCCCCCTAGGGAACATGCGTGCACAGGGTGTGTACTGACAGGCTCAGACACTCCACCCTGGCCTGTCACGGCCTGCTCTGGACAAGGAGCAGCTAGCACTGTGCTAGCCAGTAGGAGAGGGGCGGAGGGACCTGTGAGCAGGCCCTACAGCCCTCTGAGCACTGTGACTGAGGAGTAACTTCACACAGGCACTGGACAGTGGCATCATAACACACAGAAGACTAGGGAGGAAACGTCAGCAGTCCCCTTCCACAGGGGCCCGGAGGAGGCCCCAGGGATGGACACAGTCAAGCACAGCTGCTGGCTCAGCCTTATCCAGGTTTGTGCCCTACTGACCTGCGGTTCTGAACATAGAGACCGCCTATGCCATGGCTTGGCCTTACTTAGGCCTCTGCTAGGGTGTTGCCTGATGCCACCATAAGTGGCTCTGGGTCTCTGCAGCTTAAAGTCACTTGCATTGCCTTAGGGCCAGGCCTCATGCTAAAGACATCCCTTTTGTGAAAATCACAATAGGAGATTGGGGACAGGAATGGATAAGACAGTTTGATTTTAATAACTCTTGGGTATTGTTATAATTTCTATTATGAGTCCAATGCTATCTAGTTTGGCTATCCTTCCTCTTATCACCTGCTGGTCCTAGCATGGGACAAACTAGAATATGTCATGCTGACTACACTGGGACCACCATTCAAAAAATCAGCTCTGCTAAGATCAAAGGAGAAGTCATGCTGGCCCATTCAAAGGCAGGCCTGTAAGATTCTCTCAGTAAAACCAAAGGCAGAGTACTTCAAAACTACCCTAGAGCAGAGTAGAGTGAACAAGGACCTTGTGGGTATAGAGATAACCATCTAATTGAATGAAGTTCATGGACTGAAATTATGATGTGATTCCCCCAGGTTATACATCCTGAGATACTTTTGTTCTTGGGTGTGACTCCTGCAACAGTCTCCTCTTTACAGGGATGTGCATAAGAGCCAATGGGGGTGAAAAGTACTGAGACCCTGTCATTAGCATGTATAGAACCCCCAAGCTAGGTGTGGTTTATCTGGAAATTTGCATGTGAATGCTGGCTTTTGACTTTGCAAAGGCTGGCCCACTAGCATGGTCCATGTTTTGCTTTTGGCATGGTTTAAGAGAGAAAAAGCTGCATTTGGGGGAAGAAGCATCCACATTGGTAGGAGGCAACTGGAGCTGAGCACATGGTCATAGAAACCTGATCAGCAACCTCAGGTCTGGAGAGCCTCTCACCTTGGATTATAGTAACAGAGTTTGTTTAATTATTGGTAATAAGTAAAAGCCTTTTGGGAACTGTGCTGGACTCATGGAATTTGCCTGTTTGTCATCAGCCCTGAGGTAAAAGGAAAATCCATTCCCTGATACTGCTGGGGACCTCAGAGGATCCATGACATCCAAGAACGAGGGCTCTGGGTATCGTCCCTCAAATAAGGTCTAATGGCAGAAGCATTTGGAAAATGCTGCTAGCTCCATTCTCCTCGGGCACACAGGCATCAGCATGAGAATATCTGGGAGCCATGAAGGGAGTGACAACTGACACCTCCATTTCTGCTCGCCTCCTCCCTGTCCTGTCTCTTCTCTGGCCTCTGCATTCTCACCTCTTCCCTCTCCTGTCTCTTCTCTGGTCTCTGCATTCTCACCTCCTCCCTGTTCTGTCTCTTCTCTGGTCTCTGCATTCTCACCTCCTCCCTGTCCTGTCTCTTCTCTGGTCTCTGCATTCTCACCTCCACCATGTCCTGTCTCTTCTCTGGTCTCTGCATTCTTGCCTCCTCCCTGTACTGTCTCTTCTCTGGTCTCTGCATTCTCACCTCCTCCCTCCCTGTCCTGTGTGTTCTCTACATCCTCACCTCCTCCCTCCCTCCTCCTGTCTCTTCTCTGGTCTCTGCGCTCGCCTCCTCCCTGTACTGTCTCTTCTCTGGTCTCTGCATTCTTGCCTCCTCCCTCCCTGTCCTGTCTGCTCTCTGCATCCTCACCTCCTCCCTCCCTGTCCTGTCTCTTCTCTGGTCTCTGCTTTCATACTTTGTGGTTTCTAATCCAGTACAGTGGGACTCGGGGCTACTCCTGCCTCAGTGTCAGGGAACCTGTGGTGAGGTCTTTACTACAGTGTGTTTCTGAGTGAGCACCTCCTGGACCCTCCTGTTCCTTTCCTCCTTATCAACAGTGGACTCAAATATCCACAACATTTGAGTGACAATAATTTTAGGAGATTCTTGGAATTCTACTAAAGTGCAGTTTTATATTGTTTGTGTGAATGTGTTTATATGTGCCGCTGGCAAATGCCTTCTATGCAAACAAGGTTATATTTATACACTTTCAATTTCTCAGCTTCATTTGTTTTGTGTATATTTAAGGGTGAGCAGGTGTCGGCAGAATGCTCTACCAAAAAAGGGAGTTTTCTTTCACTGGAATATTAGTATTTTAATAAACTCATGGAGAAACTCAAGGCTCACTTGGAGATGACAATGAGCTCGTGAGGGTGAAGATGAATACACACACTCTCCACACACATGTGACACACTTACCAGGGGCACCCGTTTCTGTGGATGAACTGGACTCATTAGCATGGTTCACTGAAACAAAGAGATGGAAGAGAAACACAAACACGATGGGAGATGTGAGACTGTGGAAATGAGGCAAGGGGGTCTCCTCTCGGAAAACTCCAGGTGCAGGGCAGGGCTGCCCCCAGCAGCACACATGAGAGGGCAGAGTGTGGGGCGCCACACCAGCATCACACACGAGAGGGCAGGGCATGGGGGGCCACAGTGGGTTGATGCCCAGGCCCCCTCACAGGGCCCCACACATGGCAGCAGGATACGGCTCTCCCCACACCAGGGTCTCCCCTGGACTGGTCCCCTGTGGAATCCACTCAGGAGGGGAACCCATCACCCCATCATGGCTTTTTACCACTTGGAGAGGAAACCAGCACCGGCATTTGAAACTGCAGCATTGCTGCTCTCGGAGGTGCCTCAGTCCTCAGCCCAAGCTGGCCAAAGAGTGTCCCAAGACCAGGGAGAGCCACTGAGAGACACCTGGAGCCCTGCTGGAGGTGATCAGTAACCATGACGGCTGGCGGATGGATGGAACTGATGCTGCCTCCAAGGAAGGGATAAACTGAACTGACAACTGAGACCCTGATGACCCTGGACTGGTGACAGCCCCACCAGGAGAGGCTGAGACCCTCTTCTCGTCCTTGACCGTGAGGCCGGAAAGTCCTTGACTCTCGGCCTTGACTGCTCATTACCAACTGTGACACCGAGACCTTGTGCTCGTCCCCGACTGTGACACAGCGACCCCCTGCTCGACCCCAACTCTGAGGCCGAAGTTCCCCTGCTTGTCCTGACTGTGACACGGAGTCCCCCTGCTTGTCCTGACTGTGACACGGAGTCCCCCTGCTTGTCCTGACTGTGACACGGAGTCCCCCTGCTTGTCCCGACTGTGACACGGAGTCTCCCTGCTTGTCCCAACTGTGACATGGAGTTCCCCTGCTTGTCCCCAACTGTGACACTGAGATCCCCTGCTTGTCCCAATTGCAAGGCTGAGTCCCCCTGCTTGTCCCGATGGTGACATTGAGACCCTCTGCTCGTCCTCGACTGTGAGGGAGAGACCTTCTGCTCATCCCCAACTCTGAGGCCGAGATCTTCAGCTCGTGCCCAATTGTGAGGCCAAGACCTTCTGCTCATGCCCAACTGTGAGGCCAAGACCTGCTCATCCCTGACTGAGGCCGAGACCTTCTGGTCATCCTCGACTGTGAGGGCGAGACCTTCAGCTCGCCCCCGACTGTGAGGCCAAGACCTTCAGCTCGTGCCCAACTGTGAGGCCAAGACCTTCTGCTCATGCCCGACTGTGAGGCCAAGACCTTCTGCTCATCCCCTGACTGTGAGGCCGAAACCTTCTGCTCATCCCCCGACTGTGAGGCTGAGACCTTCAGCTCGTGCCAGACTGTGAGGCCGAGACCTTCTGCTCGTGCCCGACTGTGAGGCCGAGACCTTCTGCTCGTGCCCGACTGTGAGGCCGAAACCCCTCTCCCTCCCCCTGCCCCCACACACCTCACAGCTGTTGACCGTGAGCTTCATGGGCATCTTCTGCACGATGGTCCGGAGCCGGGGAAGGCAGCGAAGCAGCAGTAGTCGTTGCGGCTGTCTCGCTCCTCCACGTTGGCAAAGTACAGGTCCCCCTTCTGACTCATGTAGACTCTCTCGTCCTGCTGGATGTGCTCCAGCTCTGAAAAGAGGCATAGTGTTTCCAGGTGTCCCCACTCTCCTGCCTTGCACGTCCCCTGCTGTACTCATCTGTGCTCCCACTCTATTCCCACTGCTGCTCCAAGACAGGCAGAAGAAAGGCTCAGAGCAAGAACAAAGGCCCGGCCCTGCCCCATGTCCCTGCTGCAGCTTGTGGTGGGTGCCTGGTCCCAGCATAGGTGCAGCATGGACAGCAGTCAAGCTGCAGCCTCCATCCCCAGGACAAAGGTCCTCTCACCTCATCTCAAAGGCCCCTTGCCCAGCCCCTGCTGGAGCCCCACTGCAGCCTTGGGTGGTGCCTGCCCCTTTAGCGCTGTGCCAACCCTCCCCCAGGGACACAGGGAGGGCTGTGCTGAAGCACCCTCCACCAGTAAGCCTCATAAGAAGCTGGATTTCATGTGTCAGTAGTCATCTCAGTAGACCAAACCCAAAGATCATGGAACTTTCTGGGTCACTCACTACAGGTGGAGAGAGCGAGACAGACACAAACAGAAGCTACAGCACAAACAGAAAACTACCAGTGCAACACAGGACGGATACCAGAGGGCTGGGCTTGTTGGGAAGACAGAAGGCGCCTCTCCATGGCCTGCACTAGCCTATCATGAGCCTTCTGATTCAGGCAGTATCAAACAAGGGAGCCCAGCTGGTGGGCAGGGGCCCAGCTGTGCACAGGGTTGGGACCCGGTTAGGGGCACAAGCTCTGACTGTCCCGCACCCTGGCCTGCACCTACAGCTTTCTGCTGTTTCCCGGTCACAGAACAGAAAGGCCCAGAGACCCCGCACTACTCACCGATGTTCATCCAGTAGATGTGAAGCGGGGGAGACCGCTGGGGGGCTGCACCGAAGGACAATTGGGTCCCCCTCCTCTACTTCCAGGGGCTCCAGCTGCTCTTTGGGGAACTTTGGAACATCTGGTATAAAAGATCAGGGTGCCACATCATGGTTAGATGCTTTCTCCCTTAAAGATTAATCACCACAGGTAATAGCTGAGTGTCTTCTCTCTACTTCTCTCTTTCTCTCTCTCCCTCTCCCTCTCTCTTTCCTTCTCTCTTTGTCTCTCTACTCTCTCTCCTTATCTCTCTCTCCCTCTCCCTCACTCCTTATCTTTCTCCTTCTCTCTGTCTCTCCACCTCCTCTTTCTTTCTCCCCTCTCTCCTTTCTTCTCTTTCTTCTGTCTGTTTTTCTATCTCTCTCTGTCTCTCTCTGTCTCTCTCTGTCTCTCTGTCTCTCTCTGTCTCTCTCTCTGTCTCTCTCTCTGTCTCTCTCTCTGTCTCTCTCTGTCTCTCTCTCTCTCTTTCTCTCTTTCTCTCTCTCTCAGATCAGAGAGCACTTTAGCATTTTGGCCAGTTCTACACACTGCAGATGTCAGTCTCAGCTCTCACCTGCAGAGGGAACCAGAGAACCAAGTTCCGTCGTGCAGATGCATGAAAGCAGCTGCCCTGCCTGTGGCTCTGCACACTGAGGGCGGCAGCTGGACCACAGCATGTTTTCTGCAGAGGCACCAGGTGGTGCACTCTCATGTGACGGTCTGACCTGGTTCTGAACATCTCCAAACGTGGTGTCAGGGTCTCAGTGCTAGCATAACCCTGGGCCCTAGCGTGCGACCAGCCTCTCTCCCCTTCAGAACAGTAACCCAGCTCAAAAGCAAACAGAAAAAGGCAAAAGCAGGTGGGCAGCTCTTAGAATAGTTGCCAAGACAGGAAAGAACACAAATGTCCAACAACAGCTGAGACAAGCAGTTGAGGCTTATGGACACAATGCACTGTGCAGGCACCAGGAAAAGGAGAGTCAGGGTAGAACTGAAGAGCACCGGGCTGGGTGGGCTGAGCCGGGGCAGAGGGTGGACACAGATGGCTCATCTGGTGCCCAGAGGGACAAGCAGACGGGGTGGACACCATCAGCCCACAGGCAGCCCCAGCACCTGGAGGGCAGCTGCTGCCTCATCTCCATGGGCGTCAGGCCTCTGTCGGCACACGGCCGAGAGCTGTGCCTCCGTGGGGGCTTGTGCATCCATGCCCAGATCCCAGCTCCAAGGAGCTGAGGGAAGTGACCAAAAGGGCCACCCACTGCTTACAAGAAGCGCTTTCTGTCTGCACCCCACGGTCTCTCCAGGTTAACGCAGGGTGGAAGAGAGTGGGCAGGCAGGGTCCCTCCACAGCCTCTAGCCCTGTGCCACATTCACAGGGACAGTCATCTGGCATCAGGAATTTCCACCCAGAGTCAGCAAGGCTGGTGTAGTCCAGACCCACCGTCACCTAGTGGGTCTCGAGTGCTCTGCTAACTCCCACACGCAAAGCCGGTCAACATTGGAGCACCCAAAGCTTGAGAACACAAACCCGGGCTTAGTGACTTGCTCTCGGCTGGTGTGGAAGGGCACAGTGTGATTGGGAGTTTTTCTGATCAATTCCTGCTCCTTGTCAGGGGTGGCTGTGAGAGGGAGCAGAGGGGGAACACAGAGAACACAGGGCTGAGTTCTAGAACGATCTTTAAAGGCAGCATCTGAGCTTCCCTCACCACACACAATCACTTGGCTAATGGAGCAGACAGATACAAGCCTGTGGCGGCCCGGCCTGGCGTAACGGGCCAGTGCACAGGCCTGTAAGCTGAGGGACCCAGTTCAGTCACAACGGGTGACCACAGCAGCAAATTCAACCCCATGGAGGCTGCCCCTGGGCCTCTCATAAAAGCTGCTGATCAGACAGAGTGGCACCGACAGCCTGCGCACACCAAGTCCGATTAAATCCAGGTTATATGGTGGCGCCCCAACATGGACATGCAGCTCAGCTAGACATAGCTTTTATATGTGCATCTGTACATATATGAGGTGTCGGTGAGCTGTGTAGCGGGCAAGGGCGAACCTAGCCGGCCCAGGGGCTTCAGCTGTGGAGCAGCGAGGAGGCACCACACAGGGAGAACCATGAGGGCGCGAAAGCCCAGCCCACTCCCGGTGCTCTGTGGACAGACCCCTGCACCCCACCTCATCAGGGCCTGTCCCCAGGCATCTTCTCTGCACTCAAGCCTACAGCCCGAAAGTCCATTCCCTGCTGTTCCATGAGCCGGACTCCCTGCCTAGATAGTGTCCAGTTCATCTGAAGGCCCTTGAGTCATGACATCAGACCTCGCCACCTGCTGGGCAGACTCCAGCTCCTCACCCGTGCTGTGGCACCTGAACCTCTGGCGGATGAGTCTGTTTCCTTCTCATTCAGGCAAGGCCTGGAGGTGCCAGAGCCCAAAGAGTGCCCTCAGAGACTCACTGCCTGTGACCCAGGGACAGAGGGACACACACGTCCTCCCACGGCTTCCCCGCCAGCCTTCCTGGAACAAGTTGGGTAATTGTACACAAAGTGAAGTTTTCCATAACAGGCCTGGAAGAAAGACAAAAATCTGCTAGGGAATGGGCTCATGACCACCGTGGCCTCCCCTTTGGCGGGTGGAACTTGCCGTGGTTGACTCTGTCTGTTTACTGGCCGGCTGAGCTCCGGGAGACTCTCCTGCACTTGAACATTCCTGGCAAGCTGCTGACGGGGCATCAGAGCCATGAAAGCCACCACTGAGCCTGGCTTCTCCCGGCCCGTCAGCTTCCGTCTGTAAAGAGCTTTAATTAATTCTCATTTCCTGTGAGTACCCTGTTAATCCACTTAGGCACAGAGGCCAACCAGGATCGCTGGGTCCAAGAGGCCAAGAAGAAAGCAGAGACGTGAGGGCGCCCTGCCCAGCCCCTTCTCTCAGCCAACTTCGCGTCTCAGAGGGGGCAGCAGCAAACCCAAAAAGCAGAGCCACACCCAAAGCTGAGAGCCGCAGCCTCTGCGGCAGGCAGGTGAGAAAGACACACAGCTCTGGGGTTGCTCTGGCCATGCAGGCCTGACCCAGGTATCTGAATGCAGAAGCTGTGTTGAGGGGCTGCAAAAGCCATGGGAGGGTCCCAAGCAGGCAGGTAAGCTGTGGGGGCCCCAGCCATGAGTTCTGGATAACAAACCAAGAAGGGGCTTGAAGGAGTTGCCCCGTGTCTAGCACTGAAGCCCCCAACTCCATTATGGCTGGACCCACTTTGTGAGCACAGGAGCCGAAGCCTGATGAGCCTCTAACAGTCTCCAGCATGTATCCAGAGATGGGAGGACACTGGCCGTCCACACACCCCAGAAGCTCCAGTAGGAACAAAGAGGGTGACAGGACCTGGGGGCACCAGAGCTCCATCTCTTGCCTGTGGCGATGCCATAGCAGTGGGTTCTAGGTCAGGCCCACGTTAGGGCAGTTTGGGAGAGGACATGTGTGCCCTTGGCTGCACTTGATCCTGGACTGTGGACTCGCAGCTCTGTCCGCCTCAGGGAATCCCACCCTCTCGCTCCTGCCTCATCAGCTCTACATGAAACTTACTTCACTGTTTCTCTTCTCCCCAAACTCTTTTCTGTGAGGAAAGGGTGACAGACCCCCAAGTCTGGGTACTGTGTAGGGCTGGCCTTTCCGGCATGAGTGGACTCTGGGCCTCTGGGGCGTGACTATGCTCTGCAGGTGCTTGGACCCAGCCGGGCAGCTACCTGGGCACAGTGGCTAAGGCGCTAAAGCGGAGAGGAAGAAGCCCTCTTTTCCAGAGGGTTCCTACTTGCTTCCCACTGTGCCAAGCCACTGGCAACAGCATTCTGCAACCTTGGTAGCTTCCTGTCTCTTGCTAGAAACCCACGGACTTGCAGGAACACTGCCTGGCACCTCACTAGGAAAATGCACTTAGGAAGTGACTTCCTGTTGGAAAAACGGGACCTAGTGGTGGAGTGGACAGAAGCTTGTTCAGAATGGGTAGAGACTTCACAGCAGAAACCCTTAGGGTGAAGGGAGGAGAGACAGATGTGGGATCCACCCACAGGATGAGCTGACTGATAGTGGGAGGTGAGGAGAGACAGACATGGGATCCACCCACAGGTGAGCTGACTATCACTGTGAGGTAAGGAGACAGACATGGGATCCACCCACAGGGTGAGCTGACTGATAGTGTGAGGTAAGGGGAGAGCAGACCTGTGATCCACCCACAGGGTGAGCTGACTGTGAGAGAGAGACAGACATGGGATCAGACACCACAGACACCAGCAGAGTGAGCCGAGCGATAGTGACAGGATGAGAGAGACGTATATGGAATCCACTGATCCAACCAACACATTCAGATCAAGGCTGGCAGCTGTGTGTGGCTGACTCTCAAGTGATGGGATGTGGTTCCATGGTCACGGGTCCAGAGGCTGCACTGTGAGGAAACCGTGAGGCCCAGGAAACCAGATTTACTTTGTTTTCTTGACAGCCCCAGAAACACAGCAGCGGCCGGGTGCCAGCTCCCTATCATCCGTGGGATGGAGTGTCCCTGGCCTCTGGGTGCTGGAGGGCCCCCTCCTCCCTGGACTGCACATATCCTGGACTCAGGGGGCCAGGCAGGGCCTCCCGCTGTGTTGCTATAGCAACAGCAAGAATCCAGGTGGAACTAGCCTGACACCTTCCATCCACATGACTTGGGTCTCCTGCCATCCCCACCCCTCTCTCAAATTTCTGGTCTTAACTTCAGCTAATTATATGTTTTCTCATATACAGTTATCACTGTATCACTGTCTTCCCATTCATCATCGATGTGCTCGAGCGGGCACCAGTAACATCTCCATATGTCCTGTCTCATGCAAGTAGAGCCCAAGGGCACCTGCTTGCTCCAGGAACATAAAGAGCCTCAAACCATTCCATCAGGTCATTGGAATGAGGTCTATAATTGTTACTGGTATTTGGCATATCAAATATGACACGGGTAGCTTGCCAGGCTCTGCCGTGTGGGTAGCACACAGTTATAGACAACCATTTTATAATGTAACATGTAGCACAACATCTAATGACTAAGGAGTAAAATGAAACAAGTTTTCATGCTAAAATGTAATACACAGTTTCATGATTACAGCTCTACAATACAATGACAATGTAACCAGTCATTTCCTATGATTTTTACAGTATAGCTATGTGTTTACAGTATAGCTATACAATAGCTACAGTGTAGTTACTCTGGATAAACGTAGCTCTGTATGGACACACGTACAGAGCTGTGAGTGCATTATACAGTGCTGAGAGCCTCGACCACTATCTCCACGGTGGAGGTTCAGGAGCATTATCGGGGCTGGAGGGAGACAAAGCACAGGGCAAGGCACTTCCTTGCATGCAGCCAGCCCCAGAGGTGCACAGGTTCCTGCAAGCCTGTGTTCACCTTTCTGAGGTGCCTGGGGACCTGTGTGATGCTGGGGATCACGCCAGAGCCGGCTGCATGCAAGGCCAGTGTCGCAGCCCCTGCTTTGGTTGCTGTCCTGTCCCACTGAGGTTGAGGCGCCGAGTTCCAGGTGCATTCAGGGCAGGTCTGCCCGGCCCTGCTTTGCTCTGGGACCCGTCCTGGCACGTGTGTGAGAATGGACCATCTGTGACAGAACAGCGCCCTAGCCCTTCTGCGCCAGCCATCTCAGCACAGTGCGGAGTTTCGTCCTTAGTCCCTGCATCTGAGCTTCCGGGAACTCCTGAGGGGGTTGGTTGAGACCCCCCCCACGGGGATGAGTCCTTCCCCAGGGGATATGGGCCACCCAATGCTGGGTGCAGAGAACTGACTTCCCAAAGGGAACAGTAATCATGGGGACTGAGGAACCTACTGAACCAACGCCTGAAATCTCCCTTGCCCGCTCCGTGTCTATCCCTATGGCGGCAAGCTTCATACAGGATGTGACCCAGAAACCTACCCACTACTTCTCTGAGTGGTCAGTGGTCCTGCTGGGCGCTTCCCCAGCTCTGCCCTGACAAGCAGAGACCCCCATCTTGGTTTTGCTCTTCAGGGAGTCGCTGCCAGACGGGCCTTTATTCTCCCACAACAAGAACAATCTCCGTAGGAGACGGCTGCAGCTGCCTCAAGCAGGCCTTGGTATCCAGCATTTCTCCCGTTATCCCCCCAAAGTTTGCTCGGTTTTCTGTAAGAGTCACTTACAAATATGAGTATTACCATTTTTGAAAGGTATCTGGCACTTTACGACTTATCCTTTTTGATATTGATTTCCAGCTTAATTTCCCTTTGATCCTACTTCCTTCATAGCTTACATGTCATCAAATATTGAAAACATGCTCTCCGCAGCTACGCTTCCTAGGAACCAGGCGTGATCATTAGCTGAGCTGGTAATTGGATGCATCTGATCTTCCACACACACTTACTGATGCTTTCCTCTGCTTGAGCTATCCAAAAATGAAAGCGATATGTTAATATCTCATTATTTTGATAGATTCATCTTTTGCCCCTTGTGGTGCTATTTTTTGTTTCATACATTTTAATATTATATATGCTAACTGAATTCATCTCAGGAAAGCCTTTTAAAAATAGTGTGTTTTGACTGCTGGCAATAATAGACAGACCTACTTCAGCTGGGAAGCTGTGACCCTGAGTACCATTCCCATCGATGTTCCAGCGCTCCGTATCCTGCTGGCTTAGGTGTTCAGCTGCAGATGTGGGAAGCGAGCTCCTTGTTTGCTGCCCTGGATCACTCAGGAGCCTCATTCTCATGTTCAGTAAAGCGTGAGGTATTAGGGTTTGGTTCTGCTCTTTCTTCTAGCCGCAGCTTTTCTCTCCTTCCCTCCATCACACCGTGTAGTTTACAGCACGGCCCTACACAGCCCAGAGTCCCCACGGGACCTCACAAGACCTTGGTGCTTGGTTGTTATTCCCCGTCCCCACCCCTGTGCCTCTGGCTGTCAGGCCTCTGTCACTTGCTCTGACTCCTCTGTCAAGCCCCTGACCACATGCCTGGCCCACCTCTGCACGAGGGAGCACATGTCATGCACCTCCTGCAGGGGGTCCCTAGAGGCACTGGTGGTCTCCAGGGGCCAAGGGGTCTCTCATCGCCACACCACAACTGGAGAGAACCCACCTCAGATGCCTCCCGCCTTGTTCTCATTTGGAGACACAAAGCAGAGGCATTTTGTATTGTTACTAGGAACAGACAGAGCAGAGCCACAGCCTGCAGCGCCTCAGCTGTGCACCTCTTATCGAAACTGGGACAGGCCTTTTCCTGCAACAAACTGTGGGGCACGAGTAGGCAAATTAAGTTCACATTTTCATGACTTGGCTGGGGCCCTCCCGACCATACTTACTTGGAGCGATGAAGTCTATCTCTTCTGACATGGCGACCCCCAGTGCGTTGGAGGCGAAGCAGCGGTATTTCCCCTGGAAGTGAGCGACATGGCCCTCGTTGGGGATCCTGAAGGTTCGGAGCCATTGGAGAGAAGTATCCGAGGGGTCTGAGAGGTCAAAGGGCTTGCCATCCCGAGTCCACGTGAATCTATGGGACACAGTGAGCTTGGTGACCCCAACAGCACGCTGGGCTGTTGGAGGGACATGTTTAGCTAATCTGGGAGTTTTGTTGTTTTGCTCACTCCCAGATTAATCTTATTTAAGCCAAGGTTCATTCTAATGAGATCTCTCTTCTATGTAAACACTGCTAGAGGGTGTGGCAGTTACAGAAGTCACCTTGATTGAATAACTTTTGACTTATACATCTACTAAGACTTCTATGTTTTCTAGATTGGGCACAGCTCCTCTTTATACCCACTGCACCCAATGTGGGACAGTTAGAATTTACCAGGAGACTACCACCCTGGCTACGCTGAGACTAAAGGAAGACTATAGGAAGGATCATACTAGTTTGCTCTAAGCAGGCGAGTATGACCCTTTCAGTACATGAGAACAAGATACTCAGAATCACCCTGGTGCAGATAATAATAAGGACCTTGTGGGTACCATCTAGATTACATGAAGCTCATGAAGTTAAGATGTATTACTTTATATCAGCCCCCTCTCTCTCCAGTGTTTTACATAAGAGATAATCTCGGGATTAGTCCTTGGTGTAACCTTTGTTTATACCTGCAATAGGGTGTGGCACTACACTCTGTTTAGGGTTCTTTGTTGGCATGACAACCTCCCGATTGGATTACTTTGGTGTATATAAAGGGGCTGACTTGAGGCCCCTTCACCTTTTGCCTTTTGGTTCCCTCAGCCTTCAGCTTTTTGGCTCCCTGCGGCTTTTGGCTTTTGGCTTTTGGCTTTTGGCCTTTGCTCCTTCTTCTGGGTAGGACTCAGCTCAGGTGAAATCCTCTCTGGTGGGAGACTTAGGCTCTTTTGTATGATCTAAGTTCGGACCAGAGCTAAAGTTTGTTCTTTATATTGGAGTGCTGTGGAAGAGCTTTTGTACTATTAAAAGCCATTTTTGGAACTGCACCGGACTCGTGAGTTTTCATCTGTTCTCCCGGCGTCCTCGGAGGTAGAAGACAACCTCTGTTCTGACACTGTCGGGGACCCTGGCGGCGTTCCCCGACACTGGGCGGAGTATAAATGCACAGACACAAGGTGCGAGTCGAGTACTTAGTGGCGATCAGATACAGCCCAGGAAGGTCTGACAAGAATCCATACGAACTTCCCGCCATCTATCGTGGTGGCATATGGTTCATACCATCCATACGAATGTCCCACAACCCCAGGGTGGGGTGAGGTCCCTCCCAGGGACCCTGCAGCCCCCTATGCTAGATGAGGCTGGGGAGACACGAGGATGACACCAGGAGGGCTCCCTGACTCCACATTTGCCCATGCTGCAGCCCAGAGCCCTGCCCTCCGGACCTGGGATCCCAGGGAGCAAGTGCTACACTGTGCAGTCCAATGAAGGTGAGTGCCGGAGGTGAGTGCCAGCAGCCTGGATGGCAAAGGCCAAAGGGAAGGAGACGCGCAAGCAGCTGGGGGGGTGGGGTCGCTCTGAGCGCTGAAACAGTGACCACAGGCAACACTAAACAAACTCATGGGGGGCAAAGCTCCTCCTCAGGCATCCCTCATAGCAGCAAGCTGGTGAGATCCTGACACCATTCTCGCGGCAGGATGGACAGAAAAAGCTGCTAGTTCTGGGGAAGGCAGACAGCTGGCTCTATCCCAGCCGCTCCTGCTTCTCCTGTCACGGCAGCCTGGTGAGAGACAGGCCCGTTTCTGTGCTGGGACATCGCCGCACATTCCAAATGAGGACTCTGCTTTGGGTGGAGGAGGGAGAGCTGCAGTCCGACAGATGGCGCAGGGACTGGCTCGGTCAGTCGCTGCCATCAGATGACAGAGGCGCCTGCCCTGCTAACTCCACCCACCCACGCCGCACTCGTGGCCTCGAGCCGGGACCTGCACTAGAACCTGTTCTCACCTCATGCACCTCACGTCCTTCATTCAACAGGGAAGGGGCCGTGCAGGGACCCTACTGTCAGGAGCCACTGCCCCAGATGCCCTCACTGCACTCCTGGGCCCTGGTGGACACTGACCCGTCCCCCACACTGCGCTCTGGGTGCTGTGGCTCTTTCCCTTCCAGCAGCACACAGCGTCTATTCTTCTAAATGTCACAGTTTTGGCAGGGATCACGCCTGACTCTGAATGAAGAGTCTGCCCTGGCCCACAGCTCCTTCTTCATGGAGAACATCCTGATCTCGGGAATCACAGACCCTGACAGAGCCCTGCTGCCCTTCAGTGCTCCTCATGCTGCGGTCACTGTTACATGCATCACATATGTATAATGACTGTCAACATCTATGTAACATGTCATATGTGTCAGTATAGCTAACTTTCATATATGTCATATATGCTTCTATACCTGATATGTCACAGATGTTACCATGTTATATAAATGTCATATATGATATTATATATATTGCTAGATAAGTGTCATAGGTATATTATACACATCTGTTATATAAATACCATAGCTATGTTATTATACATAACTGATATATAAATTTCATAGCTGTGTTATTATACATAGCTGTTAACATGTCATAGCTATGTTATTATACATAACTGTTAATATAAATGTCATAGCTGTTATTATACATGACTGCTACATGAATATCATAGCTATGTTATGTATAACTGTTACATGAATATCACAGTTGTGTTATTATAAACATCTGTTACATAAATATCATAGCTATGTTATTATACACATCTGTTACATAAATGTCATAGCTATGCTATTAGACACATCCGTTATATAAATGTCATAGCTATGTTATTATACACAATTATTTTTGTCATGGCCATTTTATTATACATATCTGTTACATAAGTGTCATAGTTATGTTATTATATATATATATGTTATATAAATGCCATAGCTATGTTATATATATAACTGTTACATATCTGTGTTATACAGGACTCCAGCATCAAAATATATTGTCAGATTAATCCTATTTCATATGCACAGGATTGACTAGAATTTCAATCACTGCTTATAACTCTCATTATAATATTTAAATATGCCAATTGAATATATTCTCCAGGAATAAATATATAAATGGTAGCATGCCGGATTCAGTAACAGTGGCTCAAAAACAGTGCTTTGTACATTTTTCACTGCTGCCAGGAAACACCTGGTGTGTGGGGGGGTCAGGTGGCACCAGGGAGGGAGTCCAGTGCCTCACACACAGCACACACATGCTCTTGAGGGAGTCAGTGCCTCACACACAGCACACACATGCTCTTGAGGGAGTCCAGTGCCTCACACACAGCACACACGTGCTCTTGAGAGAGCCAGTGCCTCACACGCAGCACACACATGCTCTTGAGAGAGCCAGTGCCTCACACACAGCACACACATGCTCTTGAGGGAGTCCAGTGCCTCACACACAGCACACACATGCTCTTGAGGGAGTCAGTGCCTCACACACAGCACACACATTCTCTTGAGGGAGCCAGTGCCTCACACACAGCACACACATGCTCTTTAGGGAGCCAGTGCCTCACACACAGCACACACACGTTCTCTTGAGGGAGCCAGTGCCTCACACACAGCACACACGTGCTCTTGAGGGAGCCAGTGCCTCACACACAGCACACAAATGCTCTTGAGGGAGCCAGTGCCTCACACAGCACACAAATGCTCTTGAGGGAGCCAGTGCATCACACACAGCACACACATGCTCTTTAGGGAGCCAGTGCCTCACACACAGCACACACGTGCTCTTGAGGGAGCCAGTGCCTCACACACAGCACACACGTGCTCTTGAGGGAATCCAGTGCCTCACACACAGCACACACGTGCTCTTGAGGGAGCCAGGGCCTCACACACAGCACACACATGCTCTTGAGCTGTATCTCTGGCCCTAAAACAGTGACTCTTTTTCAATTGCTAACTCCTTAGGCAGCAGTGTTAGTCACAATACATTTAAAAAGAACCATGTTCCATAGCCACCTATCTCCTTAATGACTAGAAGATGAGCAAGGACATCAATAAACAGTGCATTTCCATGCTCCATTTTGGAACGAGGCCTTTAAAATCTGGGATTCTCCTCACCCCTCACACTCCACATTTGTTCTAAGACTCACACAGTGCTTTGGGACCATGTGCTCAGTAATCCTGTCACCTAGGCTGACACGTGCTCTGTCACTAGTGTGATTCTAGCCAGGAAGCTACCATGTGGCCAGACAAGATAATGAGCTATTTCTGAGAAAGCTTAAAGTATGTCATCCACAGCCTTCTTGCTGCACAGGTTGTGAATCACATTTAAAGCCTGTCTGGGAGGCCCTGCAGGCAAGCTGGGCTCTGTTTCCCTGGGGGGACAGTCTTCTGGACCTGTCTGTGTTTCCCTGTGGAATGGTCTTCTGGACTTCGTGGCCTTCGTGACTACTCCTAAAGCAGATGAGGCCAGGATCCTCTAGCTGCCAACACCGATTCTAAGAATTAAGCAAAAGGCTTGATTTCCTAGTGGAGATCATTTCCTTTGGCGGGCACAAGTCACACCAGCCAGTCTAATTTTACAGATACAGCTTCACTGATTGGAAACCCTGCCCTTTGATCACCAGGAGATCTTTATCTAACAAACTTATTGGTTGGAATGAAAATAACTCATGTACTTGGCAATGTTGGGACTTGGGGGACACTCACATCGGTTCTGGGTTTCCTTTAGCTTCACATTCAATTTGAAAATATTCATCAAAGGGAAAGGCGACTTGCTCTTTGGGCTGTTTTGTGATTGTTGGAACCTGTTGAACTGAAAATTAAAATAAATATTTAAAATCATTCTCCATTGACTAAGCTGTAACAGAAACAAACAAACAAAAAAAGCATGATTCCCATCCTGAAAATTAAAGATCCCATAAAGGAAAGTTTATAGCTGAACCGAGCTGTTTGTCACGCGAAGATATCCGACCCTATGCAGATCACTGTTAGGGCCACCCGTACTTCTCCATATTTCACCCAAATTCCCTGACAGTCTTAAAGAAAAACCTAAAGTCTTAAAGAAAAAAGCCTGCCAATAACTATTTGAAATACCTTTTTTAAATTAATGGCAATCTAGTCTGCATTAATGAATGCATATTTTTACTTGTTCATCACTTGACAGTTTTGTATTTTTCCTTATAGTTTTCTAAAACAGTATTATTAATTGCTTTGACAGTATTTTCTTCCTAATGCAATAGGATAATTCCTTGAGTAGTTATCTTGCTGCCTGACATAAAATTTATCTTCATTTTCCTCCCTCTGGGTAATGGGGGTGCCCACAGGGATTGGGGACCCACTTAGAGGCTGTGAGTCTCAATATAACTCCATAACCACCAAAAGGCTTTGAGAGCCCACACCCACACCTGATAACCTCTGGCATAGAAATGACCCCGACTCCACAACTAATCTCAAAAGAGATGCAAAGTGCTGCATCATTCTAGGTCAACTGTCTCCAGGCTGAGAATTCTGGGTCTCCTCGGGATGGGGAGAATAGATTCCCCTTTGTGCGGGAAGGCCAAGCAACCCCCACCCTCACCTTCCAGCATAGACACAGCCCAGCTCCACAGCTGATCAGCACCAAGTTGCCAAGGCACCAAACCATCCCAGCACTAAGCTCCTAGAATAT
The DNA here is from genome assembly GCA_021461705.1 of Cryptotis parvus. Classification (NCBI taxonomy): domain Eukaryota; kingdom Metazoa; phylum Chordata; class Mammalia; order Eulipotyphla; family Soricidae; genus Cryptotis; species Cryptotis parvus. Next base: position 173,586 of record JAJIBD010000666.1, on the reverse strand, counting down.
GGGGTCACGCACATGGCTGAGCAACACCTCCAAATTCCAAAGTACTGGCAGCTCAGTGGGAGCTCCGAAAATTTGAAGAGAAAGTCGCAGAGAATTACAGACCAATATCCCTGCTGAACATAGATGCAAAGACCCTCAACACAATACTAGCAAATACAATCCAACAACTCATAGAAAAATTATGTACAATGACCAAGTAGAATTTACCCTGGGGATGCACTGAATATTTAACATGTGCAATTCAATCAATATAATACACCATATCAATACAAGGAAAAATAAAAATCATATGATCACATCGATAGATGCAGATTGGAACAGTGGTGGTGGACAGTGGACACAGGGGAAGGGATGGAGTTGGAAAATACACGCCTGAAATGCCGTATTAACTTTGCAACTCATGGTGATTCCATTTAAAGAAAGAAAAGGAAAACAAAGGGAGAAGCCAAGATGCCTCCACAGCATCTGGGCTGTACTCTGGGTCCTGACTCAGCCCACCATTGGTGCTAGAGCAGGTGGAAGGCGGCCAGAGTGCACAGTGGGAGCAGTGCGAACAGAGCAGCAAGGCTGCACACTCCAACCAGGTCCCCAGATAATCCAGTCCCCAAGGCAGAACCCAGGATTGGGAGCGGGTGGGCTCTCTCTGCGCCTTCTGCACCAGATGCAGTGCATGCCCCCACACCCAAGAGAGGTCTTGCCTTCTTACCTGAGATGGGGATCTTGGTGGCTGTGCAGATGCTCAGTAGGAAGGCACAGAGACACAGGGTGGGTCCTCTTCCCTGCCCCCGCAGCCCCCATGGCTCTGGGGAGGCAACACCTCAGGGTATGTCTGGTCCTCTCGTTTCCAGAAGCAAGGTGGGGATCTAGCAGAGAAGCACAAGAGCAGTGACATGGGGATCTAGCAGAGAAGCACAACAGCATCTAGCAGAGAAGCACAATAGATAATAGCGCATTGACTTGGGCACATCCCAGGACACGGCGGCAGATACACGTATGTGTCCATAAGTCACGGTATCTCCTCATACACCCCTGCACGCCCCTCCTGGCTGGTCATGGAATGAAAGTGGAGTCACAAGGTCCCCAGTCTCTCCCGCCCACCTGCCTTCTGTGGGGAGTCCCCTGCACCCCAGTCTTCAGGAGGCCACTGCAGCCTCAGCACATGTCCAAAGCCAGCTCTGCACGAGGCAGTACCTTTGCAACCAATGCCACTCAGGCCACTGCTAAGGGTCACATGTGGACCTGATTTGTCTTTAATGTCTCTGTCCAGAGTCCCTGCACTAGAGGATGTGAGCACCAGGTGGGGAAGAGGAGACTGAATCCACCCAGGGAGTGAGGGGGGAGCAGCCAGGAGAAGGCAGAGCCCAGGGGTACAATTCCCAAGAGGGCACAGTCCCAAGAGGGCAAAGTCCCATAAGAGCACAGCTCCACACTGGCACAGCTCCATGCAGGCACAGACCCATGAAGGCACAGACCCACCCAGACACAGGCCCCAGAGAGCACAGCTCCATACTGGCACAGCTCCACACTGGCACAGCTCCATGTGAGCACAGCCCCATGAGGGCATAGCTCCATACAGACACAGTCCCACAACACAGCTCCACGAGGGCACAGCTCCAAGAGGTCACAGCTCCACGAGGGCACAGCTCAACGAGGTCACAGCTCCACGAGGGGACAGCTCCACAAGGGCACAGCCCCCACGAGGGCACAGCTCCACGAGGGCAAAGCCCCACAAGGGCACAACCCTACGAGGGCACAGCCCACAAGGGCACAGCCCCATGAGGGCACAGCTCCACAAGGGCACAGGCCCACGAGGGCACAGCTCCAAGAGGGCACAGCTCCACGAGGGCTGGCCACAGCTGCTCCCACTGGCACGCAGAGAGATGCAGCAGAGCCTGGACCTTCTCTCAGCAGTTTCCTTCCTTCCTGAGGCCCTGGGCCACAGACCCTAAATACCACTCACGAACGGTGCCATAAAGTGGATTTGCTCCACAATGCAATGACCAGCCATAGGCCCTAAACACTGTTCAAGGGCAGTGCTTGAGAGTGGATTTGCTTCACAGTGCAATGACCAGCTCCTTGCAGTACTCATCTGCTTTCCACAGCACTGGTAAAATTAGAAGGATAAGAAAGCCCGCATGATGTTCTCGAGGAGTGGCGCTGAACAGTTTTGGTGAAATGGTATCACCCTGTCGAACACCTCTTTTGACATAAATGATCACGTCTTTGTAGAATAGTGAGATCCTGGTGGTGAATCCGTAATACAGCTCACGAAGTATCTTGATGTATTGGGTTTGAACACCCTGTTTGGCTAGGGCTTCGATGACTGCTTCAGTCTCCACAGAATCAAAGGCTTTCTGTAAATCAATGAATGTGAGACGAAGCGGCATCTTGTACTCCCTATAAACCTCGATGAGCTTGGTTACTGTGTGGATATGGTCGATTGTGCTGAATCCTTTCCGGAAGCCTGCTTGCTCTCATCGTTGTTCTTCATCTAGTGTTCTGCTAATCCTGTTCAGGATGACTCGTGTAAACAGCTTGTAGATGACAGACAACAGGCAGATGGGGCGATAGTTGCCAATGTCATGAATGTCTCCCTTCTTGAACAGTAGAACTGTCCTGCTGGTTTTCCATTGTGAGGGCACCTTGCATTCGGACAGGTAGTGTGTGAAGAGCCGAGCTAGTGTATTGATGAGTACCAATGGCAGATTCTTCAGGTGTTCGGGTCTGACTTTGTCTGGGCCTGGTGCTGTTCCCTTCTTTACCGATGAGATGGCATGTCGGATTTCAGAAGGGAGAACATTGGGAATGACATATCCATCCTGGGCGGAATTTGGTATGTGGGCAGGTGGATGTGGCTATCAAAGAGATTTAAGTAAAAGTCATGGATAATCTTTTCCATTGACTTTCTGGAAGATGTGATAGATCCATCAGGGTGTCAGAGGGCAGTCATCTTGGTCTTATAGTTGGCGAAGGACAGGCGGGCAGTGCGAATTCTTTTCCCGGCTTCTGCTGCATCTTCCAGTATTTCTGCTCTTCTATCTTTGAGGTCTTCTTTTATCGCTTCTCTATACCATTTAGCAAGCTTGGACATTAGCATTTGGTCTCCTGAGGCTCGCGCCTTGCCACGTTGGCGAATGAGCTCAAGAGTTTCTGAAGACAGGCGTTGTTTTGTGTCTTTCTCTCTCTCCGGCATTCTTCGCACAATCATGGAGGTGCTGAACCAGTCAGTTGTATTCTTCATCGATGTCGTCAATGATGGTATCTTCCCATGTTGCTGCAATGGTGCCAAAGAGTTCCCAGTTGGTGGTGGTTCTGGGAGTTCTCTTCTTAAACTTTGCAGCCTTTTCTCCCCCGTTACGGGAAGTAGAATTTTGCACGAAGGAGACAGTGGTCCGATCCTGTTTGGAATTTTGGGATGACAGCAACATCGGTCAGACAAAACAGTCGATTAAAGATGATGTGGTCAATTTCATTGTGGAACTGTCCGCCAGGAGATTCCATGTCCAACGCTTTCGCTTCAGCATTCTGGAACTGTGAGTTCCCATGAATGGTCTTGGTGGACATGATGAACTCAGAGAGTCTCTCACCCTGTTCGTTCCATTCTAGGCCATGGGTCCCGATGTGGAGTTCTTCAGCCGATCTTCTCAGTCCTATCTTGGAATTAAAATCACCAACTATGACCACGGGGAGCAACTTCCGACCCGAGTCCACCATCCCAATGGAGCCTCAGAGGAGCCCAGAGAAACCCCACACCTTGCTGGCAGCGATCTTCACTATCCACACTGCAGCAAGTAAGATCTCCACCCAGCAGATTAATCCAGTCTCCAGCCTGGCTTGTCAGAAACCCAGCCTACAAGGACCCACCACGCAGAGACCCGCCCTTCAGAGGAGAGTATTTCAAGCCCAGGAATGCTTGAGCCTAAGACATAGGTACACCCGGCAGAGCAGAAACCAGCTTTCCCAGTTGCGCGGCAGCACAGCGGCCGCACGATTTACCTCCAAATTACCATAAATATTCTACCCACCCCTTCTGAGAGAGCCCCACAAAGTAATGAGAATATAGCGCCGACATGGCAGAGCCTGGCAAGCTGTCCGATGTGTGTTCGATATGCCAAGTCCAGTAACAGAAATGTTTATTTTTCTGACCCCAAAAGAGCCCATAATATGGCAGCAGTAAGAAAGGCAAACAAGCAGTGTCTGATAAAAATTTCATGGCCATCCTAGGCTGCCAAAACAAAGAAGGACTAAAATGACTTTACTTTCAATGCACATACGCTGGCAACGGAAGCATATATTGAGGATCTGATGCTGCAAGCACAAAAGATCAAGTACGACATCATTGGTCTGACTGATACGAGGGAGGCGTCAGTTCCATCATGCTGTATTTGACACCGGAGAAGAATTGTTCCTTGGAACATGCGACGTAAGAGGCATCGGTGGTGTTGGTGTCCTTGTCAACACGAACATGGCCGTAACATTGATTCATTTGAATGCACAACAAACCGAATAGGACGATTACACTTGAAGAAATGTGGCCCACTGCCAGCAATTTCTATCTTCGTTGTCTACGCACCAACATCCACATACAAAGAAGATGAAATTGAGAAATTCTACATGGAATTGGAGGAGTTCTATAAAAAAGATCTCACCTTCTACAAGATCATAGTCGGTGATTTTAATGCCAAGATAGGACCAAGGGAGATCGGCTGAAGAATTCCCACATCGGGACCCATGGCCTAGAATGGAACGAACAGGGTGAGAGACTCTCTGAGTTCATCATGTCCACCAAGACCATTCATGGGAACTCACAGTTCCAGAAAGCTGAAGCGAAACGTTGGACATGGGAATCTCCTGGCAGACAGTTCCACAATGAAATTGACCACATCATCTTCAATCGACTGTTTTGTTTGACCGATGAAACTGTCGTCCCCAAATAGTAAACAGGATCGGACCACCGTCTCCTTCGTGCAAAATTCTACTTCCTGCAATGGGGAGAAAAGGCTGCAAAGTTTAAGAAGAGAACTACCAGAACCACCACCAACTGGGAACTCTTTGGCACCATTGCAGCAACATGGGAAGATACCATCATTGACGACATCGATGAAGAATACAACCGACTGGTTCAGCACCTCCATGACTGTGCGAAGAATGCCGAGAGAGAGAAAGACACAAAACAACCCCTGTCTTCAGAAACTCTCGAGCTCATTTGCCAACGTGGCAAGGCGCGAGCCTCAGGAGACCAAATGCTAACATCCAAGCTTGCTAAAATGTGCAGAGAAGCGATAAAAGAAGACCTCAAAGACAGAAGAGCAGAAATACTGGAAGATGCAGCAGAAGCCGGGAAAAGCATTCGCACTGCCCGCGTGTCCTTCGCCAACTATAAGACCAAGATGACTGCCCTCTGACACCCTGATGGATCTATCACATCTTCCAGAAAGGCAATGGAGAAGATTATCCAGGACTTCTACTCAAATCTCTTTAATAGCCACATCCACCTGCCCACGTACCAAATTCCACAGGATGGATATGTCATTCCCAATGTTCTCCCTTCTGAAATCCCACATGCCATCTCGTCGGTAAAGAAGGGAACAGCACCAGGCCCAGACAAAGTCAGACCCAAACACCTGAAGAATCTGCCGTCAGTACTCATCAATACACTAGCTCGGCTCTTCACACGCTACCTGTCCGAATGCAAGGTGCCCTCCCAATGGAAAACCAGCAGGACAGTTCTACTGTTCAAGAAGGGAGACATTCACGATATCAGCAACTATAACCCCCACCTGCCTGTTGTCCATCATCTACAAGTTGTTTACACAAGTCATCCTGAACAGGATTAGCAGAACACTAGATGAAGGACAACGATGAGAGCAAGCAGGCTTCCGGAAAGGATTCAGCACAATCGACCATACCCACACAGTAACCAAGCTCATCGAGGTTTGTAGGGAGTACAAGATGCCGCTTCATCTCACATTCATTGATTTACAGAAAGCCTTTGATTCTGTGGAGACTGAAGCAGTCATCGAAGCCCTAGCCAAACAGGGTGTTCAAACCCAATACATCAAGATACTTCATGAGCTGTATTACGGATTCACCACCAGGATCTCACCATTCCACAAAGAAGTGATCATTAATGTGAAAAGAGGTGTTCGACAGGGTGATATCATTTCACCAAAACTCTTCAGTGCCACCCTCGAGAACATCATGCGACAATTAGAATGGGAAGGAATGGGAGTGAAGATAAATGGTTGGCAACTACACCACCTCCGCTGCTGATGACATCGTTCTAATAACACCAAACATTAGCCAAGCGGCACAAATGCTGGCTGACTTCGACCGAGAATGTGGAAAGATAGGTCTACAGCTGAATCTAAAGAAAACTATGTTCATGAAGAATGAACTAGTTCCTGAGGCCCCATTCACTCTCAATGGAACAAACATCTCTGAATGCAGCAGTTATGTGTAGCTCGGTCGAGAAATCAAGATGATGAACGACCTAAAACCTGAGCTGCGGAGGAGGAAGAGAGCGGCATGGAATGCCTTCAAAGGCATTGAAGAAATAGCTATAAGGACAAAGAACCTCTGGCTCCGGGCACATCTCTTTGACTCCACCATTCTCCCTGCGTTAACATATGCCTCAGAGACCTGGGCCCTACAAAAGCAGGATGAGAATGCTATTCGGGTCTCCCAGAGAGGAATCAAAAGAGCTATGCTTGGAATATCACGCCTCACTCAAGTGAGAGAAGGAATCCAGAGTTCTGACCTCCGTCGCTATTCCAGAATCAGGGACGCTGTCTCGTTTGCCAAGGCATTGAAAATCAGATGGGCTGGACATGTAATGCGATTTGGAGACAACTGCTGGACTAGAGCCATTACCGACTGGATCCCACGTGATGTCAAAAGATCACGTGGCCGCCCACCTACATGATGGTCAGACTTCCTTGTAAAGACCCTGAAGGGACGATTTGAGGCTCTTCATATTCCTGAATCAACCAGATGCCATTGTGCTACATTGGCACGTGATAGGGACCAATGGAAATGTTACTGACACCCGCTCGAGCAAATCGATGAATAACGGGATTCAAGTGATCAAGTGATGATCTTATAGAAGGTTTGATCTTTTTATAGAACTCCTCCAGTTCCATGTAGAATTTCTCAATTTCATCTTCCTTGTATGTGGATGTTGGTGTGTAGACAATGAAGATAGAAATTGCTGGCAGTGGGCCACATCTCTTCAAGTGTAATCATCCTATCAGGTTTGTTAGGCATTCAAATGAATCAATGTTGATGGCCATGTTCGTGTTGACAAGGATACCAACGCCACCGACGCCTCTTCGTCGCATGGCCAAGCAACAATTCTTCTTCAGGTGTCAAATACAGCATGATGCAACTGACGCCTCCTTTTCTCAGTCAGATCAATGATGTCGTACTTGATCTTTTGCGCTTGCACCATCAGATCCTCAATATATGCTTCCGATGCCAGAGAACATCATGTGACAATTAGAATGGCAAGGGATGGGAGTGAAGATAGATGGTCGCCAACTACACCACCTCCCGCTTCGCTGATGACATCGTTCTAATAACACCAAACATTAGCCAAGCGGCACAAATGCTGGCTGACTTAGACCGAGAATGTGGAAAGATAGTTCTACAGCTGAATCTAAAGAAAACCATGTTTATGAAAAATGAACTAGTTCCAGAGGCCCCATTCACTCTCAATGGAACAAACATCTCTGAATGCAGCAGTTATGTGTACCTAGGTTGAGAAGTCAACATGATGAACCACCTAAAACCTGAGCTGCGCAGGAGGAAGAAGAGAGCGGCATGGAATTCTTTCAAAGGCATCGAAGAAATAGCTAAAAGGACAAAGAATCTCTAGCTCTGGGCACATCTCTTTGACTCCACCGTTCTCCCTGCATTAACATATGCCTCAGAGACCTGGGCCCTAGGGAAAGCAGGATGAGAATGCTATTCAGGTCTCTCAGAGAGGAATCGAAAGAGCTATGCTTGGAATATCACGCCTCACTCAAGTGAGAGAAGGAATCGGAGTTCTGACCTCTGTCGCTATTCCAGAATCAAGGATGCTGTCTCGTTTGCCAAGGCATCGATAATCAGATGGGATGGACATGTAATGCGATTTGGAGACAACCGCTGAACTAGAGCTGTTACCAACTGGATCCCATGGGATGTCAAAAGATCACGTGGCCACCCACCTACAAGATGGTCAGACTTCCTTGTTAGGACCCTGAAGGAACGGTTTGAGACTCTTCATATTCCTGAATCAACCAGATGCCATTGGGCTACATTGGCACATGATAGGGTCCAATGGAAATGTTACTGGCCCCTGCTCGAGCAAATCGATGAATAATGGGATTCAAGTGATCAAGTGATCAAGAAAGCCCACAAGTGGCTGAATCTGCAGCAACTCTGAGACTGGATTTTGACAGGGGGACACATCAGAAGGGTGTGTCCAGCTAATTCTGTGTAAAGTCGCAGCTTTGCTGTGAGATTCTGAGAAACCAACCAACCACAAGCCACCTTAGACTCACTGAAAGAACAACTCACATCGCCATGGAAACAGCCCTGGCTTCCTCCTCTCTCTCTCCTCTGAACCCAGATGGCAGGATGAGAATTCTCCCTCCTCCTGCCAGATATTGCTTCCCTGCGGCCCCCCAGTGTTTCATGAGCTGCTGCCTCATTCTGGAGCCACAAGACTAGTGCCAATCTGGGCCACCATACACCTTGTTCCCGCCTGTCTATCCAGGGCAAGGGGCTGGGCACATAACCTCTGCACAGCAGGGGTGAAGAGGAGGCGGAAGGGGAACAGACCCCACCCCACCCACCATCCGACCGTGCCCGTGGACCCGACCTGTCCACTCCCTGACTCTGCCCACAACCTGACCCAGTACACGACCCAACCCTGCCCACAACCTGACCCAGTCCACGACCCAACCCTGCCCACAACCTGACCCAATCCAAGACCCAACCTGTCCACAACCTGAAGCTGCCCATGACCCAACCCAGCCCATGATCCGACCTGTCCACAACCTGACCCATTCATGACCCAACCCATCCATAACCTGACCTATTCACGACCTGACCCTGCCCACAATCTGACCCAGTTCATAACCCTACAGCCCATGACCTGACCGTGCCCATGACCTAACCCATTTATAACCAAACCCTGCCCACAACCTGACCCGTCCATGACCCGACCGACCACGACCCAACCTGTCCATGACACGACCCTGCCCACGACACGATCTGCCTCTGACTGTGCTCACTCATCTCAACCAGACAAGCTTGTGCAGACCAGCTGCTGCCTGTAGTGTCTGCTCTGGGGATGTGACCGCTTCTACCTGCATCTGAACAAAGGGCATCTCACCCGAAGAGGGTGCCACGTGGTCTCCCACCTAAACCACCTAGAGGGTGAGAGACGGATGCTGTGTGTGGCAGACAAGACAACGGCTGACCTCACCTCTGATCTCTTCTCCTGGGGGTGTGGCCTCAAATCTCCAGAGGCCTGCCAGTGAAGAGGCTGTGGGATGGAGGGTATGAAAAGCGACTCTGGAATAAGCGACCCAAGCAAGGGGGCAGCATGGGGCAAGGGTCCTGCCGTATCTTCCACTTGTGTCAGGGACTCACGTGTGGGACCCTAGCAGTATCAGGGATCAAGTTTCCTGGTCACTGCAGGGTTGACGATCAATGGACAAAATCCACGAGAGTCCAAATAATCCAAAAGGCTTTTTTGCTCTTCACCAACATTTAAAAACACACTCTACTACCACAATCCAAGGCAAGAGATTCTTCTGGACCTAGAGCTGTTCAGACCTCAGACCAACTGCTCTTGCCAAGAAGTCTCCTGCTGAGTAGGCTTCTTCCCCAAAAACAGCACCTTTAGTCTCTCTCTGAGAGAGGCATGCAGGCAGAAAACAGCAAACACACCGCTCTCAGGAGGCTGGCCTTAAAGTAAAAACCAGCACTCTTATGCAAATCTCCAGGTGGACCTCTGGCCCAAGTCCTAAGGGATGCTAATTTCAGAGGTCAACAATGTTGCCTTCTTCCAGGATCAGCTCTTTTTGCAAAACACCTAGAGAGAGGGCTGATAAAAATTATACCTGATATCCACATCAGGAGTTACTCCTGATGGGGCTCAGAGACCGGATGTGGTCCCAGGATTGAACCCCTGGTTGGCTGCAGGCAAGCCAAGTGCCTGACCCACTGTACCGAGGGCTTGGGTTTGATGACCGATACTGCATGGTCCCCCAGCACCACGGCACATGGAGGCAGTGGGGGGGCAGCTTCAGGGCCATGGAGAGGATGGGAGGGAGCACAGAAAGTTGGTAGGGGGGCAAGGCCACCCACACCCAGAGGACATTGGTCGTCAGAGGCCAGCGGGAGCCTCATACACAACCAGGCTATTCTGTGGCATGGGAGCTTCTGGGAGGAGAGAGGCAAAGCCAGGCTGTCCCGTGGACCCTGTCAGCACCACCACGTCTCCAAGGACTGTGGCCCAGAGGCCAAGTGTGGACTCAGCTATGTGCCTCCCTGCTGTCCCTGGCAGTGCCAGGGCCTTGAAAGCTGCAGACCAAGTGACGTTTCCACAGTTCAGGGGTCTCCTTCTGCTGAGAATGTCTGAGCAGTGCAAGGCAGTCAGCAGCCAGCATGGAGGCCAAGGGAAGCGTTCCTCGACTTTCCTGGGGGGGTTGGGGGGTGGGAGGGCGGCTCCAGATTCCATGGGTGCCTCGTGGCCTTTTCTCAAGCTGTGCTCCTTTTTCTGTGAAACTGTGTCACCGTTTCTGCCAGTGAAGGGCGATTTGGATCCCTGGGCTCAAGGTCAGTGGGGCCTGTGGGAAGGAGCCCGGGGCCCAGTGGTTTGGTCTCTGGTGGGACGCACAACCCGCAGGCGGCGAGACAAAACACCAGTAGAGCAGGAGCACTCCTCAGAGCCCAGCATTGGCATCAGGGGTTCACAGTGTTGTTTGCACAGTGGGTCCCTGAGCTGGGTAGGGAATTAACCTATTAACCTTCTTAAAGTGATTTGCTGAAAATTTTCACATGGGGACACGTTGTACTGAACACAGACCACCCAGAAACGCAGCTTAAAAGGCTCTAATAAAGCGAAAACAAAACAGCTCAAGCTGAGCCTCTGACAGTAGCTGGGGGGGGCACAGAGCACCTCCATCAGGGCAGGGGGCAGCAGCTTGATGGGGGCTGCCTGGGGTGCCCTGTGGGGCTCCCCGATCTCTACCTGGAAGCCCCACAGCCCTGCTTGCCACTGTCCGTCCTGGCCACTCCTCCATGGACTGTCCTCTACCACGAGTCCAGGTGCAATGAGGGTCTTGGGGGTTGGTTTTGGAGACGCCAAGCTCTCACCACACCCAACATTCTGTGTTCCAATTGCATTCCGCAAATGTCCCATTCCAGAGTCACACAGCAGGCCAGAAGTGAGGACTCACATGGCCTCACACTGGGCTGTGGATCCATCTCAGCCCAGGAGTTGGGGCTTTTCCTGGGAAGCGGGTGCTGACCGGAGGGATGTGGGGGGTCCCTCATTTGCATGAGGCAGCAGCACCCAAGGCTTCATCTCAGAGCCTCTTTCTGGCAGCCCCTGGGCCATGTCCTGGTGCCAAGGACTTGCTTTTCCCAGCACAGATAAAGGCCCTGAGTACTGGAGGGGGCTGGATGGGCCACTGTCATCTCAGTGGCTGTCTTTCTTTTCTGGTGGGGGTGGGGCGGGATGCCGCACAGCCAGCAGTGCTCAGGGCTGACACTTGGCTATGTGCTCAGCGATCACCCCTGGCAGTGCTGGAGCACCATATGGGTGCCGGAATGGAACTCAGTAGTGACATGCAAGGCAAACATCCTCCCACTGTGCTATGGCTGCGGACCCCAATCCAGTGGCTTCTTTAGGAAGACTCACCCTGGTGTTTCCCCACCAACAGACTTGCTGGACCAGTCAGTGGTGATGTCCGTGGTTTCCTGAGGAGCCACCAAGCTCTTGGTAGTGGCTGAGCCAACCCCCACACCCAACAGCAGTACAGACTGTCCCGTCCTGCTGCGCTCATTAGACATCCTTAGGTCCGAAAGTGGAGTCTTGATCCTCTCTAAGGCAGCCCCTTGGGGGGTCCCAGCAGCCCCTCAGGGGTCCCAGCAGCTCCTCAGGGTCCCAGCAGCCTCTCAGGGGTCCCAGCAGCTCCTCGGGGTCCCAGCAGCCCCTCGGGGTCCCAGCATACTTCTGTTGTCTTCTGGGTGCTCAGATGGTCTTTCTCATACCCCTCAGTGGTCGCAGGCAAGAGATACTTTATAGAGTATCTTTTTTTTTTTTGGCTTTCTGGGTCACACCTGGTGATGCTCAGGGGTTACTTCTGACTTTTCACTCAGGAATTACTCCTGGCAGTGCTCGGGAACCAAATGGGATGCCAGGGATCAAACCCGGGTCAGCCACGTGCAAGACCTACCCGTTGTGCTTTCGCTCCGGCCCCTGTTTGTCCATTTCCTGTCTGGAAAATCCTTTTTATCTTTATTTATTTATCTATTTATCTATTTATTTATTTATTTATTTATTTATTCATCATCATATTTATTTATTCAGAAGCACCTATCACAGCTCGGCTCGTGCGGCTGCTTGCGGCCACGCGGTTCATCAATAAATGCTGGAGATCAGAGGTGACTACAAGAGTATGCCACCCGCACGGCAGAGCCTGGCAAGCTACCCGTGTCGTATTTGATATGCCAAATACCAGTAACAATTATAGACCTCATTCCCATGACCTGATGGAATGGTTTGAGGCTCTTTATGTTCCTGGAGCAAGCAGGTGCCCTTGGGCTCTACTTGCATGAGACAGGACATATGGAGATGTTACTGGTGCCCGCTCGAGCAAATCGATTATGAACGGGAAGACAGTGATCCACATCATAACTGAACTATGAACTCCAAGCATGTTAGATGACTACCTCCATCCCAAGGTCCTTTGTACATTCTGCTCTGGTCCAGGGTCATTTCTGGGTGCTCTGTTCTTCATTCAGGAGAAGTCCTACAGGCCAGCCTTTGAATCGGCTGGGACGGCCTCTGTTTTAATCTTTGCAGAGCTAATTCTGTAAGTGTCCCATCTTGTAGTCAGGGTGGGTCCTCCTCCTGGTATTGTTCAGTCCCACGAAGAGGAACCGGGGGATATAAGGAAATCACTTCACTTCTATCACTTGTATCACTTGTTGCCCATTGTTCATTGATTTGCTTGAGTGGGTGCCAGTCACTGTCACTGTCACTGTCTTCCCGTTCATAAACATAAAGAGCCTCAAACCATTCCATCAGGTCATGGGAATAAGGTCTATAATTGTTACTGGTATCTGGCATATCAAATACGACATGGGTAGCTTGCCAAGCTCTGCTGTGCGGGTGGGTGCCAGTAAAGTCTCCATTCATTGGGAATGAGAGAATTCCATTATTGTTACTGTTTTTGGCATATTGAATACACCATGGGTAGCTTGCCAGTCTCTGCCATGGCTCTGGGTTCATCCAGAGGGGGCCCCGTCTTTTTCTATGTCAAACCATCAACCATCCAGGGCTCATGGGGGTGTAGACAAGACTGTCTCCTGTCTGCCACCTGCCGACGCAGCTGGGGGTGTAGACAAGACTGTCTCCTGTCTGCCACCTGCCGACGCAGCTGGGCACTGCAGTCACACCTGCAACACCTCGAGGGGCATGAAAGTTTCATTATCACTATCACTATCACTATCTTCCCGTTAATCATCTAATGCTAGAGCGGGCACCAGTAATCTCTCCATGTGTCTTGTATCATTCTAGTAGAACCCAAAGGCATCCGCTTGCTCCAGGAACATAAAGAGCCTCAAACCATTATATTAGGTCATGGGAATGACCTAATATAAATGTTACTGGTATTTGGCATATCAAATACTACATGAGCATCTTGCCAGGCTTGCCGTGAGGGTGGCATACTGTTGTATGCCACCTCTAAATAAAGCATTTATTGATGAACCGTGTGGCCACTAGCGGCCGCACGGCCGGGCTATGATAGTCTGGTCTGCTGGGTGGAGTTGTGACGAAAGGGAAGTCCGGATGTGGAAAATGGCGGGCCTCATGGAGTAGGGGAGGGTGGGCTGGCTTGTTGTGAGGCTCTGCTAGGGTGGCAGGCCAGGGCTAGAACCCGCCATGCCTCCCAGGCGCCTCATGAGCAGCTGGGCACAGGGAGAGCAAGTAGCAGCTCTGCCCCGTGTCTGAGAGTCTCTGGTTCAGCATACCTGGGCGGATTGAAAAAAAAACTGCTGCAGGGTGGCTGTCGATGATTCGGGCATGAAAGTTTATTATAATATAAGTATATTATATTAATATAATATATTTTACTATATTACAATAATACAATTAATATAATAAAATATTGTTTTAAGAAATAGAGAGTTTCTATAAGGAACTATTATCAACCTAAATATTCTTGGTGGCTAAAGTAGAAATTATGACAAGATTCCAGGAGTTATTAATTGGAAGCCAAACTAACTCCTATATCTGCCACACCCTCTATCAGTGTTTACACAAAAGAGAGATCTCTTTAGCATAAAGCCCTGGCCTTAAGGCATGTAAATGGCTTGAGCAACAAAGACCCAGAGAAAATTAGGGGCCTGGTGTCGCCCAACACACCTGGGGGGGAGGAAGGGCACAGCCGGGGGCAAGAGTCAGCAAGTGGGACAACAACCTCACCCTGCCCATGACCCAACCCAGCACATGATCCAACCCGTCCACAACCTGACACATCCAGAACCTTCCTAGCTGGGCAGATTCTCCTAGTGCTCTTACGTGGACACTGTCAAACCACTAACAAATCTTATGCCGCACTGATTCCACAGAAGTGCTGGGCAGCCGCACTTAACCCCAGCAGGCCTAGTGCTGGCACAGCTCTGCTCCCATCACAGTGCTCTTGGTCTGGAGCCTTCTCTCCCTTTCAGCAAGTGGCCCCTGCAAGTGGGGCACCTGCACCTGCAGACACAGAACATTGGTGCCGCCCTGCGGAGAGACCAACAGCTCATTCAGACAAGCCCATCTGGCCTTTGTGGCTTTAACAAACGTGGCATCACAGCCAACATATTCAGGTCAAGTTTCTAAGGAGAAACTGCAACAAAAGAAAGCAGCTAGCCCAGGACAGCACTTTTGAAAACTATTTCCGTGGCAACAGGACACAAAGCCCCGGCAGCCTCAGCCCATTCTTTTGCCATGTGGCCCCAGGGTCAGTGGCCAAGAACTCAGGCCCTCGACATAGCAGTGGGGAGTGTCCAGTGTCCATTCATGGAATCCTGAGGCCCCCTGTGACCTCTGGAGCCAGGGTGTGGCCCCACTGAGTCTGGGCTGCAGAGGAGGCTTCCTGGGGGTGTCCACATGGA
This sequence comes from Cryptotis parvus, assembly GCA_021461705.1. Lineage (NCBI taxonomy): Eukaryota > Metazoa > Chordata > Mammalia > Eulipotyphla > Soricidae > Cryptotis > Cryptotis parvus. Next base: position 158,196 of record JAJIBD010000666.1, on the reverse strand, counting down.
GCTCAGGGAACCCCAAGACTGTGTAACATGGAGGGACACAGACCAGCTGGGACCAAGTGGGGTCACAAGATTCCAGGAAAATAGGTGTTTTGCTGTTGTCCATTCCTTTGGGGGCAGGCCCCTGGCAGGTGCAAGGTCACTCCTGAATCTTGGCACCTACATCAGTGCCAACAATAGCCCGGTCACAGCACAGACACCTGGGGACAGAGCCCTATCCACTAGGCAGCAGAGGTCAGGGAGCACAGAGGACTCTTGTCCTGGGGAGCTGGTGGAGGAACACCCTCGGGACAGAGCCAGAATGATCAGTGTGAGAGTCCTGCAGGGCGCACTTCCAGGCCTGGCAAAGGCTAGTGGAAGCCCCTCCCTGAGGCCATGCAGCCGAAAGAGGACTGCGCTAAGCCTGTGACTCATCACCCACACCTGCTGGGCTCCCTCCCGCAGAGGTGACCCCCATTGCCCCAAGGCCATCACAGCAGCAGGTTCTACGGAAACCCCTGACAGGATGAGGGGCTAAGTCTTGCCCTGGGCTCTGTCCCTGGCACATGGGCCTTGTCTGTGTATTTTTCTGGTTTCCTGCATTAGAGAACAACTTGAAACTGGGGTCACCAAAGCCTGCTCAGAAGGAAGTTTAGACGCTCAAGTAAACACTCATTCCATGGAAGTTCAGTTCTACCAAAGCCAAGCTGACAGTTCCACCATCTGACTCGCAGGGGCTCGGCTGAGGCTCCTTTCCGCCATCTGACTAACAGGGCTCGGCTGAGGCTCCTTCCCGCCATCTGACTCGCAGGGGCTCGGCTGAGGCTCCTTCCTGCCATCTGACTAGCAGGGCTCGGCTGAGGCTCCTTTCCGCCATCTGACTAGCAGGGCTCAGCTGAGGCTCCTTCCCACCGTCTGACTAGAAGGGGCTTGGCTGAGGCTCCTTCCCGCCATCTGACTAGCAGGGCTCGGCTGAGGCTCCTTCCGCCATCTGACTAGCAGGGCTCGGCTGAGGCTCCTTCCTGCTGTCTGACTAGCAGGGGCTCGGCTGAGGCTCCTTCATGCAATCTGACTAGCAGGGACTTGGCTGAGGCTCCTTCATGCCATCTGACTAGCAGGGGCTCGGCTGAGGCTCCTTCCACCATCTAACTAGAGGGGCTCAGCTGATGTTCCTTCCGCCATCTGACTGGCAGGACTCGGCAGAAGCTCCTTCCCGCGCTCCTGCTCAGTGGCGCTGCCCTTTTCAATCCAGCCGCCAGCCAGCAGCAACAACAAAGGCTGCATCTCCTGCTCTAGCCCCAGCCCAGAGCCTTTGCCCCGCCTCCTCGATGACAGGCCTAGGACGTCAGCAAGACAGGAGGTGACCCCGCGTGTCTTCCTTTTGTTCCAGAGCCTCTGAGGTCTGGTGCTGTCACTTGTAAATTAACTTGTGGCATCTAAAGCACGTGACACACAGAAGCTCCGGCTTGGCTTTGTTTATGGGCTCCTGTTTGGAGGCGCCGTGGGGGTCCGTGACATACAGTCCCCAACCACCCACACATCCATCCACCTGGAGGGGTGAGTCCAGGGGAGCTTGGGGAGCAGCTGGGGGCAGTACAGGACCCCCCACACCATGTCGAGTGTCCAGGGCTCCCCAAGAAACTTTTATTCAGAGGGAAAATACAGCCTCTGCTGCTCTGTGATTCTACACGTTCTCCTCTGCCCTGTGATCCCACACAATGACCCTACATAGCCCCGATGACCCCATAATGTTCCCTCTGCCCTATGACCCCACCCATGACCCCACATAGCCCCGCTGACCGCATAAGGTTCCCTCTGCCTTCTGACCCCACCTGTGACCCCACATAGCCCCGCTGACCCCATAAGGTTCCCTCTGCCCTGTGATCCATGTGGTCCTTGCTGCTGTGACCCCACCTGTGACCCCACATGGTCCCCTCTGCCCTGTGACCCTACATGGTCCCCACTGCCCTGTGAACCCCCTGTGACCCCACATGGGCCCGGCTGCTTCTCGTGTGCAACAAGCTTGAGTAAACCTTTCACACTTTGATACACATTAACATATAAAGGTAAGATTTTTATTTTGCCTAATTTAGGATTTCAAACCCTTCATCAACTAAGAAAAGCTGTGTGGTAATTTCTATCAGAATCCACATGTGAAAGAAATTGCTCTGTGAGCCGCTGTCAGGAAATAATAGCTATTAGTGATGAAATTATCATTAATGAGAACGATCGCCATTAAGGTTTATTGGAGCAATTTTTACGCATCATAATTGCTTTTATATGTGAACAAATCATTTAATTATCACATCTGCATGATGCAGGTGTGACAATATAACGATGGTGATGGCACCGTCCCCTGTGTCTGTGTCAAAGCTGACATGAATGTCCAGAGTCTTACAACTGAAATGCTGAGTGGAATTAAAACCAGGAAGATCTTTTTTCTAGAACCTTATCTCATGACTATTAAACGTACAATCACTCAGAACTAATAATCTTCAACATTTAAAGACATTTAGTCCCTATTAGGTTAAAACACATCAAACGAATGGAACAAGAGATGTGTGCAGCCACTGTGAGTGTGTGACCACGGAATTCCTTCCATCTGAGGCTGCTGGAACAAAGGCGCCTCCTCTGGGGGCAGGGGTCAGCAGGGAGCTGCACTCTTCACCCCCTCCCCCTCCTGAACCGGGTGAGACATCATGGACAGCTGTGTTCTGTGAACTAGTCACAGGAAAATGCTCCCAACAGAAGGACTGCATCAGGGAGGAAGAAGGGGCGAGATTTGAAAGCCGTGACAGGGCTCCCGGACAGGGAGGCCTGGTGAGGGAAGCTTCTGGAACTCCGTCCTGACGTTTCACACGTTCCAGGACCTACAGAGGTCACACTGTAAGCAGGCTGCTCACCCAGGCTGCTGTGAGATCAAAGCTCCAGGCCAGAATTTCTTTCTCCTCTACTTTCCCGATTTTCACCTCTCATCTTAGTTCCTCTTTCATTATTCCTTTCATATTTCAACTTTGTTGGGTGCAAGACCTTTTCAAAAGGGAAACCAGCAAATCCAAAAGAAACCTTTCCTGACTTCCCATGAACAGCTTAGGCAAAACACTTTTATTGACACTGGAAATCAGTAATGAAAATCAATCTAAGGAGAAAAATTCAGAGTTGTAAAGGATAATCAGGAGTCTGTATATTTGACTGCCACCAACATAACATTTTGTAAAGATCAGAAAATATCTAGGCTGCTTCAATCTCTTTTCCCACTTTACTGTTCAAATGAACAAGTTCACTTGGTCCAACTTGAGCTGGGGTCAGGAGTCGGGCTGGCCCAGCCCCTCGGCACAGGCTGCCACAGGCCTTCCATGCCAGGCCCTGCACCAGGCTCCATTCACACCAGCTTCAGACCAGGAGGCGAAAGAATGAGCAAATTTCCATCCGCAGTTGACAAAAGGATTTTATATAAATGCGGCATCAGTAAGACTGTCTGACCTTCTTAAGCATTCATCCCTAGACAACTCTGAAATTGAATTTTCCAAATTATTTATTCAAGCAAATGTGGATTTGAAGATGTGAAACCCTCATCTCGAACTCCCAGACTGCTGCAATCATGTGAGCTAAGAGAAACAACTTGGCAATGAATCTCATTAATTTTATCAGTGCCTACTTGAGGCCAACTCATCTCTGGGATTGCCATCTCAGACAAGCCCTCCCTGAGCCCTCTGCAGACCCCTGCGCAGGGCTCTGCACCAAGGGCCTTCTCAGCTACCCAGAGTGTCTGCCAAGACACTCGTAAAAGGACTGAATCAAACTGAATGTCTGCAATGCTGAATCAGTGCCCCCAGGCCGTTGCTGAGTCTTTTTCTGGGGAGTGGGTGGCTTCTTCACCCAGGGTGCATGTTAAAGGATGTTCTGGCAAGCCCAGTGCTGTTGGAGTGCAGGAGGCCTGGCTGGGAATGTGAACCCACACACAAGCACCATCTCTTCCAGGGCACAAGCCCAGCAAGGTCGCCACATACACAGGCTCGAGGCCTCATTCCTATGGGGGAAGCAGCCCTGAGCCCACTAGACCAGAGTCAGAGCATCTTCCCATTGGCCTCTGGGGAGGCTCTACCAGACAGTGGGCAGTGGATAGCACATCCTGGGGCTGACACTGGCTGCTTAGGAGAACTGCAGAATAGAGCCCCAGGGAGGGTGAGGGGCATGATGTTTCCTGGCATGGGCCTACTCAGGATCCATCTCGCCCACAGACCTGATCCCTGAATGCAGCCTGCTGTGGTCCAAAGAACAGAGAAGGGGGAGACCTAACTGTGTGTTGTGTGTGTGTATATATGTGACAAGAGTATGTGTTTTGTGTATATGTGTATGACTGTGAACATGTGAACATATGTGTGTAGTGTGTGAACAATGTGTATAGTGTAAACATGAGTGTGTGTGAACGCATGTCTGGGAGTGTATGTCTGTGTGTGAATTTGTGTGAATACTTAAGTGTATATGTGTGAGTATATGTGTGCGAATGTGTGTGAACACGTGAACACATGAATGAGTGTATGGACGTGTGTAAATGTTTGAGTATATATGTGTGAATACTTCTGAGTGTATGTGCATGAATATTGAGTGTCTGAGTGTAAGTGTATGTGTGTGAATGTATGAGTATCTGAGTGTATGTGCATGTGTGTGAGTGTATGTTTGTGACTGTGTGCCAGTGTGTATGTGTGTGTGAATCTGAGCAGGGCACAAAAAAGACTCCCAGGAGGTCCAGCAGCCTGAGGGAGGGAGGCGGCCCTACTAGGGAAACCCACCCTATCTCTGCCTGCCTCAAGCTTGTTCCCAGCCGTGAGCCAGTCTCCATCTCACTGCCACAAAGTCCCACCTCAGGGAGTCAAAGACATACAGGTGACTTGGATAGGAACGTCAAAGATTTGTACAGAGCTACCAGAACCTTCTGGGAAGGCTTGTCTGTGATTCAGTTTATGAATAACTGTAATTCTGAGCACTCAGGTGGGCTTAGAAAGCCAAATAATGTCCGTCAGTGATATTTGGGGAAAATAATACTTATGCATCAGAGCATTCTTGAGGAGGCGAAATGGGATCATTACTGAAATTCATGAGATTCTAAGCATGTTAGCAGCAGTGTCTAAAAAATGTGTGATGCCTCTATAGACTAGAAATCTTGAGCCTGTCTCCACAGAAATTCCCAAGCACATCCTATTCAAGTCCCAGAATACGCCGATTTCCAGCCTGTGAGGCAGAGGCACAGGAGCTCCCTCATCTTCCTCAGTTGCACCAGGGCCTACAGGGGACCTCAGCCAAAGCCAGGCCTACACCCTGGACCTGGAATGCCTTGTGTGTCAGACTCACTTTCCAGGCAAGAGACACCTGGGCAGGGCAGGAGGCAGGGAGGCCAGCCCACCTGTGTCCACAGCTCTGTGCAGGTGAGACACCCCGTCAGCAAGGCGAGGCAGCTCGCTGAGACGAGACACATGCATGAGTTTGGGGGGCCCCATGTGGAAGTACTCAGAGCTTAGTCTTGGCTCCCAGCAGTGCTCTGGGGAGCTGTACTATGTGCTGGGAATCCAACCAGGCTGGCTGTGTTCACCTGCCCAATCTCTCTCGACCCTTAATCTGTGCAGGTTGATCTCAATACTACTTGATCAACACAATAGCTACTAAAACATTACTCAGTTTGTATTATCCCAGGGCACAACGCCCGCCATTCCTGTCCTTGCAGTGGCCCTTCTTCATACACTCCTGAGCCCCAGGCCCCATCCCAGGCCACAGTCTGCTCCAGCTGGGGCCAACGTAAACCAGGACCCCACAGGGCCCGTCCAGAACACTGGGGTCTGTCCAGATGTATGCCTGAGCAGGTGTGGACACCTGAAGCCTCTTTGGTCCAGAGGGGCAGTCCTGACCCACTGATGGGTAAAGGCTGAGGCTGAGCGGAGCCTGGATCTAGGCCCTGTGCAGTGAGTCACGAGCACCTGCCAGGCCCTGTGCAGTGAGTCATAGGCACCAGGTACGGTCCATCTTGGACCAGGCCCTATGTGCAAGGACTCAGAATTTGCCATGTGGGGAGCCCAGTGCTCAGCTCAGACACATTCCAGCACAGCTCCTTCTGGAGACAGCACAGAGCAGCTGCGTTAGAGATCCGGCTCTGCTCAGATTCTCTCAGAGGCCCGGCTCTCTGCACCAGAGGTGGGAACTGGGGCTTCTCCTCAGCAAAGTTCCACCTCATGCCAGAAGACCCCTTGCTGCCACACGAGGCTGCGGAATTGCTCCTGCTTGAGGAATGCAGAGACAGGGAAACTGGAGTCAGTCAGTGCTCTGATACCTCTCTGCACACAGCCCTCACAGCCTCACCCCACCTGAGCAGGTGCTGCCCTGCACACAGGCACCTGGGAAGGCGCGACAGCTCTGTTGTACCACCGTGAGGATGGGGCTGGGAGTGAGATGGGTGACGCGTCACTATGCAGACAGTGGTAGCCCTGTGCTGGCAGGTCGTGATCATAGCAGCACCCAGCATGGAGCCAGGTAACTGCAGAGTGGAAGCATGAGCAGAGCCTAGAAACGCAGGAAGGGAACAAGGAACTAGACTGCCACCGAGGGAGGCTGTGTCTTGGCGGCACCCAGGGCTCGTCCCTCCCGGGCCCCTCATCGCTGCCCGTTTTCTTCTCACCCTCAGCTCCTTCCTGTTGACACCCACTCTCCCTCACAATCCCTGTGGCACGCACAACATTCCGCACATGTGGTGTAGCTATTGGCTTGCTTATGCCCAGAGTAGGTTGAGCCTGAGGGCTAGCACCGTGCTCCCTGGCAAGGGCAAGACTAAGTGAGAAGCCTGTCCTGTGAGACTCAAGGGGACCAAAGGGAGCAGTGAGGAGCTTCCATGAGCACATTTACGACCCCTGAGTGCCCATCAGTCTTGGAGGATGCTGCTTTAAAGCACATCTTCGAGGGCCCAGAGCAACAGGATAGTGGGCAGGCGCTCACCTCACACGGGACTACCAGAATTCTATCCCTGACACCCCAGGTGGTCCCCTGAGTCCCGACAGGAGTGATCCCTGAGCACAGGCCCAAGAGCAGGACACAACCCACAATCCCACCAGGTGTGGTCCAAAACTAAAAAGCGCATCAGGAAAGAGGGTTGCCTTTGTCTCAGCTGCTCTCTTGAGGTGAGGGGCCGCCAAAGTGGAGATGTTGCTGGTCTGTGCAACACCTAGCGGTGGCAGCCACTGCTGCACCTAGCACTGTGGCCTTTAGACACTGCCACATCCCACATCACACCAGGAGGTTCCCGGAGGAGACAGCTGCCCTCGGGTCCGAGGACTGTCACTCAGGGGGTTGACTGAACGCCAACCAATCAGACTGTGTCACGTGCCAGCATCAGCTTGAATAACGGTGACAGGATTACAAACAGGAAGAATGGGTGAGAGATGGCTGGCAGGCAGGACAGATGGATGGAAGGCAGACAGACGGGCAGATGGACGGTGCTTAGAAAACAATTTCCTGCATAAATGTAGTGCCAGCAGCCAGAAGCCACTGCAAGTCATGGGAAAACTATACTCTTGCTATCATCTGAATAGGTTTACAATGAATTTACAAAAAGGAGGGACTTGGGGAAGGGGGCTACACCCAGCCGTCCTCAGGGTTTATTCCTGGCTCTGCACTCAGGGATCACTCCTGGCAGGCTCAGGGACCATATGGGGTATCAGGGGATAGAACTTGGGTTGGCCACATGCAAAGAGAATAGCATCCCCACCCTACCCACTGTACTTCTCTCCAGGCCCCAGAATTGACCACTTTTAACAGTAAAATATTTGGCCTTCACACACAGATGCACAAGCAGGCTGTGGGGAGACTGCACGTCCCAACTGGATTTTTGAATGAAAGGGTCTCAGTAGGAGGCAATCACCAGTTTGCAGTTAAGTGTCTCATGGAACAGACATTATGTTCTTCACAAGAAAGTGCGTATCTCCTCCTCAAGCCTGTCTGCGTGAGAGCCACATGAGGTAACAGGAAGTGAGTGGCAGCAGACGCCCTCCCTAGCACGGGAACGCGCAGGCAGTGGAGAGCACAAAGCAGGTCCTCAGAGCAGACGGCTACGGCGCAACAGTGGGTTGCTCATCACAGCTCAGGGCCATGGGGAGCCCTGCGGGATGCTCAAGAGCACAAGGGCATTCCTGAAGGACCACTTCACTTTGGCCACTTCACTCAAATCTTAAGCACTTCCTAAGATCCTGTTGACCATGGTCAGGCAGTGAGGACCTACTGTGCTTAGATCACAGGACAGAAGTTTTCTAAACTACGGTGTTGGCGGAGGTGCTTTATTCTACACAATGGCCTCCACCGATTTGGCTCCAGAGGCAACGGAAAAAACTCATGAAATGGGGGCAGAAGTTGCATCCTCCCATGCCACCCGCCTCCCTGTGCAGTGCACAGCTGCCCAGAGCACTCATTGTGGCAGCACGGGTGGCCTTGTGGAAGATGGAGGTGGGAGCAGCCCTGTGCTACGTCATTTGGTGGAGTCTGCCACATGTTCAGTGGGGTGACATGCGCAAAGGGCTGACGGCCAACCACGCAGTTCTGAGTCTAGCTCAGAATTCACCATGAAGAGGCAAACAAACACACTTGCAAATGAAGAAAAGCCAACAATTTGTCTCCCTCCGAGGAACTGAAGTGCAGTGCAAGAGAAGGAGATACGTGGTGCCTCTCCTTGCACTACTCAAACTGATGCAAAGCCAATGGCCTAGTCAATAATTATCAAGTTGTACTGATGGACTTGCAATAGAGATATAACTTGAATGAAAACAGCAAGAAGGAGGGTGAGAATACAGGGTTAAACAGCTGCAAAGCCTATGAATTATTCAATTAAGTCGGCATTTGTCGGGCGCTCCGCCGGGGGTCCCTCGACAGTGCCGGAAGCGAGTTCCCTTCTACCTCCGGGCCAGCGAGGAATGGATGAACACTCAGGAATCCGATGCGGTTTTAAAAGGCTTTACTTATCACAGGTTCAGGCATACAAATCAGCAAAAGGAAAAACCCGATGCTTAGGATTCCAGGCTAGAACCCCAGCCACGTGTAGGCCAAGATGGCGACCACCACATGTAAAACTTCCAAGGGGAATAAACGCTCACAAGGCGAGATCCCACCGGGAAGCGGGAACCGGCTAGTTTATACCCCCCCTGCAACTCAGACCTTCCTCCCATTGTTATGGAAAGCAGGGGAGGGTCCAATGCCCTCAGGTAATCCCTCCCTGCATCTCACCTAGGGCCTTTACTGTGCTAATGTTTTGAGCCGGGAAGGCCTTTGGAAATGTAGAGAAGGGGGTTTCTGAGATGGCATGTCACTGTACCAAAGACCAACACCAATGCCAGTTAAATATTTCTCCAAGTCTTCACAAGTCTCCTCTACTTCATTGTAGTTTTATATTTTATCAGGAAGCCATGCTTGTTTGTTTGGAAGCAAACAGCATTTCTCTCTGGTCTAATTACTTAGGTGTCCTTACGTGGCCAGGCTAATATGCTGGTAAGATCTAGCTAGTCCCACGATGATTGTGATAGCATGGGAGAATATTTATACCAGCTAGTACAGCATACATGGTCGGATAAACTGCCACATTTAGACTACCCCCTTATCTACGGAGTGATTTGCGGGAGGCAATCCAGAGCAGATGCAGCGGCCCTTAGGAGTCTGCAACAGGCATTAATACGAACTATATTATTTTAACTGAGATAATAACTGATACTCAGGGAAACCACTAAGAAAACAATTTTTAAAATGTCTTAGAAGAAACAGCAAAAGGAGAACAACACTGGGAAGTATTTATCACTAAAGACAGTGGGAAAAGGGGAGTAAAGGGAAAAACACAAAATACTAGATTCAACTTCAATTGTATCAGCAGCTACATTAAAGGCAATGGAGTAAAAACTCTAACCAAAACGCAGAGATTGGCAAAACGATTCAGACAAAACAATCCAACTCTCTGCTCCCTAGGTGTAAAAAGTCTAACTTCAAAGTATAGGGTTCAAGTAAGAGAGGAAGAAATAAACCTTCAAAACAGACCATCGTGGTGGTCCTGAGAAATCAAAACAGACTTTATGGGAAGACTGTCACTAAGACCCTGCAGACCTCAGTGCCCCCAGCAGCTCTTTCTCTTCCTCAGCCTCCAGCATAGAACCAATGGCCCAAATCATCACCAAGGACGCCTGAGCACTACTTGGAAGGTGCCACAAAGGGTAACAGTTATTCATAAAAATGGACCTCAAAGGGAGAAAAGGAAAGTTCAACAGCCATAGTTGGACACTTCCAACACCTCCTCCTCAGTAATAAAAAACTAGAACAGATCAACAGAGATACAGAAAAGTTGGGTAGAACTAGAGGTTTGCATGGGAAAGGACATAGGACTAGCTAAGCAGTACACCACAGTCCACACAGACACACACACACACATACGCTTACACATGCACGCACACATGCACACATGTGCAAACTCACGCCTGTGCACAAACACAAACATACACACATATTTACATGCATGCACACATGTGCATGCACACATACACACATGCACATGGACACACATATGCACACATACAATCACATACACACAGAACATCTGTACATGCATTCCTCGCTACACAGAATCTTGATGATTCAGCTCTGCTCATCTTTGTACAGTGAATCTTACCATCACCCCTACTGAGACCCGCGGGCTGAGAATGTGACCCCTTACTGGGGAATCTCACTGGTCAATAATGCATGTGAGTGTGTGCTGGGGGTGGGGACAGATACTTATTAATAGTCCCTAAATCAAGGGAGAAAAATTTGCATTTGATTAACCAGAATGAAGAGCATTTGTTCAATTAGTCAGCAAAGCAAACTCCCCCGTCCCTCTCACTGACCATTCCCGAGCAGAAGGGTCCAGCTGTTCACTGCAGCCCAGGTCTGCTTTATCATGGCAATTCTGCTGCTGCAGCCTCTGGGCTCACCCTTAAACACCTTTGTCACACGCAGGCTGCTGCTCACGTGGAGAGAATCGCTGCGCACAGTTGTACATCCTGGCCATTGGTGGCAACAGTCCTCCATTTCCTTCGCATAAAGACGAGCTTGTAGCACCTCCATCTGCTGCTTTCCTGCAACGCTTTCCCTTTCTTAAAGACCGTGCTTCCATTTTCTTCACAAATTCTTCAGAAAATGAACACACTGTCCCACCCCAGGCTCTGTTTCAGGTGCAAATCCATGGCACCGTTTCTGGCACTAAAACAAATACCTTTCATCTACCTAAAAACACCCATAAGATTTTTTAAACATGTTTATATCATCTTGATCCTGACTTAGCAAAAATATTACATGAGGCCAAAATAGTAACAGTGTAAACCTCTTTTAATTTTTTTTAATTTGGTTTTCTTGTGTCAAGTAGGACCCCGATTTTATCCACATATAAACATAATTAACCACTAAAAACAATGCAAAGGCCTATTTTTTTCATCAATGGTTTTATACTCAGCATTAAAAAAATGCCAGGCTAGTAAAAACATTAACACATTTGCAAAAGATTTCTCAGATGTAGTTTCCCCAGGCTCAGCATTTCGTTTTACAACCTCTATTAATCAAGTCTAAGAAGCCCCTAAACCCCACCCCCTCCTCTGCAGGCCTGCCTAGCCCTGGCCCTTCTCTTTGTCCCCAGAGCCATGGTCCCTCCCACTGTCCCCCTACCTCTCCTCCCTGCTCCTGCCTTCACCCGGCCCCATCATCCCACAGGCAAGACAGCCTCCGGCTTCCTAGATCCTGCGACCAGGAATTCTGTTTCCACTTTCTGAGGGCAGTGACCATTTACACCAGGACAAGCGGCAGACTCCCAACCTTGGAGCCACCGGCCTGGAGAGCAAACCCCAGTCACACTTGGACAGAGGAGGGAGAGAGAGGGAGGGCAGAGACTGCTGAGTTGAATCTTGTCATTGTCTCCTTTAGACATAGGCTCACAGACCTCAGGGGAGCTCTTGATTTAGACATGGCAGGCGGGGAGGCACTGACAGGAATTCTCTCCTCAACTGAAATAAACATTTCCAGCAGCTGACAGTGTCTGCGTGAGGAGGGAAAGCTTTATAGGGTAAGGGGGAAAGGAGGAAGATGCTTGGCCACTGAAAGATCCTGTGACAAAACTGATTTTCCCATTTCCTGACCTGGAGAGTAGGTTTCTCTTCTGCCCTAGCCCTGAAAAGTCATGGGTATATTTCTAAGGCTTCAAGGTGGAACATCCCAGACCTATTTTACTTCTATGTCTGTCCTGAGAGTGAACTTGGGAACTGTGAAGCAGCAGGAAAGCCCAGACAGGCACTGTCAGAAACCCAGGCACCTGGCCCTTCTCTTCCTCACCTGCTCACTTCAGCCTGGCCCCTGTCCCTCTGGAGGTCACATGCTCTGGGCTCTGTGAGTGGCTACTCAGAGTATCACTGACCAGCCCTTCTCTGAATGAGTCACTGCTCCTCTACAGGAATGGGCTTCTCTGCAGGGGCCACACCTCAGCTTCCACTCCTGCCTGTGGGACGTGAGAGCAGCTTCATCTCCTGTCTGTATGGGAGGTGAGAGCAGACTCATATCCTGCCAATATGGGAGGTGAGAGGAGCATAATTTCCTGCTTATGGGACGTGAGAGCAGCATCATCTCCTGTCTGTATCGGAGGTAAGAGCAGCGTCATCTCCTGCCTATATGGGAGGCAAGAGCAGCATGATTTCCTGCTTGTGGGACATGAGAGCAGTGTCATCTCCTATCTGTATGAGGTGAGAGCAGCGTCATCTCCTGCCTGTATGGAAAGTGAGAGCAGCGTCATCTCTGGTCTGTATGGGAGGTGAGAGCAGCATCATCTCCCTGCCTGTATGGGAGGTGAGAGCAGCTTCAACTCCTGCCTGTATGGGAGGTGAGAGCAGCATCATTTCCTGCCTATGGGATGTGAGAGCAGCATCATTTCCAGTCTGTATGGGATGTGAGAGCAGCTTCGACTCCTGCCTGCATGGAACAGACACACGTGAATGCCTGAGCACCCAGAAAACAGGTTCCCACTGTGCCAATCACAAATGTGGTGGCAGGTGTTGCCATATGTCTGACATGCTCTGGTGCCCATGGGTCACTGCTCCATGAGGAGGAGGGACGTGCAGCTCTGTGACATGCTGAAAGGGCCCCGGGACCCTTTCCTGCATGTGACAGGTACAGGAATGACTCCTTCCTAGCATCCTCCAGATGTGCGGCTACTGATGAGCTGCCACTTAGCACATCTCATCCCTGATTTTGGTGGGATTTTGGTGGGGATCCTGTGTGTGGCAGAAAGCCACCCAGGGAGCATGTGTGTGACCCAGGGACACCAGCAGTCGGCCCAAGCAGCCACAGCACCATTCTGGCCCCAGGAGCACCCTGTCTCCCGGGCTGACTTGCTCAGAGACAGAGAACAAAGCTGCAGTATATGACTCTGGAAAGCTCTTATGGCTTCTTGTTCCTTAGAACAAAAGCCTCAGTCATGAGTGAAGGGAGTACCGGAATAACAGCTTCCGCACGCACGCCTGCACACACACATGCCTGCACACAGACACACACAAACACAAGCACACACATGCACACACAAGCACAGACACACATATGCACACAGATACATACACAAAAACACACACATATACCTACACACATATACCCACACACATGCACACAAAAGCACATGTACAGACACGCATGCACATGTGCATGCACACACATACATGCTCACACATGATTACCTATGCAGACACATACACATACACATGTGCACACATGCACGCACACATAGGAAAACCATCTCTCTGGTATGTGAATACCATCACAGTACCCACACTGTCATGCAATTTAATGCTAGTGCTAAAGGACAAAAGTAAAAATCTGCAAAACTCTGTCACAGAAAAGAAAGATGTTAAAAAAGCAGAGCAAGGCATTTGCTCTAAATGAATGTGTCGCGTCTCCCTTGCAGACTCCAGAATTAATTCCCTGCTTCTGTCATTTCAAATGTCATGTCATGAAGGAGACAATGAGGAAATGGAGAAATGTGGGTAAAGAACGGAAGCCAATTAGGCACCTCAAAACAAAGTCACCGAACAGGATATTCATTTTCTTTGAATTTCTAATATTAAAAAATATGATATGCTGGAGTTTTTGCATAAGTTTTGCAGTTTAAGAAAAGATAAATAATCCAGTGTCAGGAGAAACGTGGATCAGGAGGTCTTACCAAAAGTGGAAATTACCACAAACGTGTGGGAGTCAGAGGTTAGGTAAGACAGAGAAGGGAATATGTGTGAATAAATGTCAAAAGGGTTAATACCAACCTAGAACTGAGCATTAAATACAGGCAAAAAATGCACATGATTGCCTCTAAGTGTATGTAGTGCAACCCACAACGTGTAAGAGAAGGAAAAGAGAGAGAGGGAGAGAGAAAAGAGATAAAGAACCTGCCATTTAGGCAAGCTAGGGGAGGGAAGAGGGAATTGGGGACATTGGTGGTGGGAAATGGGCACTGGTGGAGGGTGGGGTGCTGGAACACTATGTGACCGAAACCTCTAAACATGAACGTTGTAATTGTATATCTCAGGGTGGTATAATAAAAATATTCAATAAAAAAGATAAATAAATGACAAATGCCATGATTAAGTTTTGAAACCCAAGGCTTTTGGACCTGGAGAAGGAGGAGCACCAGGTGGACACACAGAGGGAGAATGAGCAATTACAAGAGACTCAACAGTAAACAGAGACTCAGCTCTCACGGCCTAGCTGCTCATCATTAACTCCTACTCCTTATTTTATTTCTCTAAGTAAGTGTTTTCTTCAGGATCCCTTTATAATCCTGAAATGTGGATATTGCTACTTAATTCTAGGACTAAGAAGACCATAATTATCAAATAATACCCTTCAATTACTGAGCAGATGCTAAATACACGTTGTTAAACCAGCAAGCTCTTGGTCTGCTTTGGAAAGAATTCCCAGAACTCCATATTTGTTTATCTGCAACAAACATGACACATCTCACACCTGACATCAGCACTGCTCTGTGACCTGGACACCCCACACGTCTCCGGGACAGCAATGCTGCAAAGGCCCTCCTTGCACTGTCTCTGGCCTTCCGAGGCCATCGTCTGATGGAAAACGTGATCAGGCCTTTCACAAGTCAACAGTTACTAGGTGGATCTTTCTGGAGCTGAACCAGTATTTGTGTTCCCCAAGTGGGGGTGGCATGGGGCAGCCACTAGCTATCTGAGCAGTGTTCAGCTCCTGTCTGGAGCAGCATCTGGGGGTGCTCAGCGAGGTCCCCAACAGACAGTGGGGTCCGGCAGATTCCCTGGTCATGTTTGGGGCTGACAAATGTTCCCCTGACCGACAAAGAAACAAGATGACCAGTTCTAGAAAATCTAAGGCCTTAGTCTATTTCCACTTACTCCTCACTCCATCTAACTCCATACACACGCTACCACCAAGTCAAATCAATTCTGCCCCGAGACATACTTCACAAAGCACTGAGAGGAGGGAGTTACAAGAGGTAAAGACTCTTTATCCCTAAACAATGAGGCGGGAGGGAGTTTCCCCTAACTGTGCAACCACCAGGGGGCCTCGCCCCAGCTTCTGGGGGGTTATAGGGTGGAACCCAGAGGGCGTGTTGTTTTCTGTCATCCTTGGTTGGTAAATAATTATTTCAATATTTCTAGTCATTTTGTATAAACACAGTTTGAGAGCAGACATTTATCTACATCCAGGATTAAATTTATGGGGTGACATCCTGGGGACATCTTGCCAGATTGTTTATTCCTAATCTCCTCAGGGTCCTTATTGATCTATTGCTTATCTTTTGGTCTAACAGGTTTTGTTCCAAGATTTTGCTGTTAATTATAATATTATTCAGGACATCTAGTCTCCCATGTTGAAGCCAGGGTAGTTTACTCATGAGGCTTGTCCTGGGTCCATCCAGTCCCACAGTGGAATCTCCTTTTTGGGTGTTAGAAATTAGAATCAATCTAAAGGCAACTGAGGTCTTAAGTTAGAAAACATGATGGACACCCAGGAGTAATTAATTCAGAGTAAATTAACTCCTATATCACAAATGCATAGCCTTATCTGTCTTCCTATGTGTATACAAAATCCTTTGTCCTAGCATAAATAGTATATGTAAAGGGCATACAGAAAACTGAGAAGCAACCTTTAATTTACAATATAAGACCCCTGGCTATCATGTAAGGCTGTGAATAGAGAGTAACTCAACAAGCATCCAGCATGATGTCTGGTCACCAAATGCCCTGGGACTTGGGGTCCCTAGTCCTGGGACTTGGGTTCACGTGATCCCATGATCTGAATTCCCCAACTAAACAACTCCATTGTGTGAGCTGCAATCATACTGCCCACTTCAGACACGCCAGCTTCCTCCCTGGCAGGCAGATCCCTGTCCTTCCCTCTCCAACCTGCCCCATCCCTGAAGGAAAGCCACTTCAGTCCTCAAGTGTAACCACCTTCAGAACTCCAAAGGGTACCTCACGGCATATGCCCAATGCCTGCATGTTCCCAAAAAGGCATCAGACACATGGGCGAGAACTGAGTCTCTTCCCCAGCCCTGGCCAGCCTCTGTGGGCAAACACAATCAGGTTCAGGGCTGTGAGTTCCTCACACTTGCATTGGGCTTTAAGAAAGAAGAGGAGGGCCTGAGAAATAGTCTCAGGAGACTGCACTGGCCTGGCACTCACTCAGAGGATCTGGGTTTGATTTCTGGCACCAGCTAGGTTCCCTGAGCCCTGCCAGGAGTAATTCCTCACCACAGAACCAGAACTAAGTGTGAGCATCCCTGGGTGTGGCCCCCAAACAAACAAAAACCAATGGACAAGCAGAGCTTGAAATACAGAGGCCAACCGAGCTTACCCCACCTCGTCTCATCTTCCATTCTTAGAACATGAATTGCTTCCATGAGCTTTCACATGCAAGATTTTGTCTAAGCGTAAAGAACCCATGTCTGTGAGACTCACAGACATGGGGCAGAGCTGCTACTTGCTCTCCCTGTGCCCAGCCGCTGCTCATGAGGTGCCCAGGAGGGATGGCGGGTTCTAGCCCTGGCCCGCCACCCCAGCAGAGCCTTGCAACAAGCCATACGACCCCCCCACTCCATGAGGGCCTCCATTTTCCACATCCGAACTTCTCTCTCGTCAGAACTCCACCCATCAGACCAGCCTATCACAGCCCGGCTTGCGAGGCCACAAGCGGCCGCATGGTTCATCAATAAATGCTGGACTTAGAGATGACTACAAGAGTATGCTACCTGCACGGCAGAGCCTGGCAAGCTACCCATGTTGTATTTGATATGCCAAATACCAGTAACAATTATAGACCTCATTCCGGAATGGATTGAGGCTCTTTATGTTCCTGGAGCAAGCAGATGACCTTGGGCTCTACTAGCATGAGACAGGACATATGAAGATGTTACTGGGGCCCGCTCGAGCAAATCAATGATAAACGGAAAGACAGTGATACAGTGATACAGTAAAGAACCATGTTTGGAAGATTAAATAAGAAATATACCATGCTTAGGAAGCATCACCACGTCTAGCTCACTGACAGTGTATTTTATTACTCACAAGCCTCTTCCTCCTTTGTAGATTTACTATTATGCAAGTGCTCACCTTTCCCAGGACAGTGGCCTTTCTTGGCTATGGTCAGCAACAGTTCCTGCAACTTCTGTGACATCCATCCATCTCCTCTACCTTATTAGGAGCAGCACAGCCCCTGCTCGGTTGGCCCCCAGGTTGCCCAGTGCTGGGAGGAAGGCACAGCCCTCTGGGCTGCCCAGAGCCAGCTCTCTGCAAGGAGCTGCCAACACGGACAAAATTTCTGCATTCTACAGAGCAGTGAAAACCCAACCCCAGGGAGGTGGCCCTGCAGAGAAGGGCAGAGCTGGAGCAGGATGCCCTGCTCCCATCCCACCCAGTCGCTCCCATGCACTGAAGGCAGAAGTGCCCAGAGCTCTTGGCCTCACGCTCCACACCTAGACAAGGCTGCCAAGCTGGAGAGACCAGCCAGGCTCCACAGCCCAGCTTTTGGGGAGGGCACAGAAACCTGGCAGCACCTACTGGGAGCACACACCTGTGAGCAGACACTATGTGCACACACCTGTGAGCAGATACGTGTGAGCAGGTACCTGTGAGCACATCCCTGTGAGCACACCCCTGTGTGCAGATCCCTGTGAGTACACATAAGTGAGTACACACCTGTGATCATACACCTGTGAGCAGATACGTGTGAGTAGATACCTGTGAGCACACCCCTGTGAGAACACCCCTGTGTGCATACCCCTGTGAGCATACATCTGTGAATACACATCTGTGAGTACACACCTGTAAGCACATACCTGTGAGCACACCCCTGTGAGTACACACCTGTGAGTATACACCTGTGAGCACACACCTGTACAGACACCTGCATACAGTCACCCATTGAGCACATACCTACCCTTCACCTGTGTGCACACACCTGTCCTGTGGGCATACATCTATGTACATACACCTGTGAACACACTTGTGTAGACACCTCTCCTGTGCATACATTCCTGTGAGTAAACACAGACACCTATGATCACTCATGCACTCCTGTGTGCTCATATCTGTCCTGTGAGCATACACCTATGCACACAACTGTCCTTGAGTGTACAACTGTGCAAACACCTGTGCAACCACCTGTGCACAGACACCTGTGTGCAGAAACCCATAAGCACATACTTACCTGAAGATACCTGTGAGCAGAAACCTGTGAGCACACACCTGTCCTGTGAACACACACCTGTGCATACACCTGTAAACACACACCCGTGTGCAAACACCTGTGCTCCCGAAGGTCCTGTACCAGGTATACCCAGTTCCCCAGATTGCATCTCCTGCTTCCTCCCTCCCTGCCACACAATGAGCAGCCAAGATGCTGGGCCTGGGCACAGTGATAGCACTCTCCAGGACCAGGAAGCAGGGGGACCCAATGAGCTTCCTGTGGTGGGGAGGGGGCCTTGCTTTACAGTCCTGAAGCCATTTCAGCTGTTACTTCCCACAAGGCCATTGGGAAGTAACATATGCACACAACTGTCCTTGAGTGTACAACTGTGCACACACCTGTGCAACCACCTGTGCACAGACACCTGTGTGCAGAAACCCATAAGCACATACCTACCTGAAGATACCAGATGATACCTGTGATGGCTCTAAGCGCCCCTGTGAGCAAGTGGCCTGGGCCCTTCCTGTACCAGCCCATCACCCTATCACCTACCTGGCGCAGGGCCAAGACCCTTCCTACCTCACCCCTAGCCACGCCCCCTCTTGTCTGATCCCCTAGCCACACTCCTTCCTGCCTCGAGCCTAGCCACGCCCCTTCTTGTCCCACCCCCTCCTGACTTGGCCGTCTGTCCCAAAGCCACTAGTGTCAGTGGCCTCAGCCTGGCACCCACCACCAAGCCATGCCTGCCCGATTTACACTGCCAGGTCTATACCCATGTCTCTGTCCCCAAATACAGTTCATGCTTGCAGTACTCTGGATCAGGACCCTGAGATCCAGTATCCTGGCTCAGGGTCACCTGACGTGAGTGACCAGTTTGGGGACCACTGTGTTGTGTGGGCAGGTGCCCACACACCTGTCTGCATGCGGGAATTGGTCGCTGGGGAAGGTGAGCACCACCAGCTTCCTTCCAACACCATCAGCCCCTGCCGGCATCAGCATCTCCAGTGAACCCTCGTCACCTGCCACAAGGAGCCTCGGCCACTTTATGCTTCATTATCCCCGTGTTTACTCGCTGCTTGGAACGCGCCTCATGGAAGCGTGAGGAACGCCTCCTTCAGGCACAGGAGCACAACGGCTGAACATATGCCGGGGCCCAACACATTGGGAACAAGAATAAACAGAGAAGGTAATAATGACAACAGACGGAGGGAGTGCGCTGCCAGCTGGGAGGGAATCGTGGCTCTCCTGAGCAGGGCCCGCCCCTGCACCCCCCCAGAGGTCGCAGCAGGCAGGGTCCTTCCGAGGCTGTCCTGAATTGCTGTCACTTGAGTCTAGGAACTATCCACCCATGAAGTATCCGCCCTGGTGAAAGACCTCTCAAGTCTAAAGGAGGGTTTATTTCCACAAAGCAGATACCTCTAAGAGAGCGAGAGCCTCACCAGAAGAAACTGCTGACCAGGGCCCAAGAGTGCTGGCGGGCAGGGGGGCAGGGCTTCACGCTGGGGGAGCACGGAGCCCAGAGCAACAGCAGGAGAGCCACGAGGGCAGCACAGGTGTGAGGTGGTCTACGCTACCTTTACTCTGCTCAGCACAACACCATCAGCAGCTGCTCACGAGAGCAGCCACAGTCGAGAGGCTGACCTGGGCACAGTGTGGCAAAGGACAGAAAGCAGGGCATCAGGAGTGACCCTTCCCAGGAGGGGGCTGGTGAGAAAGTATCCCCAGGGAGAGCTGTCTGACTCACTGAATACTCATTCTCCTGAGACTGACCACTGAGGCTCTTGTCTTCCAGGAGAACTGTCTGACTCACTGGGTACCGCCTCCTGAGAGTCACACTGAGGGCCTTGTCTTCCAGTCACTCACTGGGTGCTCGCTCTCCTGAGACTGACCACTGAGGGTCTTGTCTCTGTGACATTTCCTACCATGCGGCTGTTGACTCAGCTGAGGCCTTTGTCTGGAGGATCACGCCGCTGACACCAAACAGGAAGCTTTATTTCTCCAGCAGTCAATCAGGCAGCCAGGGGGGAAGGAGGTAGAGGGCACCTGCGCAGTCCGTGTGGGCAGAGCAGCCTCCAGTCCAGGGCCCCACAGCCACCACCCCGGCCCCGCCAGACACGAGCTGCTGGGCCTTCAGCCTGGGCGCTCCAGCACCCTCCTGCCCCTTGTGTCTGCCCACACCACAGGCTGACCATCACCCCCTTCTCCTGCAGAACATGTAGGGCAGGGCTGGGGGCCTGGGACAGGGAGCCAGGATGCAGCTGCCCTCACAGTCGCAGGCATTAGAGTAGGACAGAGCCAGAGAAATCCTAGGCCCAGAACTGTGGAGGAGGGGCCCCACAGCAGTGCCAGAAGGTTCTGCCCACAGCCAAGCTGAGCCAGGAACTCCTCTGCCAGTGTTGCCGGTTGTTCTCGGGCAGAAGAACACAGACTGGGGGGTCCACAGAGCTCTGCATGTCGAGACAGGGAGCAGACCCTTTCCTGGGTGTCTCTCAGCAAGCAAGCAGGCCCTGCAGCCTGCAGAGCCGCCATTGAGGGGTCAGGGGAGAGTGCACCCTGTGAGCTCTCGGTATTTTGTCTTTAACCGTTCCAAGAGCACAGCCTGGGAAGCTGAGTGTGCTCACTCGGGCGGACAGTGCTCTGACGGGCAGCTGACAGCCTCGGGCCACCAGCGTGGACAGAAGGACCTCGGTCAGAGGTGGGCTCAGTGCCTCTGGGGAACACTGCTTGGTGAAAATCTGCCTGGCCTCTCTCCCCAGGGTCCAAGGCAGGAGAGGGTGTGCACTTACCATGTAGGCATTCGTGCACAGTGTCTCAGGGTCAGGAAGCCCATCCTGAGGGTCGACAACAGACCCTAATCAATCCCTGACAACTGACCCTCACCCATCCTGAGGGCCAACAGCTGAGAAGGTCTTCTGGCCTTTGAGTGGACAGATGCAGCCCTGGGACTCTCCCTGGTGCCAGGGGCTCTCTGTGGCATGCGGGCCCCTCATACAGCGTGTCAACTCTGTCCCTGCAACCTAGGACAGGCTCTTCCTGCAGGTCAGTACCCGACCTGGCAAAGCACCACCAGGAGTGGCCCAGCACAGAACGGGGAGTGAGTCCAGAGCACTGCTGGGTGTGGCCCAAAAACTAAAATCTGGAAAAATGAGCAGTTGCAACAGGTGAGGACTCTTGGCCGCACAGGGTAGGTGAGGCGAGCCCCTGCGCCTGCAGCAACGCTCGGTGCTTTCTCCAGCTTCAGCTGCCGAGTGCTTCCCCAACAGGGCCGTCTGCCCAGGAGGCGAAGACCAGAGTGTGTAGACTTTCTCACAGACAGTACAAGACAATATAGTGTGCGCTTGTGTAGAGACACACCCACAGACACACACACAAACATCTGCACAGATACACACATGTATGCACACACACAGATTCATGTGTATACACAGCTATGTATTCACACAAGCACAGATGCACACATATACATAAACACACCGCACAGATACACATATATACACACACCCACAGATACACACATATACACACATATCCACACAGATACACACCTTAACACACACATGCATAGATAGACACATCACTTGGATCATGTTTGTTCTGGCTCCTGAGAGACACTAGCCCTAGTTCTTTCTTCAATCCATCCGTTGTTTCTGGATTTGCTCGAGTGGACGCCAGTAACATCTCCATTCGTTGGGAATGAGGTCCATTATTGTTACTGCTTTTGGCATATCGAATATACCACGGGTAGCTTGCCAGGCTCTGCCGGGCTCTGGCTTCATCCCAGGGGGCCTAGATAGATACATATGCACACTCATATACTTGCACAGATAAACACATATACACACACATACACCAGCACAGTATACACATATATGCACACACACACCCGCAGATACACACACAACTGCAGATATACCTGCACATACCCTGATATACCTGTACACATAGACATAGATACACACATGCACACACCTGAAGATACACATGTACACACATACCCCTGCTGATAGACACGTGCACATGTATGCCTGGCACACCTGCAGATACACTTGCACACCCATATACCTGCACAGATACACACATGTACACCTGCAGATACATGTCTGCATACACATGCACACATATGCCTTACACACATATCCTGTATGTCTTATAAACGCATACACCAAGACCAGACCCAAAGAGGCTGCTCCCCATCTGCTGTGCCCCCTCTTTGTAACCTCGAGGATGCTGAACCGTAGAGTTGCCTCGAATGCAGTCTACGTCATAACCATGTCACATGTCTGAAAGGGTTTAGATAATCCATGAAATCTCAGCGATTCCCCTTGTTTCAGCAGCCGGCAGCCTCGCCCTTGCTGCTGCGGGAGAAAGAGGCTGTTCAAGTGCACACAATGGGCCCCTATCAGCACTTCCCTCAGGAAGCCGCAGCATCTCTGAAGCTAGAGCAGGCACCGGTATGCAGGCTGAGAACGGCAGGTCCAGGGGCAGCTATCTGCTCCTCTCAGGAGGCTATTTCAGCTCCTGAGATAGTTGAGAGGAAAGTAGGCCTTGGCTCCTGAGAGGAAGGTGGATCCCAGCTCCTGAGTGACACTAGCCCTAGTTCTTTCTTCTCTATGTGGAGCTGGAGCAGGATGTGAATAGCTGGTGATGGGGCCTTATAAAGTGATTGGTGAGCACAAGCCGGGTGGCAGTGAGGACGGCTAACAGACCACCTTCAGACAGCACATGGCCAGTGTGCATACATCATTGGGTCTCGGAACCCGATTCTAGCAGACTGAATTAAAAGGTGCACTTCCCTAAGGATGGGGAGCAGCCAGGATGCCTGGTCGTGGAAGTCACACACGAGGAAGGCCTCTTGGCTGACACCAGCCCATCACACAGCTGAGCTCATGGATGTCCCCGGCCTCCCTCTCTCCTCTGCACTCCCAGTGAGGGACAGGGCATTTCCTAGCAACCTCTATATTCCAACAGGGCACGTGGACTTGTCCCCTGCTTCCTGCATTCCTCTGGGCAGGAGAGACAATGCCTACACTGCTCCTCCTTGTCTGTCCTCTGGGAACTCTGCACAGCTGCATCCTCTAAGTGCTCAGAGAGAGAAGGTCATTCAATGCCGCTGACCCCAGAGTCCAGCCCAGCCTCAACACTCTGAATGCTGGACAGTCCAGCAAATCCTGCCAAAACTGAAGGCCACAGCAATGGGGCATCAGGGCATCTTGCCTCAGGGGAACCATGCTGACCACCTCTGTCCAAGGTATCCTGCCTCAGGGAGCCATGCTGACCATCTCTGTCCAGGGTGTCCTACCTCAGAGAGTTGTGCTGACTGCCTCTGTCCAGGGTGTTCTACCTCAGAGAGTTGTGCTGACTGCCTCTGTCCAGGGCGTCCTGCCTCAGGGCACTGACTGACCACCTCTGTCCAGCCCTGCATTTATCGAGACACCAGAACAGAAACCATTACTGGAAAAAGGAAGAACAAGTGGTGACCTACGAGCCCTCAGTGCTCAAATCCCTACAGCCCTTCAGACATCAACACAGCTCAGATCTTCCCCAGTGGTAGTCTGGAAACTACCCTCAGAGGGTCTGTGTCAGCAGGAACTCTGGGGGACTGTGCTGGGGAATGAGCCTCAGATGAGCAGTTCTCACCCGAAAGAGGCAGCCAACCTTGAGTGAGTACAAAGATGAGCTCAAGTGTGAGGCATGCACTGTTATGTGAGCACCACTGAGAAATGCACATATACATGCATGTACACCTGACAGCACTGCCGAGGAATGCATATCTATATGTGTGTACACCTGAAAGCACCACCAAGGAATGCATATCTACATACATGTACACCTGAAAGCACCGCTGAGAAATGCACATCTATGCGTGTGTACACCTGAAAGCACCGCCAAGGAATGCATATCTACACACATGTACACTTGAAAGAACCGCCAAGGAATGCACATCTACATATGTGTACACCTGAAAGCACCACCGAGAAATGCACATCTATACACATGTACACCTGAAAGCACTGCCGAGAAATGCACATCAACACGCGTGTACACTGGATTCTTTCTGGGGTCCATGGTGCCATGAAAACAAGATTAGGCATTTGACATACTGTGGTCAAAGCCTGTCTTGTAGCATTTGAATACAAAGAGCTTAAGAGAAGCCCAAGAGCAGAGAACACTCACCATTCCAAATATTCTAGTACTGCAACACACGGCAAGGTGGGACACGAGCAATTTGCACTTTCCTCCTCTCAGAAATGACCAAAAGGTTCTTTCAGGCATGTTTAGGAGGGTAAGAATGAAGAATAAAGCACTTCTGGAGATCTTTTGAGATAGTGGCGTTTAATGTGGGCCTGAAGGCTTGTTTCTTAACATTTGATTTTACAGTCCTTGGATTTCAATTTCCAACTCAGCTTGATATTTTCAGTTGGAAAACTAAATTCATTTTAAACAGGACTGTAAAAATGTGACAATTACAAAAAGGGATGATTTGAAAAACCAACCATTATGTGAAATTAAACATCCCACACGAAACACTTTAAAGGCTTTTTAGCTAAGATTTATGTGCTATAAAATTTAATCTAAGATAAAAGAAATTGCTGAAATGTGTATTAAAGAAATGTAAGTAAAGGTGCAAAGGTGGAGCCGTGGTTCTTTCTGAAGGCCATTTGTCCGCCCCACTTCCCCCAAAGCCACGCTCCAGGTTTCTGCAGAACTGGGGTACACTGGAGCAGGAAGCAACCTCGAAATCATCTCCCCCCAACACCCCCACTTGTAGAAGTACACACACAGAAACTCAGGGTAACGGCAAGATGCAGTGTGTCTCCACTCGTGCTGCAGAGACACTGGACACTGTGTCTGCACTCGTGCTACAGAGAGACACTGGTGCCGCAGGGGGAAGGTGCCGATGGTGTGAAGGAGACAGTGATGGAGTTGTGAGAGATGACAGCGGTGAAGGTGATAATGCAATGATTCTGATGGTGAGGAGGAGGAGGATGTCACACTATTGGGGCTACTTGGGGTTCCCAACAGTATCAGGGTCCTTTGGGCCCCTTGCTCATGTTCAGGCCTAATGACCATCCCCTCCAGCCTATATATAAAGAGAGCAAGACCACCAGTTCTAGAAAATCTAAGGTTTTTTTATTCCACACACTCCTAACTCCCAACTCACTCCGTACACAACACACACTGACTGACCCCCCAAACTACTATAAAGCAATCCTATACAGAAGCTGTGGCCAGGGCCTAACCAGAGGTATCACTGTATCACCGTCTTCCCGTTCATCTTCGATTTGCTCGAGCGGACACCAGTAACATCTCCATATGACCTGTCTCATGCAAGTAGAGCCCAAGGGCACCTGCTTGCTCCATCAACATAAAGAGCCTCAAACCATTCCATCAGGTCATGGGAATGAGGGCTATAATTGTTACTGGTATCTGGCATATCAAATACGACATGGGTAGCTTGCCAGGCTCTGCAGTGCAGGTAGCATACTCTAACCAGAGGTAATGGCTTTTTAATTCCTAAAACAATTAGGTAAAAACCAGCTTCCTCTTACTTGTCCAAAATCTCCAGGAGGCCACATCCCTGCTTCCGAGGGCTATTGAGGTGTTAAGGTGGAGCATTGTTTTCTCTCTCTTTGGCCAGTCAATAACCATTTCAATGATATTTCTAGTCATTTTGTATAAACACAGTAAGAGAGACCAGGCATATATCTACACCCAATATTAAATTTTATAGGGTGATCTTTCTTGGGGAGTTCACTTCATATGACCTAGACTATGTTCCCTTGGTCAGATAGATCATATCTAATCCCCTTCAATCCACTGCTACTTATGTTTGTTTCAAAACAGAGTTCTTGGATCTGACTCTTATCTCTGGGTCAGTTACTTTATACAGCTTAAAGCCAGATCATTGTGCAGAATACTAGCTGCCCCATATTGAGGTTGAGGTGATCTCTTTCCCTGGTTCCATCCAGTCCCTTGCAGGGATCTGTTAGATGACAGGGTTAGCTAGTTTGGGAGCTTTGCTGTTTTGCCCACTCACAGCTTAATCTACTTAAGCCAAGGTTCATTCTAATGAGACCTCTCTTCTATGTAAACACTGCTAGAGGGTGTGGCAGTTACAGAAGTCACCTTGACTAAATAACTTCTGACTTATACATCTACTAAGACTTCTATGTTTTCTAGGTTGGGCACAGCTCCTCTTTATGCTCACTGCACCCAGCATGGGACAGTTAGAATTTACCAGGAGACTACCACCCTGGATATGTTGAGTCTATAGGAAGATTATAGGAAGGATCATACTAGTTTGCTCTCAAGCAGGCAAGTGTAACCTTTCAGTATACGGAGAACAAAATACTCAGAATCACCCTGGTGCAGATAATAAATAAGAAGGACCTTGTGGGTACCATTAGATTACATGAAGCTCATGAAATAAAGATGTATTACTTTTATATCAGCTCTCTCTCTCTCTCTCTCTTTCTCTCTCTCTCCAGTGTTTTACGTAAGAGATAATCTCAGAAGAAGAGATTAGTCCTTGGCATAACCTTAGTTTATACCTGTAATAGGGTGTGGCAACACACTTCTACACTCTGTTTAGGGTTCTTTGCTGACACGACCCTCCCTGAATTCACTGTATCATTGTATCACTGTCTTCCCGTTCATCATCGATTTGCTCGAGTGGGAACCAATAACATCTCAATATAACCTGTCCCTGAATTACCTTGGTGTATGAGGCCCCTTGGCCTTTTGCTCCTTCTTTTGGGTAGGACTCCTCTCGGCTGAGATCTCTCTCTTTGGTGGGAGACTTGGGCTCTTTTGTATGGTCTAAGTTCTGACCATAGCTAGAGTTCTTTCATTATATTGGATTGTGGTGGTAGAGCTTTCATACTATTAAAAGCCTTTTTGGAACTGCGCAGGACTCGTGAGTTTTCATCCGTTCCCTAGGCGTCCTAGGAGGTAGAAGAGAACTTCTGTCCTGACACTGTCGGGGACCCCAGCGGCATCCCCAACAGGGATCCTCTATGAGGAAGTGAGGAATTAGATTCTATCTAAGATGTACTGAGGTTTTTTAGTTGGGAAATATGGCGGAAACCCAGGAGTAAATAATTTAGAGTTAATTAACTCACAAATGTACCACCAGACTATCTTTTTATGCTTATACAAAAACGAAACCCTTAGCATAAGTATATGCCAAAGCCTTGCAGGAAGGAGAAAAACAATCCCTCATTATCAATACAAAAACCCAGGGGATGAATGGAAAGTGATCATCCACACAAGACTGAGACTGACACGGGGCTGAGGCCACTCTACAGCTATGACAGCTCACAGAGGATGGTTCCAAGAACAAGCTGGTAGATTTATCCTAAATGCTCAACAGAGAAGCTGTCGGACTGTTCCAGAACTCAGTTCTCTGGAGCCATTCCCCCAGTACGATCCTAACCCTAACACTTGGGAAGGCTGCAAATCAGATTTCTCTGTACATGTTTTCTTGTAAGAAGTATTTCTTACAAGCATTTCTGGTAAGAAGCATTTATCTCCCAACACTCCCCACCTATGGCATCTAGACCACCTGTACCTCAATTCACCTGCACCATCATGGAGTCCCGACCTTGGATACCACGTTTACTGGAGATGTGATTAGAGCAAAAGCCACTTCAACAAGACTTGCTGGGAACATGCAGCTTTGGGACCTCCATGTAGAATCACATATGCAGATGGATACCTCCATGTAGAATCATGTACGCAGATGGGCACCTCCATGTAGAATCGTATGCAGATGGGCACCTCCATGTCAAATCATGTACACAGATGGGCACTTACATGTAGAATCATGTACATAGATGGGCACCTCCACATAGAAACATGTACGCAGATGGGCACCTCCACGTAGGATCATGAACACAGATGGGCACCTCCATGTAGAATCATGTGCGCAGATGGACAGCTCCATGTAGAATCACATATGCAGATGGGTAACTCCCCAAAGGACAACAGAGAGGGAGGAAGAACTTGGCTGAAGAAGAAATGAGGGCGTGCATGTCCCTGAAGTGAGAACAATGACAGAGACCAGACAGCTGGTACAGTCCAGGCGGGAGAGGATGGGCCTGCAGGGACAGGTGGACCGGAGAGTGGGCCAAGCTCTGCCAGAGTGAGTGTGCTGGAGGAGTAACACAGCAGGGAAGGCACTGGCCTTGCACGCACTCCAAATTCAGCAGTCCCCACTTAGGGTCTCCAGAGCCCACCAGTGACCCCTGAGCACAGAGCTAGGAATCAGCCCTGAGCACGGCCGGGGTGGCCTTAAACCCAAACCCAGAAATCTAGCAGCAACTTCTCTCCCAACAAGACCGAGACTGTTTAGGGAAGATCCTGCAGGAAAGATGCTCAAGAGAAGATAAAGGACTAGGTGGGAGGGGGTGCTCATGAATCTCCTGAACATCCACACCAGCACCACAAGGAAAGCCGACCGCCAGGAAACTCATTTTGCAGAATTAAATCATGATGAGACGGACCATTAAATCATGATGAGGGAGCCCGAGAAATAAGCCTGATTCAATAAAGGCCAGAGAACAGCTATCAGGGGACTCTGTCCTCCAAGGCCAGACACGGCACCAGGCACCCAGGTCCCCAGAGCCCCTGACCTTTCCCTGACCCAGACATGGCACCAGGCGCCCAGGTCCCCAGAGCCCCTGACCTTCCCCTGACCCAGACATGGAACCAGGCACCCAGGCACCCAAGTCCCCAGAGCCCCTGACCTTCCCCTGACTCAGACACGGAACCAGGCACCCAGGTCCCCAGAGCCCCTGATCTTCCCCTGACCCATACACAGTACCAGGCACCAGGTCCCCAGAGCCTCCCTGACCTTCCCCTGACCCAAACAAGCTCTTCCTTGACCTGTGGAAGGAAGCGTGTTTAAGATGGAGCACCCTGGCCTGCAGCAACCCATCAGGGGAGAAAACCCTGGTCCAGGTCTCTTAGGAAGCTAAGCTCCATCCAGATCAAAGAATGAAATGCTTGAACAAATACCTCTCTCCCTCCCTCCACAGCCCCAAGCCCCCAAGGGCCAGAGGGGTCTGAGTTCGAGGTTTCCTGGCCCCCAGCAGCAAGCATGGAAAGGCTGTTCTCTCATGAGACCTGAGCCACCTGGAGCGAATGCCTAGGAATGGGCGACCACACCAGCACCAGGGCATGGACACTCCAGGACATGGACTCCCGAGGACACAGTCACCCCATGGCATAGACATCCCAGGGCAGGGCACCCCCAAGTTACAGATACCCCAGAGCACAGACACCCCAAGGTACAGACACCCCAGAGCATGGACACCCCATGGCAGGAACACCCCAGAGACATAGCTGAGGCTCATGCCCCAGCAGCAGCCATGGGAGAAGGTCCCCAGCCCAGCGCCCTGCTCCGGGGCCGTCAAATGGGGCTTCTACAAAGCACAAGCCTGGTGCACTGAGGCAGGAGGCACCGATGCAGCCAGCACCGAGGAGCGGAAACGCCCCATGTCCCCCCATCACTCTGGCTGCAGCAACCAGTGACAGGGATAGTGTCAGCACTCACTGGGGCAGCCACAGGGCACAGCATCACTAAGGCCACTGCTGCCCCCTTCCTGGTTCCTGGGTCAGGAAACGGCTGGAGCAGCCATGCCCCGCCCACACAGCCCTGCCTCCTCCTTCCGAACTCTTTGAAATTGGTCACAATTCAGCCCCGGCCAGCACACAAAGCATTTGAAAGAGCTCCAAAGGAGTCGTCGGTCCTCCCACCTTGATCCCACGCCAAGGGATGGTCACTGAAGCCGAAAAGCCTGGGCCTGAGCAAGGAGAAG
Source organism: Cryptotis parvus (assembly GCA_021461705.1). Taxonomy (NCBI): domain Eukaryota; kingdom Metazoa; phylum Chordata; class Mammalia; order Eulipotyphla; family Soricidae; genus Cryptotis; species Cryptotis parvus. The sequence continues at coordinate 127,666 of JAJIBD010000666.1, read as the reverse complement.
CGTTTTCCCATTCATGCCCAACTGGAAACAGGCCCTCGTGCGCCAGGGAGAATTGTGTCTTCATGACAGTGTCCCCCCCACCCTTCGACTAACATCCGGCCACAAGAAGAGCGGCAACCTTCAGCTAAGTGTCTCACCTGGCAAAGTTGACCAGTGTTCTTTGGGGGACCTGAGAGGACCAGCTTGTGCCAGTGCAGGGTGTGGCCTGTCCAGCGCCCAGCCCCTTGCACTCCCCACACCCTCTGTCCATCTGAGCAGTGACCTCCAGAGCAGGTTCCTACCAGAAGGGCCGGGTCTGCCTCCACCACCTCCCGTCAGCACCGTCAGGATCTTCCAGTTCAGTCACAGCGCCTGAAGAAAGAGCCCAGAGTTGTCGTGTTAGAACCAATCTCCTGGAAGGAGGCCACTTCACGACACAGTCGGACAACAGCTTTAGGGCCTGGGGAACAGCCAGGAGGAGCCGCACAGTAGGGGCAGCCTGGGAGCACTGAGCTCAGAGCAGCCCCCAGGCACCACTGAGTGTGGCCAAGGCAGAAAGCAACAAGGAAACAACTGATCCGGTTTTTCTTGGTCTTTATCCCTCAGAACAATTTGCAGCCCAACCTCTGAGCAGCGCCTTACTCGGTGGCCCAATTCCCTGGGGAAAGACTCAAGCAGGGGATATGGATGGTGGCTGCAGCATGCAGGGATGGACACACAGACAGTGTCCTCATCATACTCCTCCTTGCAGGGACGCAGACACACAGACAGTGCCTCGTCACACTCGTTCTCACAAGGATGCAGACGGAAACAGTGTCCTCATTACACTCCTGCTTCCAAGAATGCTGACAGGTCTTGCAGACCCGAGTAATCTGCAGCAAACCGGTTTGCAAGCACCCGACTTGGCGCTGCTCCAGGAGGCGGGTGTCAGGGAAACCACCTACTTTTGTCTGTCACGCAGCAGTGCAGGCTCCAGAGGATGCCCTGTGGCTCCCTCCAGGCTGGGCAGAGCCCGAGAAGGAAAGCTGCCTTCCTGGGGGAAGCATCTCTGCCCACACCCATGCTGGTCCCGAATGACGAGTCTGCTGGATGCCCATGTGCCACGACTCGCCCATCAGCTTGCTGGAAGTTGCTGGGGCACACAAGCATTCCACAAGCTTGTGTTCCCTGGAGCAGAGGGACAGGGGAGACAAGTCACCAGCCATGGCGGGGGCTGTTCTCCCTGGATGAGCCTCCCCCAGAGACACCACAGGGGCCCGGCTCATCCCGGCAGAAATGGGTGAGCAGCTTAGATGAATGGCCATGTCTATGCCCTGACAAAGAGAAGGAAGGATTAAACATGCAGCTTCACTTCCTGTCTTGGCTGTGGACAAGAGGGCTGGCCTGCCTCCAGGGGCTACTGTCCCACAGACGCTGCTGCACAGAGGGGCCTCTGGACAGGCTCCTGGAGAGGCATGACCCAGCCCATGGAGACAGACATGCACACGGCCTGCACATTATTCTGATTCAAGACCATGCATCCAACCCACCAACATCGCCCAGGTTCTGGAGTGCTAAGACCCATGAGTGCAGCTCTAAAGACACTCACATCCAGCCTTGGGTGCTCGGCATACGTGATCCAGGGCACTGCAGAGTCTGCAGGGAGAAGCTGGAAACTGCACCATGAATCACTCTGGAGATGTGTATGTGTGCATGTGAATGCACGTGTGTGTATGAGTGTGCAGGAGTACACGTAAGTGGGCACATGTCAGTGAAGGTACATACATGTATAGTGTGTGTGCATGAGTGCATGTGTTGGGGCACATGTTTGTGAGTGTACATGTGTGTATGCTGGAGTGAATGTGTCGGCACATGTCTGTGAGTATACGTGTGCATGCAGGAGTGCACGTGTGTGTGTGTGTGCTGGAGTGCACGTTTCTGGATACGTTTCTGTAAGTGCACATGCATGTGTGCATGTGTGCAGGAGTGCAGGTGTATCCACACATGTCTGTGCAGGTACATGTGTGAGTGTGTCTGGGAGCAGCATGCATGAACAACTCCCTATTAGTCACAGAGCTTTTGTTGTGGGGGCCACGCCCGAAACTCAGGACTTTCTCCTGGCTCTGAGCTCACAGATCAGTTCTGGTGGTGCTTGGGAAGCAAGTGTGATTCCAGAGCCCTGGACCTTCCCTCTGGTCCTGTAGGGCTCCTGACCGTGTGTGAGGCCACACCTGCCCGGGACCTTCCCTCTGGTCCTATGGGGCTCCTGACTGTGTGTGTGAGGCCACACCTGCCCGGGACCTTCCCTCTGGTCCTATGGGGCTCCTGACCGTGTGTGAGGCCACACCTGCCCGGACCTTCCCTCTGGTCCTATGGGGGCTCCTGACCATGTGTGAGGCCACACCTGCCCGGACCTTCCCTCTGGTTCTATGGGGCTCCTGACTGTGTGTGATGCCACACCTGCCCGGACCTTCCCTCTGGTCCTATGGGGCTCCTGACCATGTGTGAGGCCACACCTGCCCGGGACCTTCCCTCTGGTTCTATGGGGCTCCTGACTGTGTATGATGCCACATCTGTCCTGTATCTTCCCTCTGGTCCCTGTAGGGATCCTCTGGCCATGAGACCAGCACCTGCCCTGTACCTTCTCTCTGGTCCCCGTGGGGCTCCTGGCCATGTATGAGGTCAGCACCAGCCCTGGACCTTCCCCTCTGGTCCTGTGGGGCTCCTGGCCGTGTGTGAGGCCCCACCTGACCTGGGCCTTCCCTCTGTCCTGTAGGACTCTTGCTGTGGCAGGTGAAGGTGCTCTATGGGACATCACTCATTGCCCGTCACACACAGCAGCCCACTCCAGGCATTCAGTGGCCCCAAGAGTCTGTTCCTCCTCCCACCTGCAGCCCCCACCCTAATGGCCAGCACCTATGAGTCCACCTGTTCCCAGGACAACCCCCACTCCATGAGGGCCTCCATTTTTCACATCCAGACTTCCCCTCGTCAGCACTCCACCCAGCAGACTAGCCTATCACAGCCCGGCTCATTGAGATCCACCCTGCAGCAGTCTTTTTTTAATCCGGCCCAGGTATGCTGATCCAGAGACTCACAGACATAAAGCAGAACTGCTACCGGCTCTCCCTGTACCCAGCAGCTCACGAGGCGCTTGGGAGGGATGGCAGGTTCTAGCCCTGGCCCGCCACCCCAGCAGAGCCTCACAACAAGCCAGACAACTCCTCGCTCCATGGGGGCCTCCATTTTCCACATCCAGACTTCCCCCTCATCAGAACTCCACCCAGAAGACCAGCCTATCACAGCCCAGCTCGGTTCATCAATAAATGCTGGATTTTGAGATGACTACAAGAGTATGCTACCCGCATGGCAGAGCCTGGCAAGCTACCTATGTTGTATTTGATATGCCAAATACCAGTAACAATTATAGACCTCGTTCCCATGACCTAATGGAATGGTTTGAGGCTCTTTATGTTCTTGGAGCAAGCAGGTACCCTTGGGCTCTACTTGCATGAGACAGGTCATATGGAGATGTTACTGGTGCCCACTCGAGCAAATCGAAGATGAACGGGAAGACAGTGATACAGTGACAGTTCCCAGGACGAGGGCCTCTGAGGGAATGCACATACCTGGCCATTTCCTGCCGTAAATGTGCCTGTGGTCAGTCTGTGGGGCCAGAACACAGGGTCTCAGGGTCAGCTGGGGCTGTCACCCAGGAGCAACATACACAATCCCACTGGCTCTACTGGGGGGCCGGAATAAATCAGGGGTGAATCTGGCTTGCATGAAGCTCAGCTGGAGCCTTGCAGAAGGCCCCGTTGCACATGTCACATGCCGGAAACACATGGGCAGATTCGGGAACTCAGCCTGCCCAGCACACACCCATCCAGTGAGAGCCACTCAGGCATGCCCAAAGGGCAGGGCTACAGAGGCTAACATAACTGTGCATGACGTCACCATGCAGAGACCCCCTGGACCTAAGAATCAGGGTCCCGACGATCACTCCTCACAGGCTCCCTCACCCAAGCACTGTGGCTTGGCCACACGGAGCTTAAGTCGAGGTATGCCCGCAGGGACATAGCAGGGGACACAGACAGATGGGATAGGCAGAGCGGAGGACCCACCAGGGCAGTCCCTGGTGGTGTTTTATTTTTTTTACACATCAGTGCTCCAAGTTAATGAGCCTGCTGAAGGACAAAACAATTAGAAAAGAAAGATTAGGAAAGAGTTTGAATAAATTGTATCAGACATAAAGCATGTTGGCAGAAATCATAATTAATAAAAAGTGAAATGCAACACCACCTTGAAATAAAAGCCAAATCTCCTTAGAAACAAGACATGGGACTCATGAAAGATCCATGTTCTGTGTCAGCTGTCTGCAAAATCACGTGACAAATCCCATGTGAACTCACCTGTGTGGAGCAGCGTACCTGGAAAGGAGCCCTCTCAGGAGGAGGCAGGGGGTGAGGGGAGGGAACGCTAAGGAGCCCCCAGGAGACGCCCAAGATGAAATGTACCTTTCCTCTCCCTAAAGAACACTTGGACACGCATGAGGGACACACATGCGGGCCACAGTTTACGGCGACAGCAGGTGGATGGCGAAACATCAACCGCAAGGACCAGTCACTAGCCCCCAATGGACCCCCAAATTCTCTGCTGAGTTGGCGCAGAGTCACAGAGATGCAAACTCCACACAGGACAAATTCCTCTTGGTTTCTGTTGCTGCCCCATGCCCTGGAATTGGGGGACAGTGGGCACCATGGCATGTTGGAGGACAGATTTAGCTATTCTGGGAGTTTTGGTGTTTTGCCCACTCCCAGCTTAATCTATTTAAGCCAAAGTTCATTCTAATGAGACCTCTCTTCTATGTAAACACTGCTAGAGGGTGTGGCAGTTATAGAAGTCAATTTGACTCTGAATAACTTCTGACTTATACATCTACTAAGACTTCTATATATATAGTGGTTTGAGGCTCTTTATGTTCCTGTAGCAAGCCGATGCCCCTGGCTCTACTGGCATGAGACAGGACATATGGAGATATTACTGGTGCCCGCTCTAGCAAATAGATGATCAACGGGAAGATCGTGATCGTGAAGACTTCTATGTTTTCTAGATTGGGCACAGCTCCTTCTTTTATACCCACTGCACCCAGCGTGGGACAGTTAGAATTTACCAGGAGACTACCACCCCTGGCTTTGTTGAGACTACAGGAAGATTATAGGAAGGATCATACTAGTTTGCTCTAAGCAGGCGAGTGTGACCCTTTCAGTACACAAGAACAAGATACTCAGAATCACCCTGGTGCAGATAATAATAAGAAGGACCTTGTGGGTACCATCTAGATTACACGAAGCTCATGAAGTTAAGATGTATTACTTTATATCAGCCCCTCTCTCTCTCTCCAGTGTTTTATATAAGAGATAATCTCAGGACCTTGGTGTAACCTTTGTTTATACCTGCAATAGGGGTGTGGCACTGCTCTTCCATACTCTGTTTAGCATTCTTTGTTGACATGACCCTCCCTGTCACAAATCAGATTACTTTGGTGTATATAAGGGACTGACTTGAGGCCCCTTCACTTTTTTGGCTTTGGCCTTTTAGCTTTCAGCTTTTGGCTCCCTCAGCCTTTTGCTTTTGGTTTTTGGCTTTTTGCTCTTTGGCCTTTTGCTCCTTCTTCTGGGTAGGACTCGGCTCGGATGAGAACCTCTCTCTTTGGTGGGAGACTTAGGCTCTTTTGTATGGTCTAAGTTCGAACCAGAGCTAGAGTTTGTTCAGTATATTGGATTGCTGTGGAAGAGCTTTTGTACTATTAAAAGCCTTTTTGGAACTGCACCGGACTCGTGAGTTTTCATCTGTTTCCCCCAGCGTCCTCGGAGATAGAAGAGAACTTCAGTCCTGTCACTGTCAGGGACCCCGGCGGCATTCCTCGACAATGGCGGGGCAGTCCCACTGCCCAATACTAGACGTTGAAGACGTATCCACTGCAATCACCAAGTCCAGTACTAAGCCCCAGTCTTACACTAGGGCGTGTGTGACCAGTGTTCGACACATACCTGGGCCCAGCAGGCTATGCAGAGCCCTGACCACGGAGGCTGGACAGTCCCGCAGTGCAGTCGGCCTTCTCCCCAGATGGGCAGCTCCACAGCAGGTGTCCGTGCTGTGCAGCTGGGTCTCTGCCAGACACCCTCCATGGCTCCCATGGAGGCAACTGCTCAGCAGGGCTGAGGAGGCTCCAGAAAGGCAGGTTCCCCCGGTGTAAGCATGGACTCCACTTCCGCCACTGCATCTCAGGACACAGCCCCAAACCAGTACACACACACAAACACACACACACACACACACACACGGCGGCCTTGCACACATGTGCAGGGTACACTCCAGATGAGGGTGAGGAGTGGCGGGGCCAGGCCACTTCCTGTTCCGTGTGGAGTGCGGAACGTGTGTTTCACCCTGAATTCCGCAGGGAATTATCGACCTGACATAGCAGGCATTAAGCTGACATGTGCCAAGGCTTTCCCAGGAAATGTACTGTTCCCAGCAGCAAATGTTTTGACAAGAACTAAGAGGCCTCTTGTGTGGTTTTCAGGACCCTCCCCTGTGCCTGCTGAGTGATGCCCCTCCCTCTGCTCAGGTGGGGGAAGAAGGGGATGGGGCAGTGTTGGAGGACAGATTTAGCTATTCTGGGAGTTTTGTTGTTTTGCACACTCCCAGCTTAATCTATTTAAGTCAAGGCTCATTCTAATGAGACCTCTCTTCTATGTAAACACTGCTAGAGGGTGTGGCAGTTACAGAAGTCACCTTGATTGAATAACTTCTGACTTTATACCAGCCCCCTCTCTCCAGTGTTTTACATAAGATATAATCTTGGTAGAAAGGATTAGACCTTGGCATAACCTTTGTTTTTACCTGCCATAGGGTGTGGCACTACACTCTGTTTAGAGTTCTTTGTTGACATGACCCTCCCGGTTGGATTACTTTGGTGTATATAAGGGGCTGACTTGAGGCCCCTTCACGCTTCACCTTTTGCCTTTTGGGCCTTTTAGCTTTCAGCTTTTTGGCTCCTCGGCCTTTTGCTTTTGGCTTTTGGCTTTTTGCTCTTTGGCCTTTTGCTCCTTCTGGGTAGGACTCAGCTCGGGTGAGATCCTCTCTCTTTGGTGGAAGACTTAGGCTCTTTTGTATGGTCTAAGTTCGGACCAGAGCTAAAGTTTGTTCATTATATTGGAGTGCTGTGGAAGAGCCTTTGTACTATTAAAAGCCTATTTGGAACTACACCGGACTCGTGAGTTTTCATCTGTTCTCCCGGTGTCCTCGAAGGTAGAAGAGAACTTCTGCCCTGATACTGTCGGGGGACCCTGGCGGTGTTCCCCAACAGGGCAGAGCAACAGAAACAATGAGAGACTCAAAAGCTACTCTAGGGCTGTGCCTCTCCTGAGAGAGTCGACTCACCTTCCCCAGAGGGTCACCTCAGCCCTTCTTAGAGAGTCGCCTCCCCCTCCCTTAAGAGGGTCACCTCAGCCCCTTCTGAGAGAGCCCCCTCAGCCCCTCCCGAGAGAGTCTCCTCGCCCTCCCCCAGAGGGTCACCTCAGCCCTTCTTAGAGAGTCGCCTCCCCCTCCCCTTAAGAGGATCACCTCAGCCCCTTCTGAGAGAGCTGCCTCCTCCTCCCCCTGAGAGGGTCACCTCAGCCGCTTCTGAGAGCTGCCTCAGCCCCTCAGCCCCTCAGCAGCCTCAGTTTACTGCAGTGGGGTCTGTGCGCTGACCACAGTGTGTAAGCATGACCATCAGCATGTGTGAGACTGTCGGTTTATGTCATTGTGTGTGACCATCAGCATGTGACTGTCAGTATGTGTGTGACTGTCAGTGTGTGACTACAGTGTGTAAATGAGACCATCAGTGTGTGAGTGATTATCAGTGCGTGATTGAGTATGAACACAGTATATGAGACCATCAGCATTTGCGTGACTATTAGTATGTGGACAGTGTATGACCATAGTGTGTAAGTGTGGCCACCAGCATGCAAGTGACTATCAGAGTGTGTGGCTGTCAGTGTGACCATCAGTGTGAGTGACCATCAATGTGATGTGGTAATGTGAGTGTGGCCATAGTCTGTGAGTGTATGATCATCAGTGAGTGTCTAATCTGCGGCCATCAGTGTATATGACCAACATGAAAGTATGACCATCATCATCTGGGTGACTGTGACATCAGTGTGTATGTGATCATCCTATATGACCACAGTGTGTATATGGCTCTGGCCTCCTTAGACTATGGGAGGTTCAAAGAAGGATGCCTAGATGCGCTTTCGGCATTAACGGGGGCTCCACCTGGCAGCCCTTGACCTCTCACCCTCCAGACAAAGGGCAGTATGGCACCCAGCCTCTCCTATGCCAGCTAGCCATTGTTCATCTGTCTGTCCATCTGCCATCCATCTAGCCATCACCCGATGTCTGTCCATCGATCTGCCAGCAGCCTCCAGCCAGAAAAAGGCACAGGGGCTGGAGATTAGGGCTTGAGAGGGAGCCACATGTGGGGCCAGCGGGGAAGCTCAGGGACCAGCCACAGAGAAGGGCAGAGCCGTGTGAGCCTGCACGAACCTCCGCTTTCTGGGTAGTGCCTGACAGAGCTGTGGGGTACCTGTGGGGTATGAGCTGCCTCCCTGTGGCTCAGATGGGAGCAGGACTGAAGTTGCGGACAGCTCCGTGACAGGCAGGTGTGGCGTCTCCCACGACATCTGGAAACTTGTGATTTCTGCCCAGGAAACTTGGATCGGGCACAAGTGGCAGCCAAACACAGTGATACCCAGCATCTGGGGCGTGACCCTGAGGCTCCCCAAGCACTAACCAGCCCTATTCCCCAGAACCCTGCATGAGCAAAGGGCAGAGCCCAGAGCCCTCTGTGCCTGCTCTGCCTGCCTGCCTGCCTACCGGTACATTCTCCAACCAGCCGTGCTGACTGCCAGGAACTGCTCTTCACCTCATCCCCAAAAAATCTGCTGGTGGGAATCTGGTGAAAAAGAAACTTTCTCTCATGCACTGCTGCTGGGAATGCTGCCTGGAACAAACCAGCAGAGAACAGGGATGGAGATTTTCCAGGAAAGCACAGCTAGACCTGCCATAGACCCAGCAAAAGATATCTGCCCCCAGGACATAAAAACACCCATTCAAAGGGCAAATGCACACCATTATTCACCATTATTCAGCACTCAGTGCAATGGCTAAGACACAGAACAGCCCAGGCGTCCAGCGGCAGGTGCGTGAGTTCTGAAGGTGCGGTATGCAGTCACACTGTCACTGTCACTGTCTTCCCGTTCATCATCGATTTGCTCGAGCGGGCACCAGTAACATCTCCATATGTCCTGTCTCATGCAAGTAGAGCCCAAGGGCACCTGCTTGCTCCAGGAACATAAGAGCCTCAAAGCATTATATTAGGTCATGGGAATGAGGTCTATAATTGTTACTGGTATTTGACATAACAAATACAACACGGGTAGCTTGCCAGGCTCTGCCGCGCGTGACTCTTGTAGTCATCTCTAAATCCAGCATTTATTGATGAACAGCGCAGCTGCTTGCGACCCCATGAGGCGGGCTAAGATAGGCTGTTCTGCTGGGTGGAGTTCTGACGAGGGGCAAGTCCAGATGTGGAAAATGGAGGCCCTCATGGAGTGGGGGGCGTTGTCTGGCTTGTTGCGAGGCTCTGCTGGGGTGGTGGGCCAGGGCTAGAACACGCCATCCCTCTAGGTCACCTCGTGAGCAGCTGGGCACAGGGAGAGCCAGTAGCAGCTCTGCCCCATGTCTGTGAGTCTGCAGTCACAGTGGAATACTATGCAGCACTGAGAGATGACAGCAGCAATCTGCTACAGGCTGGATGGAACTGGAGGATATTATGACGAGTGAAGCGTGTCAGAAGGAGGAAGACAAGTGCCCTATTATAGAGATGAATGACAGAATAGGGCATGCAAAGCATCGGACGGGAAACTTAGATTCTCCTTGACCAGAGCATAGAGAAAGACAGAACAGAGGGACTAAAGGGCAGAGAAGGTCAGAGCACAGGGAGATTGAAGGGCTCTGACCTTCAATTGGAAGGGAGGTCAGAGGGCAGGGTCAGAGGCCTTGGGCATAGCAGTGGGAAAGGTTTGGTCTAGCCACTTAAACCACAGAACCAACAACTCCCCTGTGAGCAGGGGATTCAAACTACAACACCAAACTACATTAAATGCAACACCAAACTACAACAACATACTGCAACACCAAACTACAACACCATACTACAACACAAAACCACAACACCACAATACAATACCAAACTAAAAAGCGTGCCTGCCGAGGAGGTAGGTGGGACAGGAGGGAACCTTGGGACACTGGTGGTGAGACTGGTGCTGGAACAACGACTGAAACTCAACCATAAATAACCATAACTATGTTTGTGACATAATGTAAAATAGTTGTTTTTGTTTGGAAGTCACATCCAGCAATGTTCATGGTGTGCACTCTGGCTCTACACTCAGGAATTTCTCATGACAATGCTCGGGGACCATTTGGGATGCCAAGGATTGAGCCCAGTCAGCCACACATAAGGTAAATGCCCTAACTGCTGCAGTATCCTTCCAGCTATAAACATTCGTAATTCAAAGTATATAAAAGATAAAAACAAATAGCATGCTAAGTGAAATGAGTCAGAAGGAGAGGGACAGACAGAAAATTATTGCACTCATCTGTGAGATATTTTTAAAAAAAGACATAATCTGAGACAAATAGCCAAGGACAATAGAAACAAGGGGCAGGAGGATTGGTCCATGGTTGGAAGCCGGAGTGAAAAGGCAGATGGGATAGAGAAGGGACCACTATGGCAATGACAGTTAGAAATGATCACTGTGGTGAAGAAGGTAAAGGAACAAACAGATAACCTCTCAGTGTCCGCATGGCAACCACTATGCTCAAAAGGGAGAGGAGGGATAGATGGAGGGAGGGAGAGAGAGAGAGGGAGGGAGGAGAGAGAGAGGGAGGGAGAGAGAGAGGGAGGGAGAGAGAGGGAGGGAGGGAGAGAGAGAGGGAGAGAGGGAGGGAGAGAAGGAGGGAGAGAGGGAGGGAGAGAAAGAGGAGGGAGGGAGGGAGGGAGAAAGGGAGGTACCTGCTGCAGAATAGGCTAGTGGGGATTGGGAGAGTGGTGGGAGGCAAAATGGGGACGTTGGTGGTAGAAAAAATACCCTGGTGGAGGGACAGGTGTTGGAACGCTGTGTGACTGAAACCCAATCAGGAACAGCTTTGTAACTGTGTGCCTCATGATGATTTCATTTAAAAAATGGTTTTTAAAAAAATAAGGGCAAAGGACGATGCTCACTGACTGCCCCAGCTCCAGAGCAGAGAGCAGACAGGAGTGGGGCAAGTGAGCAGAGTCCCAGGGCCAGCCCAGCCCTGTCACACCAGCCGCAGGCTCCAGAGGAAGGCTCCCATTCGCTCCCACCTGGGATTCGGAGACGATGGCCATGGCTGGCAGCCATTGGGGGTGGCTGCAGCCAACTGTCCCTGTGTTGAACACAGTAATGAGTTTTTAATGGCAGCTGTCCAAAATCACGCTGGAGAGAGATGGCTTATTAGTAATAATAATAGCTGGCACTTTTATGTGCGAAGCACTTTACAAATATTAGCTCATTAATCCTCCACCTGCCGCCAGTAGGAAGCCGCCACATCCCACCGCTGGTTGGCAGCTGTCAGACAAAACTCAGGGCTTTTGTGATGGAGCCAATATCCAGTGCACACATCTCTCCTGTCCCCTGGCACGTCCACTCTGCTGACCACCAGCTCATGTGTGCAGAGCAATCAGTTAAGTGCCAAGTACATTCATGGGAATTTGGCTTGGAAGCACGTGAGTGACCCTGCAGCTGTGGTCATGCTCACAGCCCAGTTCTGGTCCCCTCCACATGGGACCCCAGTACAGATACATCCTGTACGGGAGGTGTGGACACCTCCTGTATGTGTGGACCGTTCCTGTGCATCTGGGCATTAATGTATGTGTGAACACTTTCTCTGTGTGTAGATACTTCCTGTCCATGTGAACAACTCCTGTGCATGTTCTGACACCTCCCGTGCATGTGTACACTTCCATGTACAGACACTTCCTGTGTATCTGTGGACACTTCCTATGCATGTGGATGCTTCCTGTGTGTATACTTCCTGAGTATAGATACTTCCCATGTATCTGTGGAAACTTCCTATGTGTGTGGACACTTCCTATGCATCTGTGGGTACTTCCTGTGTGTGTGTATACTTCCTGTGTACAGATACTTCCTGTGCACCTGTGGACACTTCCTGTGTGTGGACAATTCCTGTGTATGTGGACACTTCCTATGTATCTGTGGGTGCTTCCTTTGTGTGTATACTTCCTGTGTATAATTCCTGTGTATTGGTGGAAACTTCCTGCAGACACTTCCCTGTGTGTGTACATATTTCCTGTGTATAGGTACTTCCTGTGTATCTATGTACACTTCCTGTGTGTGTGAACTCTTTCTGTGTGTGTGGACACTTCCTACATATCTGTGGATGCTTCCTCTGTGTGTGTATACTTCCTGTCTATAGATACTTCCTGTGTATCTGTGGACACTCCCTATGTATCTGTGGACGCTTCCCTATGTATCTGTGGACGCTTCCGGTGTGTATATATACTTCCTGTGTATAGACACTTCCTGTGTATCTGTATCTGTGGATGCTTCCTGTGTGTGTGGATGCTTTCTGTGAGAATACATATTTCCTGTGTATAGATACTTCCTGTGTATCTGTGGACACTTCCTATGTATCTGTGGATGCTTCCTCTGCGTGTGTATACTTCCTGTATATAGAGATACTTCCTGTGTATCTGTGGACACCTCCTATGTGTTTGGACACTTCCTGTGTGTGGATCCTTCTTGTGCATATGTAGACATATCCTGTGTGTGTAGACCCTTCCTTTGCATGTGGATACTCCTTGTGTGTAAACACTGCCTGTGTATCTGTGGACACTTCCTGTGTGTGGACTTCCTGTGTATGTGTGGACATTTCCTGTATGAACTTCTCTGGCTGAAGAGAGAGATTCTAGTGGCCAGCTAAAGCCTGGTCCTGCAGCCCTACTCGATTGCTGACTCATAACCCCCTTCAGAGGGCACAGCATGAATGGCCGCAGCATGCGGCAGTCCACACCCACAAGCCCTCTTGTCCACCCTGAAGGGAACCCATGGCTAGTACTGTACGGGTCTGCTCACTATGTAGGCAGTGCTCTGTTTCCGGCATTGTGTAGGAGCCCAAGTGTTCTTCATAAGCCCACATTTTAATCCAATGAGTAAGTCACCGCTTCGTAATCAGAGGCTCTTTATGACCCGGTCTGGAAAGCCCCTCATCTGTCACAACACCGGCGTCTCTTGAGGAGCCAGAGCTATGTGTTGGAGCTGGGGACACACGCACAGAGCTGCCCATTCACCCGCCACAGGAACTGCGCAGCCTCTGGGGCGGCTTTATAGTGTGTGCGTTAGAGCAGGCAGGGCTGGCACATGAGGCAGGGGAGGCACTGATCCCGCGAGCTCCAACACCCCCAGGATCCCCAAGTCCTGCCAGGAGTGACTCCTGAGCACAGTAGTAGGAATAAGCCCTGAGCACCAAAGGGTGTAGCCCAAAAACGCGATACATAAATAACGTGAAATCAGAAACTTCACCTCTGCTCATCATACCTCGGGCCAAGGTGCAAAGACCCAAAACCCAAAAGGTCTGAGTGTGACATAGGTTTGGCCCTTCCTGGCAGAACCTTCCCCTGACTACAAGGCAGGGCCAGGTGAACACATGGTGAATACATGCTGGGCGCTCTTCAGAGGACAGCCCTGCCCCTGCTGAGCACCCGGTGCCCTTGGGACACCCAGCACCAAGGAGACAAGCCAAGGAACCCAAGCCGTGTCCTACCACCTGGCACAGCCCTAGCCACAGCCCCCTGATGCCCCAGACCCAGCCGCATCCCTCCCTTCCCCCACCCTGGCCCCTGCTCCTCCTGCAGCTCTGACCCGTTGCTGGCTGGGCCGAACTCTGACACTACAGCGGGTCTCACTGCCCCACTCATGTCCCTAGAATGATGGACTGGCAAGAGCAGGGACATAGGTGAGGCCTGGTGGAGACCCAGCCTGACCTGCCCATCCAGATGCGAGACCTGCACCCGACAGAGTAAAGTTCAGAAAGTGGAGAAGGTACAGAGCTGACTAGTACAGGGGCACCCAGGGCTGAGCTGACAGGGTACTGGGGCACCCAGGGCCGAGCTGTCGGGGTACTAGGGTACCCAGGGCCGAGCTGACGGAGTACAGGGGTACCCAGGGCTGAGCTATCGGGGTACTGGGGTACCCAGGGCCAAGCTGAGGGAGTACAGGGGCACCCAGGGCTGAGCTGACGCGGTACTTGGGGCATTCAGGGCCGACCTGTCGGGGTACTAGGGTACCCAGGGCTGAGCTGACAGGGTACTGGGGTACCCAGGGCCGAGCTGAAGGAGTACAGAGGCACCCAGGGCCAAGCTGATGGGGTACTGGGGTACCCAGGGCCGAGCTGACGGGGTACTGAGGTACCCAGGGCCGAGCTGATGGGGTACTGGGGTACCCAGGGCCAAGCTGAGGGAGTACAGGGGCACCCAGGGCTGAGCTGACGCGGTACTGGGGCATTCAGGGCCGACCTGTCGGGGTACTTGGCTACCCAGGGCCGAGCTGAAGGAGTACAGAGGCACCCAGGGCCAAGCTGACGGAGTACAGGGGCACCCAGGGCCAAGCTGATGGGGTACTGGGGTACCCAGGGCCAAGCTGACGGGTACTAAGGTACCCAGGGCCGAGCTGATGGGTACTGGGGTATCCAGGGCCGAGCTGACGGAGTACTGGGGCACCCAGGGCCAAGCTGACGGGGTACTGGCGGGACCCGGTTTAGTGGCTAGGGTGGCTATAGCTTGTTTGTCACAAGTGCTGGGTCTGGCGGGACACAGGGACCCCCCACCTGAGAGCAGCCTGTCCACCTCTGACGGTCTCTGGCAAGTGTCCACAGCCCAGAGCAGCGGCCTGCAGCAGGTCTCTGTGGCCCACAGGAATGAGGACACCTCAGCGGCTGAGCCCAGGTCACCCTGAGACCCCACAGACCCTTATCCACTGGTCCTTCCCGTTCCCCCACAGGCTCCAGCACCCCCAAACACTACTCTCTCCCCCTTCATGGGCAGGAGGCTGATGCCCTGGAACTGGTCTCTGGCCTCACCCCCACCATGCAGCTGGCCAGAAACAGTTGGTGGTCAGAAGCAGTTGGTAGCCAGAGGGGACAGGACAGACTCTCCATGTCCTGTACCCGGTACCCAGGTACTTGGTTGTACCCGGCTTCTCGGTTTTATTTTATTGTATTGTGTTTGGGTTTGGTGGCCACACCCGCAGTGCTCAAGGCCTACTTCTGGCTCCGCATCAGGGGTCGCAACAGGTTGGCTCAGAGATGGACCCCAGCCATGTGCAAGGCCAGTGGCCTCCTGAGTGCAGGCTGGCCTCGGGCGCCTGCCCCGAAGGGGCCTCCCATGAGGCTGTGTAGGACAGGTGCCCCCTTGACCCAGAGAGCTTGTTTTTCCACGCCTTGACCCTCACCCCCGGAAGAGCTGCCAAACTGCCACTTCACCCATCACTGAAACTTAAAGCAAAGTTCCCTGAAAGCAAAAGGATTCACAGTATACACTGACAACTACAGCCACATTCTGAGGCCCCTCACCTCCTCAGGAAGTCCCTGAGTCTCTCACCTCCTCATAGATTCTTTGAGTCTCTTACCTCCTCACAGGCAGCTCCTGATTCTCTCACCTCCTCACAAGGAGTCCCTGTGTCTCTCACCTCCTGACATGGAGTTCCTTATTCTCTCACCTCCCTCACAGGGGATTCCTGAGTTTCTAACCTTCTCATAGAGAGCCCCCTGATTCCCTCGCCTCCTCTTGGGGCATCCCTAATCCTCAACTCCTCACAGGGAGTTCCTGATTAGGTTGGAGGGAGATCCTTGATTCTTTCACCTCCTCACAGGCAGTTGTCAATTTTCTCACCTCCTCACAGGAGTCACCAGAACCCTCAAATCCTCACAGGGAGGGGCCGGAGCTATAGTACAGCTGGTAGAGCATTTGCCTTACATGAGGCTGACCCAGATTTGATCCCCGGAAATCCATATGGTCCCCCAAGCCCCATCAGAAGTAATTCCTGAGTCAGAGCCAGGAGTAGCTTCTAAACATAACCAGATGTAACTGAAAAACAAAATAAAAAAAATATTAACAGGGAGTGCATAATTCTCTCACCTCCTCACAAGGCATCTCTGAGAGCCTCAGGTCCTCACAAGGAGTCCCTGATTCTGTCACCTCCTTGAAGGATTCCCGGACTTCCTCACTTGGGGCTCTCTGATTGTCTCACCACAAGAAGGTCCTTGGGACACTTGTCTCTTCACAAGGTTTCCTAAAACCCTCCCTTCTGCATAAAGGGTTCCTGGTTCTCTCACCACCTTACAATCACCTTCCCAAGCAGCCTCACAGCTGCATAAGATAACCACACGGGGATCACACCCTTCCAGCCAGGGCCCCTCTGCCCTGATTCTCAGGATCGGTGCTGGGAGAACATCAAATGTCTTGAGGGAAGCCTACAGGCAAATGTGAAATCTCCTTTCTCATTTAAGAGTTTCCGCACACGTGTGGTGGCTCTCAGGGTAGGGAGCAAGGGTGGTCAAGGCCCAGGAAACACCCCCTGTAGCGAGGTGTGTCATTCCACAAGGAAAGCAGGCATCCCTTCACTCGGCACTTCTGAGAACAGCGGCTCTGGTCTGCCCACCCAAGGGCCTCAGAGGGCCTCAGAGGAGCTCTGAGGCAGTTCAGGACATGCCTTGATGTTCTGGGTGGGCCCCTCTGGGGTCTCAAGTGTCTGTGGACTCAGCCAAGACTGAAGGACACTAGAGGTGGCGGGTTTCCCATTTCCAGTGTTGGCCCAGCTCTGGGTGCAGGCACTTCCGTGCTCTGCCCACTGGCAAGGGAGGAAGGCCCGACCTGGTGCCCACACCACTCTCGCACACACGAATCTGGTGGCTCTCCCAGACTGTGGGGATGGGTTCCCCCATAGACCCCACCACCAGGTCACATGGCTGAATCGCAACAGCCACAGGGGCAGCACCAGCTGAGGGCCTCCCCTGTAACCTGGCCAGCCCCTTGGCAGGGCGCTGAGTGGCTTAGCAGAGAGCAGCGCCATGTGCTCTGGGCTGCAGTCTGGGTGGACTGCACGGGGAGTGCTAAGCTGTGTCTGGCGTTTAGGACACGTGTCTGGGCAGCCAGACCCCACCCTACCATGCTGCAACTCCAGGGAAAGGAGAGAGAGGAGAGGCCAGAGGCCAGAGGGCAGAGGGCAGAGGGCACTGGGCTGCTTTAACCTCACCGCCAGCACCAGGTGTCAGTCAATCCATTCACCAACACCTGTTGGACAACAGGCCTACATAGCTGGGTGCTTTGCTGTTTAATACACTCACAGTTTAAGCTATTTACATGTTCTTAAGCGAGAGTTCATGCTAAAGAGATTGCTCTTCTGTGTAAACACTGTTTGAGGGTGTGGCAGATACAAGAGTCATTTTGTCTCTGAATCTGTAACTTCTGAGATATTATTATAATCTCTACTATGATTTCAATTTATCTAGATTGGTCACAATTCCTCTTAATACCCACTGGCCCCAGCATGGGACAATTAAAATTTACCAGGAGACCATGCTGGTCATTGACACCATTGACACTACCAGTTTAGATCAAAGGAAGGTTCCTACTAGTTTGCCCTCAAGCAAGCGAGCATGACCCTGCTCAGAGGACAAGACACTCAGAATCACCTTGATACAGAACAGAAAACAGATAGACCTTGTGGGTACCATCAAGAGTGCACGAAACCCATGAAATTATGATGTTTCTCCCCATAAATATACATCCATTGAGATGTATTTATACTGGCTCTCTCTCTCTCTACTGTTTTGGCATAAGAGATAATCTCAGAAAGGGACTAGTTCCTGGCATAATCATTAGTTTAGACCTGAAACAAGTGTGGTACACCCTACTTCTTCATCTAGAAGCTGATTTGTTGATCTTTGCTGACCCTTCCTGAAGATAGGATACTTTTGGATATATAAGGGGACTGACTTGAGGTACTGGAATCCACTTTGGTGGAAGACTTGGGCCCGAGTGCATGGTCTAAGTTCTGACCAAGAGCTCGAGATCTGGGGAGTCCCATTACCTTGGATTGCAGTAGCAGAGCTTATTTTATTGGTAATTAGTAAAAGCCTTTAGGAACTGCCCTGGGCTCCTGAGTTTTCATCTATTCCCTACCGGTCCCGGAGGTGGAAGGGAACTCATTTCCTGATATTGTTGGGGACCCCAGTGGCTCCCTGACAAATACCCAGGTCAGCTGGGAAAGCAGAGCTGACAAATTCCTGTCAGGGAAGCCTCTCTGATTCTTTTCCCATAGTGACACACAAGGTCATGTGTGTACCTGCACGGGCACGCATATATAGAGGACACGCATGCACACATGCCTATGCATGTATGCACACAGAGACAAAGGCACACAGGTGCACACATCCACAGGCCGGGTGCACGCACACACACATACACACAAGCAAGCTACATACATATGTGCACAGCCACACTCCTGGTCATTTGACTTCCACATAGGTAAATAAGTCACAGTGTTTTATAGGGCCAAATCGGTATACACATGAAGTAATCATTTGGACAGAAAATAACCAATTTTGGAAACAAGGTATTTCCCCAATTTTTATTATCTGAATACAGTGGGAAGGTAAGCAGGGGACTTTTGTTTTATCCAAAATACATAAAATCTCCATTAGTTATGGTCTATTTGTGTCCTGACTAAAAACATTCGTTAACAGAATCTTCTGGTTTGCCGGATAAATATACCCAGAGAAACTGCGGAATAATGTCAGTTGCCAAGCAACCAGGTTCCACTCCCTCCGGTCTGTGATCCATCCGGCTCATCCATCAACCCTCTGAGCCCTGCCTGCACACTCCAACCAATTCATTTCTTGGGGAAATTACAGTGACTTTTGGTAACACAATAACTCTTAACCCTCAGAAGATAAACTTCCCACGTCCTTTTGATCAAAGGGAGGTGTTAATTCATTTTCTTTACGTGCTGTTAATGAGAAAGCTATAATTAACTAGCAACACTGTAGTGCAGTAATTAGTAACGTGTAAGGTGTCAACCAGCCTCCAAAATTAGAAAATACAGACTTTTCTCTCCAATAAAGACGTGGAGAAAGGAGAGAGCGCCCGTGTAATTAAACGGAGAATGTCCCCCCACCGGCCCAGACTGGGAGAACTGTGGGTGCCCCAAAGAGGAGGCTGCACTCTGACGGCAGAGGGCTCAGCGCTCAGTCCGCAGCTCCTGGGTAGACTGGGCACATGGAGTCACGTCATCTTTCTTTGAAAGAACGCTCAGCACAATATTTTCCAGGAATGAGTAGAAAGAATCTTATGCTTTCATTCATTAGCTGTGTTAACTTAGCATATTGTATGTAAATCACCGTAATAATTTCAATCTCTTCAGACTGAATTAGTTAGAAAGAAGCTGTAATCAACATGTTCATAATTGAAACTATAGTATTTGGAGTCTCAGTCTAGAAAAAATACTAAGGGCCACTGATTGGATCAGGCAGGGCCCCAGTGTCTGAAAAGGCACAGGGACTGGAATGGAGCCCTCAACACTGACCCTGGGTTCCGGGATGTTTGCTGGCACTGCCCTTGCTGGATGCCAGCCTCAGCTTTCCATGTGCATTTCTGCCAGATCTTTCAGGAAGACACACATGCGTGAGGAGCCGGGGTTGTGTTTTATAAAACACATTAGACTCTATGGCACTGTTGGCTGTCATAAATCCAAGGGCAAAATAATTTCCAATAAATGAAACATTTAATGCCAATGCTCCTGGGAACCCATATGTAAATGACATGTGTGTCTCAGGCAAGCTGTCATGCTAATTCCTCAAGGTTCTTTTTAAAGATGATGCAGAGGAAGGGGCATTTGTCGTTCAACAATCAAACATGAAGCAAAGATCTGAATTGATCACTCGCAGGGGTTTCCTGACAAAGGGTCCCTGAGGTCCCCAAGGTTAACCTTCCTTTATGAGATAAAAGTTCAGACTCATGAAGCTAAACCAGTCTTGATCATTGCACCTGTGTAATCTCCATGAAATGGATCAGGCGTGTATGCACACACGGCATACACACACACGCACACACGGCAATTTTAGATGAAGCACCCTGAGACCCCCAGAAGAAAGCCATAAAATCGAGGCTCTATCCAGCAAACATCTCTGTGGTGGGTCCAGTTGTGTAAGTCACAGATTTTATGCCGGTGCTATTTGTTACCTCCGCCAAAGCAAGAGAGAAAGGACATATTTCATAAACATGATCTCAAAGTACACTTAAGGCTGGATGATTCAATGGCACAGGTCACGTGCTTGCCCCCTGAGCATGCACTCTGGCTCTGTGAAGCCTCCAGTAGGGCTGGGTGTGGCCCCCACACAGGGACACCCCTCCCCCAAAGTTTAATGGCAGCTTTGGAATAGGTTTCAATAGCTCAGAGATCAGCCATACGTGATGCACAGGGCTGGCCCTGCGAGAAGGGAGGCTTGCCCTCTCCCGGCTGCTGGAGCGCCAGTGCGGCCATGGGCATGGTGGGCTGGGCCACCAGGGGACACCGGAGCCTTCCTTCCATATACAGGTGTGGCTGCAAGAGAAGATTCTGGAAGGTGCAGGTATGACTCATCCTCCTTCCTACCTCTGTGTCTCAGAGCCCATGAGCAAGCCCTGCAGGGGTCTTCAATGAAGCCCCCTGGACTCCTCCTGTCCAGGGGGAACCACAGAGGCCACCTTTGTGCTTGGACAAATTCTGCAAAAATCTGGCAGTGGGCAGGGCCATGGGGAAATAGTCAATGGACATTCAGACCAAGTAAGCAAAAGGGCTGAGACCCCCTGCCCCTGCCGTGGACGGAGGCCCTGGGAACCCCAGGAGGGGAAGCCGGGCACTGCAGGGTCCCTGCCTCTCCACCATGCGTGCCAGCCTCAGACTGGTGGTGTCACTTTCTACTCCAAATGCAGAGCTTCCTGAGAAGAGCAGGGTCAGTAGGTCAGCACTGACCAGCCTCCTGGCCAGAGAGCAAAGGGAAGCATCTGCCTTCAGCAGAGAGACTGGATGGTGCTCAGGTAACCCAGACCTGAGCACCAGGCAGATGCCCAGAGCTGCGCACTCAGGCTGCCACATCAGGAACCCACTGGGCCCCAGGGGAGCCCTGGCATCACCCTTCAAATGGGGAAACCAAGGCACACTGGGGAGACAAGACACAGGCCACGTGGCAGAGGGGGCACTCTGCCATACAGAAAGCGGATGGCCGCTCCCCAATCACACAGTCGCTGCCCCTGTCCCGCTAAGCTGCGATGAGTGGGGTCCTGGTGCTCACCAAGCACAACCCTCCACCACCTGCTGGCCCTACCACATGCCCACCTGGCTGGTGGGCCCCTCCCCTGGCAACCTCAGACAGCCTTGGTGCCCCTGCGCTACGTGCATCTCCAAACTGCCTGGGCACCGCCCAGGGCACCCCTATAGGTCTGGGCTCCCCAACACGGAGCAGGTTCCACCACATCAAGCCATAAACCACCACACCGCCTGGGCACCCGGACACCGCGCCAGGCACCCCCACATAGGTCCGGACACCGCCTGGGCGCCCCCACACCGAGCAGGGCACCCTGCACCAGCCCCGGATCCCCGCGGTCTATCCGACAGGGAGCGGCTCTGGGGGCTGATAATGCCCGTGGCATTCCCGGGGCGCCTCGTAGATCCGCTCGCACGCACTGCCCACCCTGCCCGGAGCTGGCACCCACCGCCCTGCAGCCCAGCATCCCCGACCCACCCGACCGCGCGGCCTCACCCCGCGAGCGCGCGGCGCACCTGGCGGCCCGGGCCGCGTGTACCTGAGGAGCCTCCGACGCGGCCTCCGGGGACCTCGGGAGCAGCTCGGCGGGCGGCTGCCCAGGAATGGGGAGCAGCAGCCCGGGCGCTCCCCGCCTCTCGGCTCCAATCCCAGGCTCGGGATTGATCACCCGCTCCCCGCGCAAGGGAGGAGGAGCCGGAGCCGGGCGGGAGGAGGGGAAGGGGTGCGGAGCAGCGAGGAGGGGGCGCTGGAGGGGAGCCGAGGAGGCACAAAGAGGGGGAGGGAGCCGCGACTGCGTCCCCGGCGCCCCGATTCCGCACCCGGAGCCATGGTAACCGCCCAGCCTGGCTGGGGAGGGCCGCCCTCGCCGCCCCCCAATCTCCTGAACCTACAGCCGCCAGGGGCGCAAAGCAGGACCACCCCGGCTAGGCCTGTAGGCGGGGAGTGGGGTGCAGCGGGTCCCCGAGGGAGGGGCGCCCCCAGATCCCGCGAGGGCGGAGCTGGCGCGTCCAGGGGCTTCACGGCCTTTGGGCTGAGGGGGCAGGAGGGGGCGCCTGCCGGGAGGGGGACCCTGAGGTGTCCGGTACCGCACCGGGGACACAGGTGCCCCTGACTGCACCCACCTGAGCCGGGCCTCGAGAGCGTCTGGGTCCGAGCCTCGTGGGGGCGGCGCCCTCCGCCAGAGCCTGTAGACGCCAACTGGGACACCTGGGACCAGCCGAACTTCCTCGCCCCAATCTCGGGGAGGCGAGCGGGTCCGCCCGCTGGGGACGCGGGAGGAGTCGGAGGGGCCCCGCCCACCCCTCTGGGCGGCGAAGCTCGGAAAGGGGGCGGGGAGCCGGGCAGGGGAGCGGTCCGGGCTGGGGAACCTGGGCTGGGTGGGGTCTGCGAGAGAGGGTGGGTGAGGGGTGCCGCCCCCGCAGTCCTTCCTCCGCTCAGGTGCTGTTTAACACCTGGGTTTGGCCTCACCTTCCCCGTTGCTTGAGTCCTCTCACTGCCAGCGTCCAGGGCCGAAAAGAGGCCAGTGCGGCTTGTTTCTAGCCCAAAGCCATTTCTGGTGCCTCACGGACCCCACTAAAAAAAAGCGCTACTGGGCGTCCCTGGAGGCAGAGGGTCCCTTGTGCTAAAGCACAGCCAGGCTTGCGCCAGCCAGCACAGAAGGGCTCACACCCAGCCCCAGACACAGGCGGGCTCTCACCCCAGCCCCATGCCCAGACACAGGAGGGCTCACCCCACGGCCCCACGCCCAGGCACAGGCTGGTTCACACCCATAGCCCCATCCCCAGACACAGGAGGGCTCACACCCATAGCCCCACCCCAGACACAGGCGGGCTCACACCCAAGCCCCATGCCCAGACACAGGCGGGCTCACACTCACAGCCCCACGCCCAGACATAGGCGGGCTCACACCCACAGCCCCACGCCCAGACACAGGCGGGCTCACACCCCCCCCCCACGCCCAGATACAGGCGGGCTCACACCCACAGCCCCACGCCCAGACACATGAGGGCTCACACCCTCGCCCCACGCCCAGACACTGGTGGGCTCACACCCACAGTCCCACGCCCAGACACAGGTGGGCTCACACCCACAGTCCCATGCCCAGACACAGGCGGGCTCACACCCACAGCCCCATGCTCAGACACAGGAGGGCTCACCCCCAGCCCCCATGCCCAGAGAATCTTCCAGAACCCTCACACAAGGCCCCTTTTCAAAGGCTGGATCTAAGTTCCCTTCCGTGGTGGGAGCACCAGGATTTCTGGCTTCCTCTCTGGGGCCGCCAGAGCTGGGCGCTGCTGGCTGCTACTCCCAATGCTTGAACAATGAGGACATTTAGAGCGCCAGCCCCCGGAGCTGCCAAGGGGGCAAGCAAGAGGGCAGGCAGCTCGGAGGGCCCCCCCCCACACTGCCTCAGTAGGGGCTGAAAGGTCGTCATGGAGGGAGGGGGGAGCCCTGGGCCCTTGGAACCACCTCAGCTCCTGTGTGGGCGCACTCCAGCCCCACAGCCTTGCAAAAGCGAGGGCAAGACTGGTCCTGAGTTTCAATGGTGCTGCTGGATGCTGTTCCTAGCCTGGAGCATCGTTATTCATGCCGCCTGTTTCCTAGAGCAGAGACAAAGACGAACAGTGAATAAAGTTCCAGCAGGAAATAGTGTGCCCCTAGGAAAACATTTCCAAGGTCAAAAAGCCACTGAAGACACCCACAGCCAGGCGGATCTCAGGAGCCATAGCAGCTCCGTGCCGCGCCCAAGCCCAGGAACCAGGGCTCTGCCTGCTGGGGTGTGAGTGGGGTCCTGGGCTCTGCCTGCCATGGGTGTGTGTGACCGGGGGTGGAGGGGGTCCCGCACACCGGGTGTGTGCGGTGGGGGAAGGGAGTCCTGCAGCCTGGGGTGTCTGGACTCTGCTGGGGTCCTGCCGCCTGGGGTGTGTGGGTCCCCCATCCTGGGTGTCCAATAGTGTGCTTGTGCCTTGCGCAAAACACTATTGGACACCCAGGATGGGGACTCACCTACTGTGAGGCCACAAGCAGGATCCTCGGTTCCTTTTTTTGTTTTCTTTCATTGTTTGGCCACACATTGTTGCGCTGGGAGCTACTCCCGGCACAGTGCTCGAGGGCCACCCTCGGTGGTGCTGAGGAGCCTTGCGGTGTGGGCCCTAACTCCCGTGTGGGACACCTGTGGGCCTAACTGCTGATCTCGCAGTTTGCTTCTTTGTCAAATACTCGATACCACAGTAGCACATGCCAAGGCAGAAATCCTAGGCAGGTGCAGGGTCCCTGCAAGGGTTTTTTCTTGGAGAGGAAATGAGCCCCCGGATACAAAGGGACACTGGGGTGCAGTGACCAGAGTGTCCCCAGACACTGCTCTCCTCTGGAAACTGCTCCTGAGAAGCCAGGAGGAGGAGAGGAAGGAGCAGGGACAGGCCTCTCAGCCACTAGGGCCCTGCGGAAGAAGCTAAATGAGACACAGCGGAGCCCCCTCCCAGCAGGAACCCAGCCTTCAGGGGCTCCCCTGGCCCTGTGGGCTGCAGGCTCTGTGTCCCCCTCAGCACCAGGCAGCTCCCACACTGGTCTGCTGGCTCTAGGGAGGTGTGGCTTTATCTCTGCCCAAGCCCAGACCCCGCGGGTGAGCAGAAGGCCGGAGAGATAGTTCACTCATCCGGAAAGGAGGGACGGGGCTCCCTGCGTCTGCCCTTGGATTTACAGTCGTCCTGCCTGACCACCATCTGGGATCCTTCCCAGGCCCCCGGGGAAGGACACGATGCCACTGGCAAAGGCGAGGAGTTGGTTCCTGGCATTGGCCTAGGAAAACTGGGCAGCGGGAGCTGCCATGTTAGAACCGGTTTTCAGGGAGAGCAGGAGTCCGTCCATGGTGGTTATTGCCCACTTCTCTGGACTCATTCGAGAGAGCAGCGGCCCGTCCATGGGGGTTCCTGGGCACCGGGCCGACTGGACACAGCAGTCCTTGTCTGGCCTGGCCGAGTCTCACCAAGGCCATGCTGAGCTGATCGCCAGCATGTCCTACAGTCCAGGAACGGCCACTGGGCCCCTGGATGCCTCTTTTCCTGCTTACCAGCCAGCTGCGAGGAAAGCACCAGGAAGGTGGCGAGGGGTGTGTGGCCCAGGGACCCCTGGAGCCTGGTCCTCAATGACTCGGGATCAGTCACCTGCCTCCGGGGAGAAGGGAACTTCTCCCCCATGGCCTGTGTCTTTGGGTCCCACAATGCCTGGTGACCCCCCATGCACACTAACCCCTACCCCTGACTTCTCGTTCTAGAAGTGGGTCAGAGCCGTGGGGACCATGGGGAGTGGCCCCCTTCGTAATGTCTCTGTGTCCCAGTTCAGCCAGGGCGGGAGAGAAGCATTCTGCCTGGATGCCCAGGGGTGGCACACCTCGGCCACCTGCCTCTGTGCCAGCAGCAGCACTCTCGGGCCCTGGCTGCTGGGAGATGCTCCAGGCTGTGGCTGTCGCTCACGGACTCTCGGGGCTTGCAGCAGAACGTGTGTCTCTGATTCCCAAAGCTGTCGCTTAGGCAGGCCCGAAGCTGGAAGAACATGACAGGCCTTGGAAGCAAAGCCAGCAAAGACATTTTCACAGAAATATTTGGCGCTGGCTTCCTGGGTTTCTTCTTGTGACCAGAAACGTTCACTAAAGATTGTGAAACTGCCTCTCTGTGTGCATAGTTGCAGGAGGGTGCTGTGCTTTGGTGACAGCCCGGCCGGCCCAGGAGGCAGCAAGGCAGGGGCAGGCAGCGTCCCACCCAGCGGTGCCTCGGTCCTCACAGCCAGCCAGCCACACTCTCCCTCTAAGTGTAGTTTCCATGAACACAGATGTGTATGTGTGTGTGTGTGTGTGTACTGTGAGACTTTGTGTGGTGTGTACACCTGTGTGTTTGTGTGTGATGTGTGAGCATGTGTATAAACGTGTGTGAGATTGTATGTATGGGGTCTGTATGTGTGTGCATGCACGCGTGTGTGTGTGTGTGTGTGTGTTTATCACGAGGCCATGGTACATTCATGGAAGCTTCTGTCTCTCAGTCACTGCAAAGCTCTGATCCACGGGTCCCTGCTATGGTCTGCGGAGGGGAGTAACTCAGCTCTCCCCTGAGAAGGCGCTGAGGGGTCACAGCCTTTCTTTGTTCTCTTTCCTGGGGCTTCCCAAGCAGAAATGGGCCTGGGGACCAGCTGGGATTTATTTGCCACAAGGCTCAAAGGAACAAACCCCACTGGGGAATAACTGTGGTCACTGGGGAATGACTGTGGTCACTACCCCCTAGCTGGGGCTACCTGGGGAACTCCAGGTAGCCCCCAGCTAGGCTCATGGAACCAGATGCTGAAGCTCAAACAAGTCCCAGCACCTGCAGGCAGCATGTGAACTCGGAGCTCACTCAGCCCCGATCACACATGAGGCCGTCAGAGACACAGACCCTCACACAAACTGAGACCCTCATTCACACACTGAGACCCTCACTCACACACTGAGACCCTCGAGGATTCACACACTGAGACCCTCACTCACACACTGAGACCCTCACTCACACACACACACACTGAGACCCTCACCCACAGACACCCACTGAGACCATCACACTGAAACTCTCACACACACACTGAGACCCTCACCCACAGACACCCACTGAGACCATCACACTGAGACCCTCACTCACACACTGAGTCCCTCACTCACATACTGAGACCCTCACTCACACACTGAGACCCTCACTCACACACTGAGACCCTCACTCACACACTGAGACCCTCACTCATACACTGGAGTCCCTCACTCACTCACTGAGACCCTCACTCACTCACTGAGACCCTCACTCACTCACTGAGATCCTCACTCACACACTGAGTCCCTCACTTACACACTGAGCCCCTCACTCACTGAGACCCTCAGTCACTCACTGAGACCCTCACTCACACAGAGTCCCTCACTCACACACTGAGTCCCTCACTTACACACTGAGCCCCTCATTCACTCACTGAGACCCTCACTCACTCACTGAGACCCTCACTCACACAGAGTCCCTCACTCACACACTCACACACTGAGACCCTCACTCACACACTGAGACCCTCACCCACACACTGAGTCCCTCACTCACACACTGGAGTCCCTCACTCACACACTCATTCACACTCTTGGCTCTTGCTGAGTCACACTCTGAGGCCTGACTCAGGGAGCTGACGCCCACTTCAGGCCCTGCCTCTGCCTGTGCTGATGGGAGAAGTTCTGCCAGTCTTTCATCTTTTGGGCTTCTGAGCTGGGTGTGGCTCCCATTGAGAGGAAACTTTTTCTGGGCATAGAGCTGGCCTGAGCTGCAGGGCACCCCGCCCATTTGAGGACACCGGCAGGACCGACCACAGCTCTCCGATCCCACATGGAAGGCCTGAGCCCAGTGCAAAGAGCAGGGATATTTTAGATTTGTTTTGTTTTGTTTGGGGCCACACCTGGCAGTCCTCAGGGCTTACTCCTGAGTCTGCACTCAGGACTCCCTGCTGGTGCTCGGGGACTCTAGCCGAAATGCGTGGTGCAGCACTTACCTGCCAGCCCACCAGGGAGATTTTAATGTGCAAAACAGAAATAAGTGGGACTTGGGTGCTGAGGGACATGCTCACCCCAAAGCCCCCTGAACTGCTCGGTACACAGATGCAGGGAAGACAAGGGCAGCAGGGCAGTGCCCAGACCATGTCCTGGGCAGGAGAGACCAATCAGAGGCAGCTGAGACTCTGGGCCCTAAAACAGCCAGAGTCAAACAGAGTGCCATGGGCTGCTAAGGGAATGTCAAATGCTGTGAATCCAGACAGCACGCTGGGGAACGTGACCCCACTGTATCCCTCTAAAGGTGTGTGTGCTGCTGACGATGTCCTGTGTGCACCAGGCACTCCACCTCAGAAACTTAACCTGAAGCAGAGAGATTTCAGTATGCAAATAGATCAATTTAGATCTAGACCTGGAACATCATTACCAGCTGAATCTTATGAAATTGCCCCTTCTTGACCGTTTCTGATAGGCAAAAAGCATTCTACAGTAGTCCTAATAGAATGCCTTGATAAAAACAGTGTAAAATTATGCTTCAAGAATTTGTAATTCTTGAAACTTTTTCAATTTGTAATTTCTTTCAATTTGTAATTCTTGAAATAATTTTTTAATTTTATTTCTTAATTTTTCTTTGAGACTCACAGAGTCTTGAGACTCACAGACAAAGGGCAGAGCTGCTACTGGCTCTCCATGTGCCCAGCCACTCACGAGGCATCCGTGAGGGATGGTCGGTTCTAGCCCTGGCCCGCCACCCAACAGAGCCTCGCAACAAGCCAGGCGACCTCCCACTCCATGAGATCCGCCATTTTCCACATCCAGACTTCCCTCTCATCAGAGCTGCACCCAGCTTAAGAGCCTATCACAGCCTGGCTCATGCAGCCTCAAGCAGCCACACGGTTCATCAATAAATGCTGGATTTAGAGGTGACTATAAGAGTATGCCACCTGCACGGCAGAGCCTGGCAAGCTACCCGTGTTGTATTTGATATGCCAAATACCAGTAACAATTATAGACCTCATTCCCTTGACCTGATGGAATTGTTTGAAGCTCATTATGTTCCTGGAGCAAGCAGATGCCCTTGGGCTCTACTAGCATGAGACAGGACATATGGAGATGTTAGTGATGCCCGCTCGAGCAAATCGATGATGAACAGGAAGACAGTGACAGTGATACAGTGATACAGTAATTCTTGAAAGTCTTACAGACTTTCTTGAGAAAGTCTTACCAATGTGAAGGCAAGGGCTTTGGGAAACAGTTCATTATAGGACCAGCCCTCTGCAGGAAGAATGTTGTGACATTAAAGCCCCAAAGCACTGGAGACTGACAAACCTGCATGGAGGGCCGGGCAGGGTGGTGTCTTGCTTGTCCCCCAGTTGCAGAAACAGATGGGCTGACATCTGGGGTCTGTCCTTGTTCGTGCTCTGTCCTGCCTACATCAGGACAAGCAAATGGACTAAACTGGGTGAGCATAAATGTGTCAATATGAACATCTCAGCAAAACCCAGCAGGGCCAGCACAGAGAAGCCCGTAATGATCAAACTCCTAAAACAAGAGGTAAAAGGTCGCTCCCGTGGGAGGAAAGAAAAGAAGGGCAGAGGAGAGGGTAAACATGGCGAGAGCAGCAGTGGGAGCTGGGGCACCCATGGAACCTCGGCATGGCACCCAGAAGCTCTGTGTGCAGGAAAAGGTGAGGGGGTGGTGCCACTTTTGTCCTCAGGACCCTGTGAGGAAAGGTCTGTCCCAACTTCAAAGAGCAGCCGCTGATTGCAGGCGAGGAACTGGTCTCCACAGGAAGTGGAGTCTCCAGAACAGAAACAGCACCTTCCACCCGCTGAGTTCACCCCCTGTTCTATTCTCCATGGGGCATCCGGGGCTTGGGCCACTCTTGGTCATGCCCAGACGAATGGGGCCCTGATAGGGCTCCTCGAGCCAGCCGGGACGCCCATGGTGCTCATCTGTCTACCTGGTGCAGGCGACTGGACCCCGCATAAGCAAGGCCTGGCCCAACCCTGAGGGGCCTTCAAAGCAAAGCAGAGCAGAAGGCCTACAGTCTTGCCCAAGGGCAGGCAGTCTCCCTGTCCCACTCCCTCCACAGCGACCTCTCTGGTGAGAATGCAGAGCACCCAATTGCATCTGCAGCTGATTGCAAACCCAAAGGCAAGGAGCTACAAGTCATCTGAATTTGAATTCATTGTTTAAGAGAAAGTTCAGGCAACTCTGGGCCCTCCTAGGAGTCTCTCTGGGAATCTGCCAAGAGGGAGGGTCCTGAGACTGTGACACTGAATCATCACAGAATCCAGAATCAGGAATTTACACAGAATCAGCAGCATCTCTGCCTCGCCTCATCGCAGGCCAGTGCTGCTGGGTCGGCTTCATCTGGAGAAAGATGGTTTCTGTTTCCCAGAAACAGCCCGAAGATTAGCCCACCCTGGTTGCCAGTCAAGCAGCAGGCATGATCGTCAGGCACCAAGAAAGGCTGAGCAGCTCCAGTCAGTTCTCTGCCGGCTATCAGGAGAGAGACGTCATCTGAACTTGCACACGCTCTGAACGTGGCAGTCTATATGCTCAGAATACATGAAACGGTCCTATAAAAAGGTAAAAATGGAGAGAATAAAAAGTAAGCTTGTTCTTTGCTATTGAATGTTCATATTGATAATAGAAGCATGAGAGGGCTACTATGTTCATTAACACAAAAGTATGAGCATCTAATGTGTATCTGGGAAGCAAAATTCCCCCACTAAATGCTGCTTCCATAAAATGCCAGCAAATTTTTTTATGCTTTTTTGGGTCACACCCGGCAATGCTCAGGGGTTTCTCCTGGCTCTGCACTCAGGAATCACTCCTGGAGGTGCTCGGGGGACCATATGGGATGCCGGGATCGAACCAGGGCCTGCATGGGCTGGCCGAGTGCAAGGCAAACGCCCTACTCGCTGGACCATCATTCTGGCCCCGAGCAAAACTTCTGATAGGAGAGTTTATTGGCAAGCAACTGTTCTTTTACCTACAGTTCTCCAAAGCAGACAGGGGAAATCTGAAATGCCCACCCAGGTATCTAGTGAAGCAGAAGAAAGAGCTTTTGAAAACCTTAAAATGCTGCTAAATCATCTTTCTCTGGTTTCTAAGTTCGTGACTGTACTGGGGACACAGTGAAGCTTTTGCTTCTTACGCAAATGGTGAGGGGGCGATCAGGTCCTTGGGGGGCAGTGGGTCGGCCAGGCCTGCCCTCATGCTTCCAGACCTCAGGCCTCTCTGCAGTGTTCCTATGCCAACGGCAACCCCCAGTAAGAATCTCTCACGCCGTAACTCTTGAGGCGGTGACACAGAGCACAGCCATGTCAAACAGGGCCTTGGCCAAAGCAATCATGAAGTGAGGGCCAGAGGCGGTTCCTGCCACCGAGCTCGGCTCCGGCTTTGTTCTGTTCTGTGCTTCCCCGGTAATAAACACCCATCCTGGGAGTTACAGGGATTTCTCACTGTCACGTGATCTGCAATGCAGGGCAAGGCCCCTCGTTAGAATCATCTCAAAGCAGGAACATAAAATGTGGTCTGGCAGAGCTGAGGAGCTTTTGTCTCTGTCTCCTGGGTCCGGGCGGGTGGGGAACGTCTCACTCCGCCCTCCTGCAGGTGGGCCGGCAGCGTTTGGTGGAGGATAAAGGGCTTTGTCTGCCCTGGCCTTTCAGAGTGGGCTGCAGGAAAGGACATGGACCGTGTCCATTTGCTGGCAAACAGGGCCGGGCAGCGCAGGGAGGGACAAAGTCATGTCCTGGCTTGCCCAGAGGAAAGGTGTGCGTAGGAGGGAATGTGAGAAGCCTGGAGCCTCAGGGGAGCCGGAGCACACAGAGTCTCCCCAGCTCTGAGCCCTGTCCAAGGTCCCACAGGGGCAGAACCAGCCACTGTCCAAGGACTCCCACTGGCACGGCTGCAGGTAGGGTCCCCATGAGGCTGTGTGGGGAGGTTCCGCCCACCCCAGGAACCTTCCACAAAAGTACCTGGTGCAAGCCCTGTGCAGACAGCGAGACTGCATGCCCCTCACGATCAGGCGACCTGTCACCAGAGCAAAGTAGCCGGGATAGCCCCAGGCAAGGCCCTCTCTGTACCCCTGCCCCCACCCCACCACACGCCCTAACCTCAATGCCTGTGTGCAACTCTGCGAGCCCTCGGGTTCTGGGCACATCGTTCACACTGACTGGGCACCTGTGCCCTGCTGGGTCTGCACTCAGGTGCCACCTTGCAGGTTAGCTCAGAACTTCAGGATTACAGCCAAAACAAGGCAGCTTTAGTGGCGTGAGCCACAAGACACAGGCCATACAGCTTCTGTGGGCCGTCCTTGGCTTGACCCTTGTTGCATATGTGACTTCAGGTTGTGTGTCTCAGGTCCCACCATGGCAGTGCCTAGACACTGTGAAGCCAGCATCTGTCTTGAGCCAGATGCCTTTGGCCACCTCTATCACTGCCCAGAGTGTCAGCACAGACAAAGCAAGCCTGAGCTGGCCTGCTGGAGGCTTGTGTAGTGGAGGCTTGTGCTGGAGGCTTGTGCTAGAGGCTTGTGTTGTGACTCCTGCAAGATGCGCTCACCATTGGCAGGTGCTTTGGGTTTCCAAAACAGGCCCTTGCTGCAACAGAACAAGTGGATGAAAAGAAAACGCCCAGAGTCCAATCGTTTAGATTTCTCATTCGGGTTTGCTGGGTAATATGTGGAATATACTATCAGCACGTTGGAATTTAATGTTACCTAAACTGAAGCGTTTGCATACATTGATTTTTTTAAAGATCACTAACATTTGCTTGAAGGCTACGAGTAAATCCCTATCTCTAGCAGGGGCGCTGGCCAGCGGAGGGAACCACTCAAACAAGTCATACCAAATCAATGTTAGTACAAACAATCTGACAATTTTCCTTTCTGAATTATCCTCTTAATTGTTCGTACTCGAACTTGACTCTCCTTGGGAAGCAACTGCATCAAGCCCAGGTCAATATTGCTATTAAGTCCGTGTCGCTAATTAGAAACATATTGTCCGAGCTCAGAGGGAAGCCACAGCTGAGCAGCAGGACTTGGTGCTACTCAGAAATGCGTTGTGCCACAGAAAATCAAATACCTAGGAATCAACTTACCCAAGTGTGTAAAGGAACTGTACAAAAAAACTACAAGACACTGCTCCAAGAGATAAAGAGGACACAAGGAAATGGAAACACATTCCCTGCTCATGGATGGGGAGAATCAACATTGTCAAAATGGTAATACTCCCTAGAGCTCTGTACAGATTCAATGCAGTCCCTATAAGGATACCTATGACATTCTTCAAAGAAATTGACCAAACGCCCCTGAAATTTGTATGGAACAACAAACCCCCAAGGATAGCTAAAGCAATCCTCGGGAAAAAGATGGGAGGCATCACCTTTCCCAACTTCAAACTGTACTACAAGGCAGTAGTAATTAAAACAGCATGGTATTGGAATAAAAACAGACCTGTGGACCTATGGAATAGAATTGAGTAGCCTGATATGGGGGCAGAGCTGCTACTGGCTCTCCACTGTGCCCAGCGCTCATGAGGTGCCCAGAAGGGATGGTGGGTTCTAGCCCTGGTCCGCCACCCCAGCAGAGCCTCACAACAAGCCAGACGACCCCCACTCCATGAGGACCTCCATTTTCCACTACTGGACTTCCTCCTCTTCAGAACTCCACCCAGCAGACCAGCCTATCAGAGCCCAGCTCGCTGCCACAAGTGGCCGCGCAGTTCATTAATAAATGCTGGATTTTGAGATGACTACAAGAGTATCCTACCCACCACGGCAGAGCCTGGCAAGCTAACCGTGTCGTATTCAATATGCCAGATACCAGTAACAATTATAGACCTCATTCCCATGACCTGATGGAATGGTTTGAGGCTCTTTATGTTCCTGGAGCAAGCAGGTTCCCTTGGGCTTTACCTGCATGAGACAGGTCATATGGAGATGTTACTGGTGCCTGCTCGAGCAAATCGAAGATGAACGGGAAGACAGTGATACAGTGACAGTGATCCTGACACCCAACCTCAAACACATGATCATTTAATCTTTGATAAAGGTGCAACGAGTCTAAAATGGAATAAGGAAAGCCTCTTCAACAAGTGGTGTTGGGAAAACTGGGCAGTGACATGTAAAACAAATGAATTTGGACCTGTGTCTAACACCATGCACAAAAATCAGATCAAAATGGATTAAAGATCTCAATATCAGACTTGAATCTATAAAATGCATTGAAGAAAATATAGGAAAAACCCTCCATGACATTGAAGCTAAAGGCATCTTCAAAGGTGAAACATCACTAACAAAGCAACTAGAAGAAAAGATAAACATATGGGACTACATGAAACTAAAAAGCTTCTGCACCTCAAAAGAAACAGTGACTAAGATACAAAAGCAGTATACAGAATGGGAAAGAATATTCACCCAATACTCATCTGATAAGGGGTTAATATCCAGGATATATCAGGCACTGGTAGAACTTTACAAGAAGAAAACAAAACAACCCCATCAAAAAATGGGGAGAAGAAATGAACAGAAACTTCAGCAAGAAAGAAATTCGAATGGCCAAAAAACATATGAAAAAATGCTCATCATCACTAATCATCAGAGAGATGCAAATCAAAACAACAATGAGATACCACTTTACACCACAGAGACTGGCACATATTCAAAAGAGCAAGAACAACAAGTGCTGGCGTGGATGTGGGGAAAAGGGGACACTCATCCATTTTTGGTGGGAATGCCAGCTGGTACAGCCTTTCTGGAAAACAATATGGACATTCCTCCAAAGACTAGAAATTGAACTCTCATTTGACCCAGCCATATCAGTCCTGGGAATCTACTCTGGGAAACCAAAAATACGCGCGGAAACACCATCCCTACTTTTATATTCATAGCAGCATTATTCACAATAGCCAGAATCTGGAAGCAACCAGAGTGCCCGAAAATCGATGACTGGATAAAGAAGCTTTGGTACATCTACACAATGGAATACTATGCAGCTGTTAGGAAAAATGAAGTTATAAAATTTGCCTATAAATGGATGGACATGGAGAAGATTATGTTGAGCGAAATTAGCCAGAAGGAGCAGAGACAGACACAGAATGACTGCATTTATTTGCATAACATAAATATATATGTACATATTATGATACCAGTATCCAAGGTCAAGTGAAACATATCAGGAGGTCTTGTCAAAGGTGGAAATTATCACAAACGTGTGGGAGTCAGAGGCTAGGTAAGACAGAAAATGGAACAGTGTGCTAACAATTGTCAAGAGTACTAATGCCAACCTAGAACTGAGCATTAAATAGAAGCAAAGGGATACACATGACAGCCCTTTAATGTATGCTCTGTAATCCATAGTCTGAAAGGGAAGGAAAAGAGAAAGAGAGAGAAAGGGAAAGAAATAAAGAACCTGCCATGGAGGCGGGCTGAGGGAGGTGGGGAGGGAACCGGGAGCGTTGGTGGTGGGAGATGGGCACAGGTGGTGGGACGGGTGCTGGAACACTGTATGACCAAAACCCAAATATGAACTTTTTTAATTGTATATCTTTGTAATTGTAAAAATTAAAAAAAAAAAAAGCGCTTCTTGATAGATGTGGGACCAGAGGGGGTGGAAACTGTCTCCCCAGACCAACACACTAGAGACCACAAACTACATGTGGCCCTAAACATTACCCTTTCCCATGCTTCACAGCAAGGAATCAAGAGACACAAACTCCACTCGTGGCCCCTTTTTCCTCCGGGACACAAACTTCACTCATGGCCCCTTTACCTCAGGGACACAAACTCTACTCATGGCCCCTTTTTTCCTCAAGGAAACAAACTCCACTCTTGGGTCCTTTTCCTCAAAGACACAAACTCCACTCATGGCCACTTTTCCTCAGGGAGACTTCCTACTACCACAGGGCCCTGTGCAGGCTTCAGTGACACACAGTTGGGCCCAGTCTGCTGAAGTAAGTGGAAAGTTCCAGAAACAATTCACACACAAGACATCTGGGCTGTAGTGAATGGAAGGAGTGGCCTACAGCCTGGTTCCAGTCTCCTGGGAGTGATCTTGTCCTCACCAAGCTCTGTGGGTTTCATGTCCCTGTCCTGGGGACACAGCAGCTCATAGTGCCCAGAGAAACGCCCTGCACCAGGTCAGGGCCTGAGCATCTCCCCAGCTGCTCCCGTCCATAGCCAGGGGCACACCTGGGGATGGCTATGGGGTGTGGAGGCCTCAGGAGAGTTTTCAGGAGCTGGGGGTCGGGACTCTGAGCCACCTTCCCTGCTCAAGGAAAAGCCAAGAGGGGAGTTCCCATTCCCAGTCACCTATGTAGCTGAAGGCACAACTGCCAGGGAAAGCGATCCCTGATGCAGACCCCCAGAGGCTGAGGTGTGTGTGGCGGGGCAGGGTGGTGGTGGACACAGCAATGGGAGGAGATGAACCCTGAATCCAGACAAACAGCAGTCATAAAGAGAGATTATGGCGGCTAGCTGTGACGAGGTTAAGCTCCTCGGCTCACGACCTCTTGAGAGAAGCTCACTGGAGTGCGCTAATGGATTTTCCCTAATCTAATGTGGAATGACATTGAATGATGGTTCTTAATTAGCATTTCCCTCTTCACCTGCATAGCAGCCTCCACATTCGTCTTTCGCCTGAGGGGTGCGGTGCGGGGAGCCATGAGGTGTGAGTAAGGGTGGGTGGGTGGGTGGGTCCCTGCAGAGTGGCAGGGAAGCAACTACTGTTCCCATCTTGCACGCTGGCACTCAGACCTGAGCCACCAGACCAACGGCATGAGCTCCCTCACGGCTGGACGCCAGCTCCCAGAGCACTCCCAGAGTGCTCCCAGCAGGCTCCAAGAGTTCCATCGTCTCCGTTTCACCAAGGTGCCAGGGCAGAGGATGCTTCATTGGGAACAATGACATCACCCCATGACAAGATGATGTCATTTGCGGGGACAATGGCACCCAGGACCAAAGGTTCTCCTGCTTCTCTCCCTGAAGCCTGAAAATGAAAACAGAGACTCTTGAACTTCTCCCCAAACCTAGGGGCTGTGTCTGATCCCGGCTAAGGGTCCTTTACGATGCCTTCAGGATCCCTGGGGAGACCCAACACCCATGGCAGCAGATGAAGGACTGGAGAGGGGCTGGCTGAGCTCCAGGGGCCGGGGGCAGAGGAGCCCCCAGCAGACTCCAGGAGAGCGGTGAGGGGACTCAGGAGGACAAAGGCAGAGGCTGAGACAGCCTTCCCAAAAGCGAGGCTCGGATAGTCTGCAGGGGTTGAGGCAACACCACCCCAAGCCCCCTCGAACTGCTCTGAGGTCCCCACCTCTCCTTGACACCATTTCTCTCAGGCTGGCCTGGTGTCTGGGAACATGCAGGCAATTTTAGAGGCAAGCCAGGTCCTCGGGAGAGGTGAGATAGCCATGGGCACAGCCCAGGTTGTCTTCCTGCTAAATCCCATCTTTAAATGCCAGAGAGAGAGAGAGAGAGAGAGAGAGAGACAGAGAGACAGAGAGACAGAGAGAGACAGAGAGAGACAGAGAGACAGAGAGACAGAGAGACAGAGAGACAGAGAGACAGATAGAGAGACAGAGAGAGGAAGAGACAGATCAGAGAGACAGAGAGAAAGTGAGCAGCCAAAATCCCAGGGCAGGGCAGAACAGGCCAGAGCAGGGTGGTCATGTCAGGGAGTCAGGGGAAGAAGGAGAAAAACCTGCAATGCCTGCATGTGCCTCTGCTTGTGTGTGTGCTTGTTCCTCTGTGTGTGTGTGTGTGTGCATGTGCTTGTATGTGCCTAGTGTGCCTGTGTGTGCATGCGTGTGCCTGTACAGTCATAGATTTAGGTCATAAAATAAGACTGAATAAAAATAATTGTTCTTTTACAGACTTCATAATTTGTCAGCTTATAATTTCACCTTCCAGATCCTTTGTAATATGGATGTTCTTAGAATTATTGGCTTTGATGCCTCCTGGCTATTCGAGCCACTTATTGTGCATATTAGGGCAAGAACTGATTACCACAGACCCTGCCCAAGTATTGGAGAGGTGAATGTGCATGTTGAGTAAAATAACATTATTGAGAAAAAAGGCAAAGATTAGAAATACTACTCTTAAAGCGTGTCTCGTTTATGCTGTAAAAACCCGTGAGTTAGGATATGTGCTAATGGGAATATGCATGATACCACGTGGAACTGCTTCATGGAAAATTTCAAGCCCATCTGGGAATAAATCCAACATGAATTTGCATCAAAATATAGCAGCACCCATGTAGTAGCAACTTTTAAGAACAGAGCCCACTGAGGATGTTTCTGGCCATAACTCACTGACTGCAATTGATACAGAAATTCCCAGCAACCCAAAGGGAAAGGATGGTTGAATCTTCTTTGTTTCAAGTCTCAGAAGACAGAAACTGTGATTTTCTGGTCACTGGTCACCTGTGTCCTGGTGCTAAGACCTGGGGATGAGGGATAGGGAGGTTTTGCTACCCCCACATGACCCTGATGTGATCACAGACTGGCAGTGCACTGAGGTGACTCAGATCTCAGAAAGTGCCGCCTGGCTGAGGGCGAAGCCATTCTAAGCCATGTTGGCCCCAGGCCCTTCTCAGCCAGTGATGGCTCACAGATGGAACCACCCGCTGTTTCAGGGAAAGGAATCCTTCAGTGTGTGTGTGCATGTGTGTGTGTGTGAATGTATAAGCAAACGTTTGCGTGTATGTGTGTGCATGTGTGTGCATCTGTGCGTGTGTACACATGTATATGAGGGGGCAGAGGGAGAGTAGATCATGACGTCACACCTGCTTTCCCTCAAGCACACAGCTTCTCTGGTGACTACCAGACACATCTAGATGTTCTGCAGAGATCCTGGAAAACCCTGGGCTTCTGTTTTCCTGAAGGGCCTCAGACAGCCATGGCGAACCCCACCAGGATGTGGCATTCAGGCGTGGCTGGCTCTGGGGTGCGGTGAGGACCCCTTGCTAATGCTCCCTTCTGCATTGTCCTGAGAGTTTGCCTGGGTGGGTGTCAGGTTTTGTTACCACGCCGTCTTGGAGGAGTGGAGACAGCCAGGACAGGTTCTGTGCAGCTCCCCTGCAGTTTCCCTGGTGCTGTACCCCAGCCATGAGCCGAGGCTCAGGCTC
This sequence comes from Cryptotis parvus, assembly GCA_021461705.1. Taxonomy (NCBI): domain Eukaryota; kingdom Metazoa; phylum Chordata; class Mammalia; order Eulipotyphla; family Soricidae; genus Cryptotis; species Cryptotis parvus. The sequence continues at coordinate 88,577 of JAJIBD010000666.1, read as the reverse complement.
CTGCTACCCAGAGTGGCCTTTGGAAGCCTCAGGCCTGCCGTGGGGCTGGTCCCTGACATGTCTATACCTGTGGCTGACTCCATAGAGCAGCTGGTCCAGCCGGGTCTGACTCTACCCGCAGACTTAAGCTCCTGCAGGGAGGCCACCAGTACTGGGCAGGAGGACTGGATATTTGGGCCCAATGTTGCACATTTTACACAGCACAGTGAGGGAAAGGAGTTGAAATACAGGGAGGTTCACAGAGGGAATGTGAGTGCGCACAGCAAAGGTAAATGAGAGCAACGATAGCCCCTCTGCTGAGAAGTCTCATGTCACAGTGAGGCAGAGAGACAGGATTGCAGGTGGCAGCTCTAGGTGTCTGGACTCAGCCAGGACACATCCCCAGGGACCCTCCAGAGAGGCCCCCTCCCAACCAGAAGTGGATTCACAATCCTTTGCATTTCATTCTAGGAAAACGTGTCCCGAACAGTGAGAGTCTTCCTATCTTACATATTTCAATTACCATTGCCCCAAGTCCACAAATGTGTTGTTCAAGTGTGGACCCAAGTCCACAAATGTATGATTCCAGCTGAGATCTGTGATTCCAGTACTAGAAAACCTTCAGACATTGATGTACACTGTCATCCTAAGCAGAAATGTCTGTAGCATTCTACTCCTGATTCAATTTGAAGCCCAGAACAGCTGCTACAAATCCCAGCTATCAACAGGGCCCAGTCCTGAGAGCCCAGTCCAGCTCAGAGCTGCCACAAAAGCCTGCCCCTGGATCCTGGACAGAACCTGATGGGATCCCCAAGCAAGGCCTGAGCCTCCAACCATGGGAAATGGTCAGAAGCCACCTGGGATTCTCAAAGAAGCACCCATGAGTGCATTTGGTGCAAAAGCCCCTTTGCCCATGTACACTGGGAGCAGACATGATTGTCCACGTGCCTGCCTGCAGACGTGTGCTCATCCATGTATGTGCTTGTCCATGTATGTGTATGCATAGGTGCAGGCTTGTGCATATACTTGGGTGCAGCCAAACATGTCCACATATGCTAGGCACCACATTCGTGGTTCATAGACTGAGCTATGTCAGGTACCCCATTCACAGATGTGAACTGTCCTATGTAAATTGGTGCAGATGTGAGCTTGTCCATCTATCTATCTATGATGAACGACCTAAAACCTGAGCTGCGCAGGAGGAAGAGAGCGGCATGGAATGCCTTCAAAGGCATCAAAGAAATAGCTAAAAAGGACAAAGAACCTCCGACTCCGGGCACATCTCTTTGACTCCACCGTTCTCCCTGCATTAACATACGCCTCAGAGACCTGGGCCCTACGAAAACAGTATGAGAATGCTATTTGGGTCTCCCAGAGAGGAATCGAAAGAGCTATGCTTGGAATATCATGCCCCACTCAAGTGAGAGAAGGAATCCGGAGTTCTGACCTCTGTCGCTATTCCAGAATCAGGGATGCTGTCTCGCTTGCCAAGGCATCGAAAATCAGATGGGCTGGACATGTAATAAGATTTGGAGACAACCGCTGGACTAGAGCCATTACTGACTGGATCCCACGGGATGTCAAAAGATCACGTGGCCGCCCACCTACAAGATGGTCAGACTTCCTTGTCAAGACCCTGAAGGAACGATTTGAGGCTCTTCATATTCCTGAATCAACCAGATGCCATTGGGCTACATTGGCACATGATAGGGTCCAATGGAAATGTTACTGGCGCCCGCTTGAGCAAATCGATGAATAATGGGATTCAAGTGATCAAGTGAAGTGAGCTTGTCCATAGGTAAAGACTGGGTGTATGCTTGAGCATGTCCATGTATGTTGTGTGCACACATGAGCTGTTCCATATATTTTGGGTGCACATGTGAACTTGTCCATGTATTATGGGTACACACATGAACTTGCACATATATGTTGGTTGGGTGCAGACATTTGCTTGCCCATGGATGTGCAATGAATTTGCAGGGGATGTGCAGTTAGATCGCTATGTTGATGCACATGTGTGCTTGCCCATGTGCTGTGAGCAGAGACAGGCAGCGCTAGATCCATGTGAAGTGGCCATAAGAGACATGCCCTTGGTGACAGTGCCAGCAGGGAAGCCATCACAGAGTCCCTGTGCCCAGGTACTACCTGCTTGTCCCTGGTCTGGGCAGTCACAGGGCAGCATAGGAGACCAAAGACACAAATGCACACAGGAGACAGGGAGGCCATAGCCCGTGCAGGACACAGCTGGGCTGACCACTGGACATGGAGGTTTAGTCAAGAAGGAAATCTTCAGCTGCCTGAACCCTTGTGGGGTTTGCGTCCACCTGAGCATCATGGTTGAGTCCTGAGGGTGGCAGGAGGAGGGGACAGCACCACTTCAGGGAAGTACCACAGGGCCAGACCCCTTCCTCTCCACTCAACCCCACACCCCAAATTCCTAGCATCCTCCCTGTGCCAGAGGCCAGGCTGGTCCCTCTCTTGGCCAGGAGTGGAGCTGAGAAGGGCCTGACCTACCCCTGTGAGGCAGCGCCTGCCTGGCGGACTCCACCCCCTCTCAGCATTGGCTAGAACTTCCGGCATCTGAGAGCACTTCTGGCACCTAAGAGCACGCTCTCCCTTTGTTCTGTCAGAGGCTCAGCAGCAGCCGTGCCGCTGCTGCTGCATCAGCCTCTTCAAGATTGACCCAAGTCCTAGGAATGTGCGTGAGTCATTTGAGAGCAAGCACAGGCATCTGCTGGTAGGGAATTTGGAGGCCAAGCTCATGAGAAATGCCTACGGAGGGTGCTCCCAGCGGCAAGCAAAGAGCAGCAGCATCTTAGGTGGAAGATCTATGGGAGAGCCATGCTTCAGACCCTGCTTGTGAAATCATATCAGCTGTGTGCTCTCGGAAGAGAAGGCTGCAGTCTCGCCATATGAAATCGCCACTTAGCTGCTGCTTCGAGCTCATCATAGCAAGGCTTAAAGGCAAGCAACAAAAAATAGCAGAACCACTCTAAGATGTAAATCCTCTTCAGCTTTCTAGAGCTAAAAATGTGAAAAGCTTAATGAAATTCAAAGAACATGAGATGCTGGTTAAAGATAAAAATCTTTTCGTCCTGGGGGAAGCAGTCAGACAAAAGCGCATTCCACCCCCTTTCCCGTGAGCAGCGGACATGCATAGCCCACCAGTCAACCGGAGGGAGCACTGTGAGTCACCAGTGGAATTTGGCTCTAATTGCCTTTAAATAAACTCTTCCCATTTATCCCCCAAATAGGACAAATGGGTCTTTGTAGGCTCAAAGTGGCACATTTGCAACAATCAACACTTGCAATTGTTCTCAGTTAATGCCTCTGAGAATTTGGATCATGCTGGATGTGAGCTATTAGCAGATGGACAATGGTGGAAGTTTCCATCCATCCATCTATTCATCTGTTTATGCATTCGTCCATCTGTTCACCAAGTAATATATTCTTCCATCGACTAACCCACCCTGGATGCACCCATCCCACCGCCAATCTGCAGTCAGCTAGCTAGCCATTCATCTACTGATGCACCCACCAAATATTCATCTATACCCCTTCCACCCATCCATCCATCTATACATGGACCCATCCTTCTAGTCACTCACACACATCCATCCATTTAAGGACACATCCATCCAACCATCCACCCACCACCACCCATCTATGGATCCATGTAAGCATTCATGGATAGACCCAACTATCCACACATCTATCCAACCATCATCCACCCATGCATCCATCTATCCATGGACCCATCCATCCATTCACTCACCATCCATCCATGGATTCATGCATCCAGCCATCCATGGACCCACCCAACCATCCACCACCATCCATCCATGGATCCATGCATTCATCCATACATGGTCCCATCCATTGACCCATCTATCCATTGATCCATATATGGACCATCCATCCTCACATCTATCCAACCATCCACACACCCACTCACCCATTCATCCATGGATCCATGCATCCATGCATGCATCCATCCATAAATTCACACATCCATCGATTATCTATTGATTCATGTGTTCACGGATTTATACATCCATTAATCCATGGACCCATCTATCCCTCACATCCCACCCATTCAGTGTGTACTCCAGTACCAATATATCCATCGTGCTAATTGTTGGCAGACAGTTGGAGAGAGAAGACACAATCCATACTCCCAAGAGTCTTACAGTCTAAGGGAGAAGTAGGAAAAGGAGACTTAGGCAATGATCACACAAATAGACACCATGCAACTGTGAGTTCTGTGGGACAGAGAGGGACAATGGCTCCTACATAGGAGACACTCTGGGCAAGAGTCTGGGGGGCTCCCAGCAGTGATGATTGAAGGATGAGGGAAAACTACTCTGTGGAGACAGTAGCCCAGGCAGCAGGTGGACAGCTGGAGCCTGGACTGAAGGCAGAAGCCAGTGCTGTTGGAGTGCAGATGCCAGGATGTGACTTGAAGAAGAGTGTCCCCATCAGCATCCCCTGGGCATAGGAGTAGGGCGGCTTATGCTCCTGGAAGTGGGGACAGAGAGCAGGGGCTTTAAGTGGGGGACATCACATTTTCATTATTAAAACACACCCCACCTTCCACATGAAGAACAAATCAAGAGAAAATCTGAACAATCCCCAGAGCCCGTGGAGCCTGCAGGGCAAGCTGGGGTTTTCCTGGGCTGTTTGGGCATGAAGAGCTGGGGCAAAGGCTGGACCCAGCTGATAGGGGGTTAGGGGGACGAGGTTGCAACGAGGCCACAACATGGGCTAGGAAACCGCGTGACTTAGATACCTGGCCCCTCCTGAGGGACCTGCACACCCGGACACTGGCCCCTCCTGAGTATACCTCAGTATGAGCTCACATGGACACACTTGATCCCCATGACCTCATTTGGCTCTAGGACCTCATATGGCCTCACAGTCTCACAGGTGGAAGGCCCAGGATAAACAGGCGAGGGGTCTGGAAGCAAGCTCTTGGCAGAAGCCCAGGTAAAAGACTCTTCCGAATCAGGGATTCACGTCTCTTTGAGGCTGGCTTCTGTGCTTCCAGAACAGTCTCGCTGGTTTGGTTTTCCTGACCAAGTCTCTGTACGTGGGGAAGAGCCTCAGCCAGGACTTCCGCTCTTCTGTGTGTGAGCACAGCGAGTCCGCCAGGTTCAGCCCCATGTCATGCCCTGGTCTCCTCATGCTGTCCTCCCTGAGCCTGCGGCTGCTGTCACAGACCCACCCCCCACCCAGCCCCTTGTGTCTGTCTCAAGGCCGCAGCACTGGCCTCTGTTTACTGACACACATCTTGAGCATTTGACTTCATCACACTCTGTAAATAACTAGGGAGAATTAATGGGGGCTTGGGATAAATATTTCTCTAAGGGAAGATATTTATTTCATGAATGTTTGTACATTGGGTCTCTGGGAGACACCATGTCTGTGTGGCCGGAAGAGGGGGGGCTGTGGCCCACTGCAAGAAATGTGTCCAGAGCCATCCACTGCCCCGGTGACTGGAGAATGCATCAGCAACTGCCCCACAAAGAATAATCACAGTGGCCCCGGAAATTCCTTATGTAGACACAGAAAGGGTGCCCAGTCTTCCACAGCATCCAGTGCCCAGCACAGCCTGGCCTATGCCAGGGAAGCTCCACAATGTGGCCTCTTCCAGGGTACTTCAGTGACAGTGACCCTGGGCCATCAAGGTCACCCCCACTGGGTGCTCACAAATACAGGCACCTTACCGGGGCATTCTCGGTGTCCCACTTGGGCATTTGCTGTGTCTATCTGTCCACACACTCAGGCCTTTTTAGACCACGTTCTGGGGCTCAGCTCTTTCTCATTTGCTCCAACAGGAGTCAGGCTCTGAGGTGAAAAGCACCTCAAGATGCCATTCACAGGAAGAACCCCAGACAGCTGAGCAGAACTACAGGGCACTGCGGGCAGGTGAGGGGAGCTCAGGGAGTGTGGGCAGGTGCATTATCCAGAGGGCCGGTCACTCCCGAAGGCTCTTAGAAGATGGCACCCAACAGTTCCTGGGAGGGGCCCTGCCCCAGAGTCTGTGCCTGCTGTAGGTGGTTTTCCAGATGGCTCTTTGCTTCTGCTGCATTGTATGTCGTTGATGTGCATGTCCCTTAGCTCACCGGGTCCAGCCTCCCGTCTGCGAAGGGACCCTATGCCTGGGAGCCAGGTGCTCCGGCTCAGCAGCTGGGCATCTCCCCAGGAGGCCAGGTAGACAGGCGGCAATGACCCAGGGGTCATGGAGTCATGAGGAGTCAGCTTTGGAGCAGCCTATGGGAGACTCGACATCGCTGCCTGTGAGGGAGAGACAACATCCCGCGTGTGTGAGCCCAGCCACGGGCCGCCCGGGAGCCCCGGCTCAGATCTTTCTAGATTCCAGCTCAGCACAGCTTCATCAGCAGCCTCTACACAACGCGCTGGAGGCCAGAGGGTAAGGGACTTTCCGGAGCCCGCTGCTTGTTCTGTCCCTGCGGCCATCAGGGAAGGCGGGAACGCAGGAGGAGCAGCTGGTGACAGTTGACAAATGGCTTCTCTGAGGTCCTAGGACCTCGGGAAGGCCTCAAGCTAAGGTGCCCCAGATCTTGGTGACTGTGAGCAGGGCACAGGGCCCGCAAGATGTTGTTTCCTGCACGCACATGCAGTTTCTCTGGAGGAGGTGGCAGGAAGTGCTCCCGTAGTCGCATTCTCAGTGACACACTTCTGCGTCCCCAGAGAGCATTTCCGAGTTCAAGGATAATTGCCCCAATGCCATCCATCACTCCAGTTTCAGGCCGTTAACACCCTCGGCTCTTGCTTCTGTGTTTCCTACCTCTCAAGACTGAAGCAGCCACTCAGGGCCTCTGCTCGGGATGGAAAAGTCTTAAGCGTCTGGGTGGGTGGGGGCGGTTGAACACAGGTGACCCAGCACTGGGGGGCTCCTTCCGGGAAGGGCCCCACCTACAGCCTCTCTGGTTCCCCGCAGCCTCTCCAAGGGGTCCTTCAGGGGGCGAGCCTGCAGCCCTCTGTGAGGCCCCTCCCACCAGCTGCTGTGCCCTGCTGGTCCTTCCACAGCCACTCCTGCTTCCCTGGTTGCTACCAGCTCTGTTCCTGCACAGCCCCTGGGACTGGTGCCTGCCTCAAGGCCAGCTCAGGGCTCCTGTATGTGTTTGAGATGTGCATTTGTGGGTGCATGTACATACTGGTGTGTGCTTGTGTTTGCTTGTGTGACTCTGTAATTATGCACATGAGCAAGCCTGTGTATATACCAGCATGTGAGTACATGCTGCAAGTCCATGCATGTGTGCAGCCAGTATGCATGTGTGTGAGTCCATGAACGTGTATGTGTGTGAGTTCATGCACGTGCATGCATGCATGTATGCAAGCTCATGAACATACATGTGTGCAGGTCCATGAGTGTGCATGTGTATGAGCCCTTGAGTGTGCATGTGTGTAATCCCATGAGTGTGCATGTGAGTATGTATGAGCCCATGACGTGCATGTGTATGAGCCTTTGAGTGTGCATGTGTGTATATGTGAGCCCATTAGTGTGCATGTGTGTGTGAGCCCATGAGTGTGCATGTGTAAGCTCATGAGCATGCTTGTGTGTGAGCCCATGAGCATGGATGAGCTCAAGCACACACGCAAACCCAGCTCTGAGTTTGCGTGGGCACAGAGGCAACAGGGAGGAGCAGGGAGAGAACAGTGGGGCACAGGGAGGGTGGGAGGAAGCAGCAGCACTGAGCAGCCATGTCCTTCCTGCTGGAGACGCCACCGCTGTCACAGCCTCCCTCCTTGCAGACACCCGAGGCTGCACAGGCCTAGTGCAGGACAAACCCTGGGGCTGCTCCTGAGGCCGGCACAGCCCTTCAGTTGGCACTGAGTGACCGAGAGCGGGTCAGCTCTGATGCTCTTCCATGCTTCCGTGCTTCCTGTATGCTTCTATATAGGAAGAGCTGACGCCTTGTCCAGCAAGGGGTGGCAGTCACCAGCCTTGCACTACCTTCAGAACGTTCTCTGCTGCCGGCCTTGCTGTCCCCCGGGAACTGCCATCAACCCTGCAGCCAGCGGGCCCACAGAGTCTGTTATTCTCCTGTTCGGGAGCCAATGTTGCTGATTGCTTTTACATCTCTGGATTTTGATGGATGCTGTAGGTTTTTAACACCCGGGAGAATCCCTATAACAGTCAATGGTTTTTCTGGTTCAGTTGATATCTCGCTAGGGTGTATCTCCATGGGACCTTTGGATCCATGAAAATTGATTTTAACAGACTGTGACACATGCCCCCCTGACCGCGTCCTCCTTCTTCCTGTTTGGGTTCAAGGCGGCTTCTCAGTGAAATCAGATAACATTCAAATCCTCCTTATCCTCCCGAAAGCGGGCCCCTAAAGTGATTAGGCACAAAGAAATTTTAATTAGTTTGATAAAATCTTCCTTTTGAGCCATTGGAAATTTGGAGATCCAAGAAAATGATGTTTTTTCCTCAGCAAGAAAAAAAAGAAAACTACTCAAAGCAAACAAAAACCCAGAACGCAATGGAGGAATGAATGGCAGTGTAGACAAGTCCCTCGACCTCTGTGTCCCCAGGAGAAGAGAGAAGGCAAAGTCCCTGGACCATGCTGGGCCCAGGTGATGAGCCTCCAGGTGGACAGTATGGCCTCCCCCTGTGTCTCAGCTGTCAGCCCACACAGCCAGGCCCCTCCCGGTGAGGTTGCCCTGCATGCACACACATGCACACATGCAGACACACATGAAGACACACATACAAACATGCACACATGCACACATGCACACACATAAACACATGCACACAACTCACACACATACACATACATGCATGCACTCTTGTGATTGCTGCCTTCCATAAACCCCACATACTGTCTGTGATTGGCGCCCCCCCACACACATGCATTTACAACATTCACTCACACCCATGCATTCACACACATATGCACACACATATATGTTCACACACACCGTGCACACACACATGTCACAGCAGGATCTTGGGAGCCACCTCCAGATGCCGGGGAGGAGCAGTACCAGGCAGATGCAGAGACGCTGTAAGCCAACCTGTTGTTTCTCTGTGACAGTGTGGGAACACAGCTCCATCTGCTCTGCTCTTCATCGGGGTCCATCCCAGCTGGGCTGGGCACGTGCAGGGCTCGGCCCCAACCACTCCTCTGAGGCACGTCCCCACCCTGCAGGGCTTGAGGAGGCAAATGCTCTGCTCTGAGCGAGTTCTCAGGGGGAACTGCTTGGAGAAGAGTCGGGTGGCGGGTCCTCATCAGACTGTCCACGTGGCCATGCAGGGCTGTCATCTGCACCCCGTCTGTCCTCAGGGCTCCCATGGGCCACCTGGGCATGCACAGGCTCCTGGTGTCTTGGAGCCATTCTAGGAGGGTGGTTGGGGGACTCAGACACCCCCTCTGCCGGGGAGGCATGAGCCCAGGAAGCCGTGATCAGCCCTGTGCGAGGCAGCTCTCTGCGTGAGGGGAGGAGCCGATTGTCTGCAGAGCAACCACCCGTTTCTCTGGGACTGTCTGGCCCTGTCCCCGTCTCAGCTCTGTGTGGCGAGCAGCCGTCTCCCTGCGCTCTGCATCTCATTTCCTGGAGGTCACCTGACAGTCAGGGTGACCCTGACTGCTCTCCAGGGAGCCTTGGTAATTACACTACGTCTCCCCAGAGTCGTGGGCATCTCACACATCTGCGGCTGTCAGCAGTACTCAGCATGCTGGCTGCGTGCCAAGGCCCCCAAATGACATGGGAGAATGTGCCTGTAGGTGCCTCTGAGTCCCCAGGAAGGGAGGGAATAAAAAAGCTGAAATAGGGGCGGGCTATAGTCCAGTGGGTAGGCGTTTGCCTTGCACGCAGCTGGCTTGTGCTGACCCGGGTTCGATCCCTGGCATCCCATATGGTCCCCGAGCACCACCAGGAGTAATTCCTGAGTGCAGAGCCAGGAGTAACCCCTGAACATTGCCGGTGTGACCCAAAAATAAAAGCAAAAAATTAAAAAAAGCTGAAATAAATTCTTCCAGTGGGATCATTTCTGAAATAAACAAGAATAAAACCATCCTTAGACTTTCTTCTTCTGACCAGGATACATGACAGGAGCAGTGCTGACCATGACAGAGACATGGCACTGACCTGTCGGGCTTGCTAATTCTGCATGATGGTGATGGTCTGGGGCCATAGCTACAGCCCTGTCGGGGTGCAGGGTGCTGTGGAACCCATGGGCGTGCGAGGTGCCTCAGAGGACCCTTGGCGGGATTTCAGGGGTATTTGCTGCATCAGGGCATGGGGCTCACTGGGCAGTGTCCAGCCTCCACTCCAGTTCAGGCTGGGGTATGACCTCCTTCCCCCAGCCAGACAGTGCCACACCCACCATCAAAGCATCACCGTCCCCAGCACTGTGGACAGAGGAGTGGACTGTGTCTATACCCTCGCTCAGGTCTCAGCATGTGGTTTTGGTGGGCGCTGTGTCAGTGTGCAGCAGGAAGGACTCTGGACAGGGTCTTCTGCTCGTCCTTCCTGAGGCAAGCTGGGCATTGCAAGCAGCTCTGGGCAGCAGAGAGGCAGCCCCTGGCATCAGGCCTCGGGGGCTGGAGCCATAGTCCAGCTGGGAGGGCATTTGCCTTGCACACAGTCAACCTAAATTCAATCTCCGGCATCCCATATGGGCCCCCAGCACTGCCAGTAGTAATTCCTAAGTGCAGAGCCAGGAGGAACCCCTGAGCATCACTGGATATGACTCCAAAAAAAGCAAAACTTCAAATAGACAGGCATCAGGCTCATGGGCGCCGCCCTGCAGCGTGAGGGGGTGCTGGGGAACAGTCAAGAGCATTTTGTGTGAAGAAGCTTTTCAGCTGCCTTCCCAGACCTCCCCGACTGCTAGGCAGCCTCTGGAACTCGCTGTTTGTATCCCTTCACACAGGTGCTGACCTAGATGTGGGGAGACAGTGTGTCCTGGAGCTTCCCTCAGCTGCGGAACTGCAGAAAGGGGTTACTGGAATAAGTGGACGAGGACCAGAGAATAAGTGGAATAAGTGGATGACCAGCCCACCGGGGAGCCCAGCAGCCTTGGTGCTCCTGGCCAAGGGAGCCCCGAGCGAACCGGCCCTGTTCCTGTGGAGGATGGAGCATCCCATCAAGGGTAAGAGATAGCTCCTGAGGCTTCCACCCTGGTCTGCCTCCAGAAGGGCAGTTTCTGCCCCATCTCTGTGTGGCCGCAGGGCCCCACAACTCCCATAGACCCAGAAGGCCTGAGGCCCGCAAGTGCTCCCAGACCCCTGCTCCTTTCTCTCCATGGCTGCTGGGAGGCTCCTTCGGGCATTAACTGAAGCCCCGCAGCTGCCCAGACCAGCGGCAACCCAGGCCAACCCCAAGGACATGGCAGCTGTCACACTCCCCAAGGGGCAGCATTTTTCCTGTCCCTGTGCTTTCCCCACCCTCTGCAGGGGCCCATCCAGGGCAATGTTCATCCCTCCCATCTCCCTCATGGTGCTCTTGGGCACTGCCCACCCAGTCAGAGCCCTGACCCATTGCCCACTTCCCGCTAGGGAGCAGAAGGGAGCAACCTACTGCCCACTGCCCTTCTGAGCTCTGCTCTGATGTCAGCACAAGTCTGGGGAATGGAGGTTCGCCTGTGCACCCAGCAGAGCAGCAGGGTCAGTCATGGTCCAGCGTAGCAAGTGACCAACACAGTGACCTTCTGTTGCCTAAAAGGTCACAGCATAGTGGGGAAGTGTTACAGGCGGTCAGCAGGTATCTGACGGCTGAGGCCCAGCACAGCAGAGAACAAGCACGTCCCTGCCTGTGCTGGGACAGGAGGGCCCAGTCATGGCACAGCGCTGTTGGCTGAGGGCAGCCATGGGCGCTGAGGGTCCATGTGGAACCCACTTCTGTCTCCTGTGCTCAAGTCAGAAGCTGAGGACTCCAAAGAGGACCCTGGTTTTTGCTGAGCAGGCAAGCAGACTCCATAGGCCAATATGTATCTGCTTCCTGTAGACAGAGCACAGGGTCGGGGGTCTCAGCCTCAGGACTATGTGTGTGGTTGTGTGTATAGGATGTGGTCACTGTGTGTGAACCTGTTAAATATCCCCAGGAACTTGTGCATGGTTGTGTAATGAGCACTGCATGTACCTGGCTGTGTACATGTGTGAGTACATGTGAGTGTGCATAGCTGTGTGTGCATGGCTGTGTATGTGTGTATGCACAGCTGTGTATGCATGTGTGCAAGGCTGAGTATGTGTGTATGCACAGATGTATGTGTAAGTCTGCGTGTGCACAGCTCTGTGTGTGTACATGACTGTGTATGTCTGTGTGTGCACAGCTCTGTGTGTGTGTGCACACACACACATCATCTGTGCTCATGCAGCCATCTTCATATCCTGATGGCTGTGTTGGGTAGGGACTCCTAGAGTTGCTGTTAGCACCATGGACAGCGGCCTGGAGACCAGGCAGAGGTCTCCCCAGCAGTTCTCAGGAAGCATCTGGCTGATGCTGTCCTGCTCCTTGGGCACGGCTGAGGGAGCCTGGAGGAAGACCAGCACCCTCCTGCTCAGGCAGTGGCCAAATGGTTCTGCCCACAGGTAGGCCCTCCTTGTCCCTTCCACCCAAGGCTGACCTCTCATGAGACACAGCATCTCTGCCTGTGAAACAGCCATAGCAGAACCAGAATATGTGCTCAGGAGACATCTATGAAGCCACTGATGATTGGCTGTTCAAACAGGTGAGAAGGGGCGGCTTCTGCAAAGTCATGAGGAGTGACAGAAAAGCTTTGGGCCCCATGGAGTGAGGGACGCTCCTGGGGTGGGTGAGGACACTAAGGGAGGGAGGGACACCATGGCCGGGTGTGAGGGCACCGAGGGAGGGAGGGAGACCGTGGCTGGGTGTGGGGCACCGAGGTGGACTCAGCTCTGGACGTGGGACAGTGTGGACACACGGTTCAGGCCAAGCCCTGGTGGCGGTGGCCTTGCAGGCTCTGTCGGTCAACAGTGGGCAGTGCCTCCTCCAAGATGTAGATGTGGGCCTGAGCTCCGCTGCTGTTCTGACACCTGTGTCTCTTGCTTGTGAGCTTATGGTCACTGACTCTTTGTTTCATCCCTTCTCTGTCCATCTCCTCCCCAGTAGCCATCTCCAGGCTGCTTCTCGTAATCGTGGTTCCCACGCGGATTTAGGGCATCAACATATTGAGGTCCGATCTCTGAGCAGGTCCCTCTCAGAGCAAAGGTGTCAGGGAAATGGTGAGTGTGTGAGCCGGAATGGGAGGTGGTTACTCCCAGCGGCTCTGCCTGTGGCTGGTCCAGTCCTCCTGGGCAGAGGTGCCCGGGCACAGTGAGGGGTGCTGGCGAAGGCATCACCATCCTTTGTCCACAGAGCTGGACTGCAGAGGGCAAGGGTCATTTTCCATTCCTAAAGCTGCTTCCTCGTGGGCTCAGCTGGCCACTGACACGCTGCCTCCTGTGTCACAGATGACAGAGCTGGGCCGGGCATGACCCCACAACAGGGCCCGTCACCCACACCCATGCTGCCCCACAGGGACTGGCCACTAGGAGCCCTGGCTGTAGCAGAGTCCAGAGCTGTGCTGTGCAATGGTCAGTGCCTGCTGGGAGCTTGTGAGCCCCCACATCTGCACAGAGGGGTCTTGGGAACCCCTGGCCTGGGGTTCAACACCCACCATCAGTCACGGGAATGTGTTTTTTGTTTTGTTTACTGGGGGCTGGGGGTAGCACGCATCTGACTATGAGCTCAGGGATTGATCCTAGCAGTACTTGGGGATCCAATCCTGGCTAGCTGCATGCAAGGCAAATGCCAAACTGTCTGGCTATCTCTCTAGCACTCACGGCAATATTCTAGAATCACTATGATGAGGACGTCAGGCCCGTAGTGATCAGCAAGTTTCCCAGACCCAGCTGGCAGGCTCATGACAAAGGTCATATGTGAATTAGCCTCTGGGGTCACCCACATCAGAGACCCCATGAGGCCAAACCCACCAGGGATACAGATATACACCAGCATGCCCGTTCCTGTCCCACGGCCGTCTCACTGCCCCGTCCTCGTACAGTCTCACTGTCCCTGTCTGAGCCTCTGGCTCACTGCCTCCTGCAGCCACAGTGGCCCCTGGCCCCTTTGCCATCTCAGAGGGTTCATGCAGGGCTGGTGGGTAAGTGTCCCCTGGGATGGCCAGCGGGTCTCAGAGACCCCAGATTCAATCCTGAGGCTGCTCTTCTACGTAAACTCCGGCCAAGGTCCTGCTCCCCGGCACAGCTGCAGCTAAGCGCAGAAGAGCAATTGGTTCACAAAGACCCTAAAACATGCCAGCTACACCCCTCATTGACTAGGTCCACCTGAGATGCACCCCTGCAAACCAAGCAGCATGGGGCACGGGTGCAGTCAGCTCACGTATATGAGCTGTTTCCTTTCTGGATTTCCTTTTCTCCTCTAGCTGAGAAATCACTCCAGCCTCATGTGGAAGTGAATAACCATGGCCAAATGAGGATAATAAAATATTTAAACATGGCTAGTTAAGATGAAAAAGCAAGAAGGCGTTTCTGACAAAACCAAGGAAGTTCCATTGGACAAGACATGTGGAAAATAATGAGAATCATAAGGGCCGAGCTGAAACTGCCTCTTTCACTCTAAAATTAATTGCCTGTCAAAATGCACAAGAAAAACTGTGCTTTGTATGTGGACTATAAACTCAGAGATACGGGACACAAGTCACAGAAACACTTGATTGTGGACAGCCACTCCAACAGTGGTTGGTGCTTGGCAAGAAACTGCTATCTTAAAATGAATAAAAAGGCGATTTTAACAAAGACCCTAAGTGCTGGCTGTCTGCCTGGGATGTTCCTCTGCACATTCTCAGGAGGCTATGTGGGAGGGCAGGAGGTCAGCATGAAAGGGCAGTAAGCTAATGGGGAGGCTCAGGAAGGCAGTGTGAAAGGTCAGGAAGTGTGGGAAGCCGAGGAAGTGAATTTGAGGGGCAGGAGGTCAGCAGTGAAGGGCAGAAAGTTAGTGTGGAAGGACAGGAAGTCAGTGTAGAAGGACAGGAAGTCAGTGTAGAAGGACAGGAAGTCAGTGTGGAAAGGCAAGAAGTCAGTGTGGAAGAATAGGAAGACAGTATGCAAGTATGCAAGGACAGGAACTCAGTGTCCGAAGGTAGAAAGTGAGTATGGAGGGCAGAAGGCCAGCAGGAAAAGTGGGAAGTCAGTGTGAAGGGCGGGAAGTCAGTGTGAAAAGGCAGGAAGTCAGTGTATGAAGGTAGGAAGTGAGTATGGAGGGTAGGAAATCAGTGAGAAAGGGCAGAAAGGCAGTGCAGAAAGGCAGGAAGCCAGTATGGAAGGTCAGGAAAGCCAGGAAGTCAGTGTCCAAAGGTAGGAAGTGAGCATGAAGGGGCAGGAAGTCAACAGGAAAGGGCAGGAAGTCAGTGTCAAAAGGCATGAAGACAGTGTCTGAGGCAGGAAGTGAGCATGGAGGGGCAGGTCAGCGGGAAAGGGCAGGAAGTCACTGCGGCCACTGAGTATCACCAACAAGGCCTCATCCTGCACTGCTTACCTCCTGTACCATGTGAGCCATGGCCATCTGCAGGGCTGGTGACCTGCCTCCTCGGTATCCCCAGGCCACTGTGCCTCACCCAGCAGCTCATCCATGGAGACCAGGGACAGTTGCAGGTGCCTCACCATACCTTTTCTAACCCAGTGATCTGGCTCCATGCATGGCTCCACCAGCAGGTGGGAAACCCAGGCAACTGGGTGGGTGAGCTGGCAGGACCTGGAAGTTCGTGGGAGGCCCTTGTGTTTCTTGGCATGGAACCACAGAAAGGCGAGTGCCCCGTTGGGGGAGGCAGTCTCATGTCCAGAGAGCTGTGCCAGGCTTGCCTGGGTGGGGGTCGGCTCCTGGGCAGGGTAGAGTAACTGCGCGACTGAATGGAATCATGAAAATGCACCCAAGAACTACCCCTGCACTGAGCAGAGATCCATCTTGCAGGCCACCCTGGAGGTCCCCAACACCCAGGGCCCATGCAGTCACTAGTGGACAGTCATGTCTGCATGGAGAGCCCAGTCCAAGGAGAAGCCTCCAGCCTGCTTCACTCACTGCCCAGAGCCCAGCCAGCTGGGAGTGATGGCACTGAGATTGTCAGATGGACTCAGGCGCGAGGCTGGAAGAGACAGAGGCTGCCTGCACTCAGAAGCAAAAGCAATTGGCTCCCTATCATTTGGTATTGATCTTCCTGTCCTTTCTGCTATCAGGCCTCAGAGGCGAGATAAAAGCTGTGCTTTTACTTCATTACAATGTGGAGCAAGCATTAATAACCTTTAGGGGTCTGTGGTTTGTGCCACAGCCACTAGCTCTGAAGCTGTGACCCCGCCAAGCAGGGTGTCAAGTGCTGAGGACACCTTTCAAGGACGGTGGGGATTTAAAGGCGGAATTAGGAGAATGGAATGTCACGTGGAATAATTGAAGCAAATTAAAAGTAACAATAAATATTCCTCCTCTGCCACTCAATTTCAAAGGCCTTTTAACCCCCATTTTCTATGGAGGTTTGCTGCCAGAGATGGTCGGATCAAAGAGCTTAGATCAGATTCCAGATTCAATCCTTCCCAGCCTGGCAGGCAGCATGAAGCCCAGGCAGCCACTTCCTGGAATGCTAATGGGGAAATGAAAAGCCCTATGGGGGCTCAGCCTCACTCCTGCATGCCTGAGCTCAAGTGCAACCTCACTTCCAAGCACCTGAGAGCGGATTCCAGGGCAGCACACACCAGCTTAGCTAGAAGCATCCCTTAGAGAGGGGCAGGGGAGAAGTGGGGGCTAGCCCAGGCATGGGGGGGCAGAGGTGGGGCAGGGCCCCGCTTGGGTGGGGTGGAAGTAGAGGCAAGGCAAAGTATGGAAGAGGAGGGCAGGGGCAGGGAAGGAGTGGGCAGGGGAGACCCAGACAAGTGCCCCAACACCAGGAGCCTCGCAGAGGACTAGCAATCTCTAACTGCTGCAGTGCTGAGACAAAAGCTTGCCAGCAGGAATATGGACTGTGGTCTGTGTCTCTGGTCTCTGGTCCGTGTTTGTGTCCGTGTCTGTGGTCTGTGTCTGTGTGCATGTCTGTGGTCTGTGTCTGTGTCCGTGTCTGTGGTCTGTGGTCTGTGTCCGTGTCTGTGGTCTGTGTTTGTATCTGTGTCTGTGGTCTGTGTCTGTGTCCATGTCTGTGGTCTGTGTTTGTGTCCGTGTCTGTGGTCTGTGTCTGTCTATGGGCTCTGGTCTGTGTTTGTGTCCATGTCTGTGGTCTGTATCTGTCTATGGTCTCTGGTCTGTGTTTGTGTCCGTGTCTGTGGTCTGTGTCTGTCTATGGTCTCTGGTCTGTGTTTGTATCCGTGTCTGTGGTCTGTGTTTGTGTCCGTGTCTGTGGTCTGTGTTTGTGTCCGTGTCTGTGGTCTGTGTTTGTGTCTGCGGTTTGCGTTTATATCTGTGTCTGTGCTGTGTGGTTTGTGCTTGTATCTGTGGTTTGTATCTGTCTATGGTCTATGGTCTGTGTGTGTCTATCATCTATGGTCTGTATTTGTATTTGTGTCTGTGGTTTGTGTCAGTCCATGGTCTATGGTCTGTGTTTGTGTCTGTGCCTATGTCTAGGGTCTGTGTCTATGGTCCATGTCTGTGGTCTGCCTTATGTGTCTATGTCTGTGATCTGTCTCTGGTCTGTGTCTATGGTCTTTCTCTGTGGTCTATGGTCTGTCCGTGGCCTCTGGTCTGTGTCTGTATATGTGGTCTGTGGTCTTTCCTTGTGGTCCGTGGTCCCTTCCTGTGGTCTGTGTCTATATCTGAATCTTTCCCTGTGGCCTGAGTTCTGTTCCTGTTGTGTCTGCGGTCTGTGGGTTTTCCTTGTGGTCTGTGGTCCCTTCCTGTGGTCTGTGTCTATATCTGTGGCTTTTCCCTGTGACCTATAGTCTGTTCCCTGTTGTGTCTGTGGTCTGTGGGTTTTCCTTGTGGTCTGTGGTCCCTTCCTGTGGTTTGTGTCTATATCTGTGGCCTTTCCCTGTGGCCTGTGGTCTGTGTTTGTGGTCTGGGTTTTCACTGTGGTCTGTGGTCTCTTCCTGTGGTCTGTGCCTATATCTGTGGTCTTTCCCTGTGGCCTGTGGTCTGTTGGTCTGTTCCTGTTGTGTCTGTGTTCTGTGTGTTTTCATTATGGTCTGTGGTCCCTTCCTGTGCTCTGTATTTGTGTCTGTGGTCTGTGGTCTGCTCTTGTGGGCTATGTTCCTCTCCAATGTTCCGGGCCCAGCAATAAATGCACAGGCAGAGAAGGGAGTCTGGACAGTGCTGGGTGTCTAGGCCGAGTGTTTGTGAATCACTTGTATTTATCCATGATCTGGAACCCTGATCACTGTATCACTGTATCACTGTCTTCCCATTCATCATCGATTAGCTCGAGCGGGCACCAGTAACATCTTCATATATCCTGTCTCATGCAAGTAGAGCCCAAGAGCACCTGCTTGCTCCAGGAAAATAAAGAGCCTCAAACCATTATATCAGGTCATGGGAATGAGTTCCATAATTATTACTGGTATTTGGCATATCAAATACGACAGGGGTAGCTTGCCAGGCTCTGCTGTGTGGGTAGCATACCCTTGTAGTCATCTCTAATTCCAGCATTTATTGATGAACCATGGAGCGCTTGCTGCTGCGCAAGCCGGGCTGTGGTAGGCTGGACTGCTGGTTGGAGTTCTGATGAAGAGGAAGTCGGATGTGGAAAATGGAGGCCCTCATGGAATGGGAGGGCTGTATGGCTTGCTGCGAGGCTCTGATGGGGTGGCAGGCCAGGGGCTAAAAACCCACCATCCCTCCCGGGCTCCTCATGAGCGGCTGGGCACAGGGAGAGCCAGTAGCAGCTCTGCCCCATGTCTGTGAATCTCTGGATCAGCATACCTGAGCCGGATTTAAAAAAGACTGCTGCAGGGTGGATCTCGATGAACCAGGCTGTGGTAGGCTGGTGTGCTGGTGGAGTTCTGATGAGGGGGAAGTCTGGATGTGGAAAATGGAGGCCCTCATGGAGTGGGGGGGTCGTCTGGCTTGTTGCGAGGCTCTGCTGGGGTGGCGGGCCAGAGCTAGAAACCGCCATCCCTCCCTGGTGCCTCGTGAGCGGCTGGGCACAGGGAGAGCCAGTAGCAGCTCTGCCCATGTCTGTGAGTCTCTGGATCAGCATACCTGAGCCAGATTTAAAAAAGACTGCTGCAGGGTGGATCTCGATGAGCCAGGCTGTGGTAGGTTGGTCTGCTGGGTGGAGTTCTGATGGGGGTAAAGTCCTGAGCCGGATTTAAAAAGACTGCTACAGGGTCGGAGCGATAGCCCAGCGGGTAGGGCGTTTGCCTTGCATGCGGCCAGCTGGTGTTGGCCGCCTGGGTTCGATCCCGGCATCCCATATGGTCCCCCTGAGCACCACCAGGAGTAATTCCTGAGTGCAGAGCCAGGAGTAACCCCTGAGCATTGCCGGGTGTGACCCAAAAAAGCAAAAAAAAAAAAAAAAAGACTGCTGCAGGGTGGATCTCAATGAGCCGGGCTGTGGTAGGCTGGTCTGCTGGTTGGAGTTCTGACGAGGGGGAAGTCTGGATGTGGAAAATGGAGGCCCTCATGGAGTGGGGGGGTCGTCTGGCTTGTTGCAAGGCTCTGCTGGGGTGGCGGGCCAGGGCTAGAACCCGCCATCCCTCCCGGGCGCCTCGTGAGTGGCTGGACACAGAGAGAGCCAGTAGCAGTTCTGCCCCATGTCTGTGAGGTCTCTATCAGGGTATCTGTGGAACCCTGATGTGTCTCTCAATTCACCCACCGTCCTGTCAGAATCACGGTTGAGAGGGCCAGAAGGCAAAGGTCCTGTCCAGTGAGCCTGTGCTGGGATGCTGATTGGACCATGTCCAACACAATGTCCAACAGATGGAGCCCCCTGGCTGGACGGTCCCCCACTCTAGGGGGATGTAGGGCAGGACCCCACCTGGTCTACTCCTCATGGGCAGGCTGTAGCTCCTACAGTGTGGTGGCGTCTGGTTGCACTCCTTCGCCCTGGGTTTGGCAGGAAGGCTGCTGAGCCTGCACAGCCATGCAGGAATACGGTCTGGGTGGGCGCCAGTGGGCTGCTTAGGCAGCAGAGACACCTGTCTCCCAGCACAGCAAATGAGATCACCCGCTCGTTTGCATAAGCCAGCAGATGGGGACGAGCTGCTGCCCGTGCTCGTTCTGGCTGGACATCAACCAATGACACAGACTCGAAATGTTTGGGCTTTTGTTGCCCAACTTCTGAGCTAGCCCCTCTCTCTAATGTCTTTGCATAAACACGCTTTTTTAGCCATGCAGCACACGCACAGTGCCAGCATCTGCTGTGCCTCCCTGGAGCACAGACACGTGAGCCAGGATGCTGTATCTGTTTCTCATAGACCTTGGAGCTCCCACCACCCTCATGTCCAAATGGGGGACTGAAACCCTCCGCCCAGTTAGTGCTGAAAGCCTTAGAGCAGACCAGAACTCTCACTCCTGAGCCTTGCAGCACAGGATGGCACAAACACTGTCAGAACTGTCCTCTCACTATTACCGCCATTTTGGTATTGTTACTTTACTGTCCTCTCACTATTACCACCATTTTGGTATTGTTACTTTACTGTCCTCTCACTATTACCGCCATTTTGGTATTGTTACTTTACTGTCCTCTCATTGTTACTACCATTTTGTTATCGCTACTTTACTGTCCTCTCACTATTACCGCCATTTCGGTATTGTTACTTTACTAATCTCTCTGTTATCACCATTTTGGTATTGTTACTTTACTGTTGCAGCTGACCAGTAGGGATCGGGCAGGGTTTCCTAGAGGTGCCATACACTTTGTTACGGAATCACATCCCTGGCGCTCCCACACATGCAGGAAATACCCAGATAGCAGCAGTGCCCAGTGCGAATTGATGTCCACAATGCAAACAGCCACACTGTCATACTCGTCCACAGGAGATCAGAGCATGTGCTCAGGGCAACACCAGGCCCGGACTGCTGCCCCTCCCCAGGAGACACGAGCACCCACCCACACGCTGCTCCCCAGTGATGCACTGACCTGGGAACCAGGACCGCCCTTCAGGAGGAAGTGCCCTGGAACCAGGACCGCCCTTCCAGGCGGAAGTGCCTGGTGGGAGCAGTCAGGAAGCAGCTGCCCCCGGTGCTGGTCACTGCTCCTCTGCCCGCTGCCCTGTGCAGGGGACTGTATGAGGGTGCCGGGTTGAACCCGGTTAGCTGCAGCAAGGCTAGCGTCTGCCCACTGTGCTCTCACTCCTGGCTCCTTTACTCCCTCTCTTTGAACCTCACGGCTGTGCCCTCCAGAGTTTTCTTTCTTTCTTTCTTTCTTTCTTTCTTTCTTTCTTTCTTTCTTTCTTTCTTTCTTTCTTTCTTTCTTTCTTTCTTTCTTCTTTCTTTCTTTCTTTCTTTCTTTCTTTCTTTCTTTCTTTCTTTCTTTTCTTTCTTTCTTTCTTTCTTTCTTTCTTTCTCTTTCTTTCTTTCTTTCTTTCTTTCTTTCTTTCTTTCTTTCTTTCTTTCTTTCTTTCTTTCTTTCTTTCTTTCTTTTCTTTCTTTCTTTCTTTCTTTCTTTCTTTCCTTCTTCCTTCCTTCCTTCCTTCCTTTCTTCCTTCCCTTCCTTCTTCCTTCCTTCCTTCCTTCCTTCCTTCCTTCCTTCCTTCCTTTCTTTCTTTCTTTCTTTCTTTCTTTCTTTCTTTCTTTCTTTCTTTCTTTCTTTCTTTCTTTCTTTCTTTCTTTCTTTCTTTCTTTCTTTCTTTCTTCTTCCTTCCTTCCTTCCTTCCTTCCTTCCTTCCCTTCCTTCCTTCCTTCCTTCCTTCCTTCCTTCCTTCCTTCCTTCCTTCCTTCCTTCCTTTCCTTCCTTCCTTCCTTCCTTC
Organism: Cryptotis parvus; assembly: GCA_021461705.1. Classification (NCBI taxonomy): domain Eukaryota; kingdom Metazoa; phylum Chordata; class Mammalia; order Eulipotyphla; family Soricidae; genus Cryptotis; species Cryptotis parvus. The sequence continues at coordinate 66,717 of JAJIBD010000666.1, read as the reverse complement.
CTTCCTTCCTTCCTTCCTTCCTTCCTTCCTTCCTTCCTTCCTTCCTTCCTTCCTTCCTTCCTTCCTTCCCTTCCTTCCTTCCTTCCTTTCTTTTTTTGACCTTTAGGGTCATACCTGGCAAATCTCAGGGGGTTACTCCAGGCTCTTCGCTCAGGAATTACTTTTGGCAGTGCTTCGAGGACCAGAGATCCAGAGACTCACAGACATGGGGCAGAGCTGCTACCAGCTCTCCCTGTGCCTAGCTGCTCATGAGGCACCCAGGAAGGATGGCGGGGTTCTAGCCCTGGCCCGCCACCCCAGCAGAGCCTCACAAGAAGCTAGACAACCCCCCCACTCCATGAGTGCTGCCATTTTCCACATCCGAACTCCCCTCTTGTCAGAACTCCACCCAGCAGAAGAGCTGATCATAGCCGGTCGCATGACTGCTTTGCAGCTGCGCAGTTCATCAATAAATACTCGAGATCAGAGGTGACTACAAGAGTATGCCACCTGCACGGCAGAGCCTGGCAAGCTACCCATGTCTTATTTGATATGCCAAATACCATTAACTATTATAGACCTCATTCCCATGACCTGATGGAATGGTTTGAGGCTCTTTATGTTCCTGGAGCAAGCAGATACCCTTGGGCTCTACTAGCATGAGGCAGGACATATGGAGATGTTACTGGTGCCCGTCGAGCAAATCAATGATAAATGGGAAGACAGTGATACAAGTGATACAAGTGACCTGGCAATGCTCAGAGGTTTCTCCTGGCTCTTCACTCAGGAATTACTTCTGGCAGTGCTCGAGGACCATATGGGATGCCTGAGATCGAACCCAGGTCAGCCGTGTGCAAGGCAAAATGCCCTCCCTGCTGTGCTATCGCTCCAGAGTTTTCTAAAGCCATGAATACTGCTCTGGGATGAGTCCCCCAGAGGCCAGGGGCATGCTGGGGCCACCGGGAAGCAGGCATACTCTTTCCTTGAAGACTGTCACAGGTCTGGGAGCAAAAGTCCCCAAGGTCTGATCCTCCAAGGCCAAAGCTTAGGAATTTAGCTGAGCCTTAGCTGCAGCAAGAAAATTCATCCTTTCTCAAAGGCAAAGTGAAAGCAATGGCTCAGGCCAAAACCGTGTTTCTGTGAGAAAGCCACTTAATGCAGGGTTGGGAACAGGGGGACAGAGGTGTCAGAGCAGAACTGGAGGAGGGCAGGAAGGAGGGGGCCAGCAAGAAAGCTGGGTGACCTCAGCCAATGCCCAGTCCCTCAGGCTGTGAGCCCCCATTTCACCCCCTTCTGTGTGTGAATCAGCCCGACCCCATGGCAGCATGCCCTACCTGGCCACATTCTGGGAAGGAGGGTCTCATTGTGGGGCACTGGGCTGCTCGGATTCCAGCCCTTGTCCACTCTTGCCTGCCAGGTCCCCGCCCTGCCCCCACGGACATGCTCCTACGCAGACGGCAACCACCTGAGACAGGCGGCATAGGAAACGGGACCAAGCACATGGAATGTCCCCATTGTAGCAGGGCTGGGGCAGCAGCCTCCTCAGAGCACCCTCTCCTGGGAGCACCTCCCTCAGGGAGCACTAGTCTTCTTGGGAGAACCTCCCTCAGGGAGCACTTTTCCTGGGAGCACCTCCCTCAGGGAGCACTTTTCCTAGCAGCACCTCCCCGCAGGGAGCACTCCTCCTCTGGAGCCCCACCCTGTCAGGCCCACCTGTGAACTACAATGACCCTATTCTCAACTGTGAGTTTCTTAGGGCTTGCCAGGCTCAGCATGGTTCAATGCCATGGACAAGCTGGGTACTCTCGAGGTGTGAGTGACTGGGGTCCTCCCAGCAGTGACAGTCTCTCTTTACCTGGCTTTGAGGAAGCCCCCTGAAAGCAGCTGGAGGGGTGTAGATGGGCTGGGCACTCCTACCTCTCAGCCTCAGGACAGGAGCTAGGCAGGAGGCAGAAGCCAAGGGGCTGTTTCAGAGATGTCTCGAAGCATCCCTGGTCTGTTCCATCAAGGAGAACCAGAGCCAGGTGGGCGAAGGAGCCCTGGCAGCCCTTCACTGAGGTTTCTGCCCTCACGGTAAGGTGATGTTGGGGTTATTGATCCTCCCATCAACAGGAAACAGGGAAGCCGAGCTCATCCACTGCCCGCAGGTCCCCAGGGCCAAGTCGATGTGATCCAATCAATCGCCCAATTTTAATAAACTCTGTGTTCATGGACATGTTCGATAACATGCACTTCAGGGAGTCTCCCAGGTCTGAAGAGAAGCGGCTGCCCCGGCCAGCCCCGACAGCGCCCCCTAGTTTCACTCTGGCTGCACCACCAGCTTCAGCTGCCAGTGAGTGTGTGTGTGAGCTTGCCAGAGTGTGTATGCATACGTGAGTGAGAGGGAGGGGAAGCAGAGGGGACAGGGGAGGGGAGACCAAGGGGGGAAGGCAGAGTTGGAAGGGAGAGAGGGGAGAGAGATGTGGAGAGGAGAAGTGAGAAGGTAGAGTGGGAGGGGCAGAGTGGGGAGGAGGAGAAGGGTGGGGAGGGTAGGAGGAGGGCAGGGGAGGGCAGAATGGGGGGAGGGAAGAAGGGCAGGGGAGAGCAGGAGAGGGCAGGGGGAGGGCTGGGGAGGGAGGGAAGGCAGGGGGAGGGCAGAGTGGGGAGGGGAAGGGTAGGAGAGGACAGGGGGAGGGAAGAATAGGGAGGGCAGGGGAGGGCAGGGGGAGGGAGGGGAGGATGGGGAGGGTGGGGGGCGGAGCTGGCCAGCACCAACAGGCCTGCGCTGTAGAGGGTTTGGCTGAACAGTGGCAGGCACAGGCCCCGGACGTGTCCTTGAGTCCAGTGTCAGTGGTGACGCAGCTCAGTGACGCTGCTTCCAGCAGGGGCCTCACTGTCTGTGTGCAAACCTCTCACCATGCGGGCGGTGCAGTGAGGACCCCCCCCGCCCAAGAAAGGTAGGAGAGTTCTGGGGCTATCAGGGGACACCAGGAGCCAAGCAGCCCATGCAGGACAAGGCTGGTGGCCCTGACCAGGGTCCTCTGTGTGTCTGCCACCTCCTGAAGCCCTACCCAGAGCTACATGTAGGTGCCCGCACTCCAAGGCCCACACCTGGCTGTCACAGGTCACCTGAGGGAATCCAGGCATCTGATAGCATGCCTTCAGCACCTGGAGCCCAAAGAGGCGGCAGCGGGGGCGGAGAACCATGAAGGCAGGGGCTGGCTGCCGAGTGACAGCTTGGGGACCTCCGTCTGGCTTCCAGTCCCTACCCGCAGCCCTCTTCAGGAACTGGCGGGCCTGTGAGCTCATGGGGAGACTGTCTGCAGACAAAACCCTCATCTTTACTTGGGTCCTAAATGGGTTTAAATGGGTCCTAGTTTGCTGTGTGAGTTTTAAAGTGAAACCACAGTTACCCCATAACACCAAAAGGAATACCAGGTTATTACGGCAAACACGCAGAAGACAGCAAAGAAGCTTCACAGCACAGAGGAGACTGGAGGGGACAGCCCAGGGCGAGGCCTGGCCCTGCTCACAGCTGTCCAGTTACATCCCTGCCACCACCTCGGGCCCCTGAACACTACCCAAGTGACTCCTGAGTACAGAATAAGCTCTAACCACAGCTGGGTGTGGCCAAAAACCTTGATCACTTGATCACTTGAATCCCGTTATTCATTGATTTGCTCGAGTGGGCGCCAGTAACATTTCCATTGGACCCTATCACGTGCCAATGTAGCCCAATGGCATCTGGTTGATTCAGGAATACGAAGAGCCTCAAACCGTTCCTTCAGGGTCTTAACAAGGAAGTCTGACCATCTTGTAGGTGGGCGGCCACGTGATCTTTTGACATCCCGTGGGATCCAGTCGGTAACGGCTCTAGTCCAGTGGTTGTCTCCAAATCGCATTACATGTCCAGCCCATCTGATTTTCAATGCCTTGGCAAACGAGACAGCGTCCCTGATTCTGGAATAGCAACGGAGGTCAGAACTCCAGATTCCTTCTCTCACTTGAGTGAGGCATGATATTCCAAGCATAGCTCTTTCGATTCCTCTCTGGGAGACCCAAATAGCATTCTCATCCTACTTTCATAGGGCCCAGGTCTCTGAGGCGTATGTTAATGCAGGGAGAATGGTGGAGTCAAAGAGATGTGCCCGAGCCGGAGGTTCTTTGTCCTTTTAGCTATTTCTTCAATGCCTTTGAAGGCATTCCATGCTGCTCTCTTCCTCCTGCGCAGCTCAGGTTTTAGGTCATTCATCATGTTGACTTCTCGACCTAGGTACACATAACTGCTGCATTCAGAGATGTTTGTTCCATTGAGAGTGAATGGGGCCTCAGGAACTAGTTCATTCTTCATGAACATAGTTTTCTTTAGATTCAGCTGTAGACCTATCTTTCCACATTCTCGGTCAAAGTCAGCCAGCATTTGGGCCGCTTGGCTAATGTTTGGTGTTATTAGAACGATGTCATCAGCGAAGCGGAGGTGGTGTAGTTTGCCGACCATCTATCTTCACTCCCATTCCTTCCCATTCTAATTGTCGCATGATGTTCTCGAGGGTGGCACTGAAGAGTTTTGGCCTAAACCCTAAGCAAACAAAACCCCAAATCCCAGAATCACGGTGTCTGGCTCACCAGGGCTCCCCACCTCTCTTGGTCAAAGGTGTTGAATATAAGAGGGCTTTAATCAACCAGTAAGATGCTCACTGGAAGAAGAATTAACTGGGAAAGCAGAGTTTGGTAAAATGTATGCATTGTTATTTTTATTAAATTGTTTTGTTTTAAATTGCTTTGTTATAGACCTCATTCCGGAATGAATTGAGGCTCTTTATGTTCCTGGAGCAAGCAGATGCCCTTGGGCTCTACTCAGCATGAGACAAGACATATGGAGATGTTACTGGAGCCCTCTCGAGCAAATTGATGATGAACGGGAAGACAGTGATACAGTGACAGTGTTTTGTTTTAGGGTCACCCCCAGCAGTGCTCAGGGAACACTCTGAAGGGGATTGGGGACCTGAGGTGGTGTCAGGGATCAAACTGGGGTCAGTCGCATGAAAGGTCAGTACTGACTCCTGGCCTATGTCTCAGCCCTAAACTGTTCTGTAGACCCCACGGTGTGGGTCTGACCGAGTGACTTGTGTGTTTAGCAGGTGGTGCCGTGTGCTTGCAGGGGTGCTGGGGGCTGGCAACACCCCGAACCCTGAACTCAGCAGAGCCCATGTGGTGAAAGAGCTGATTATGTGGCCACTCACCATGCTTGGCTCTTTGGCCTTTACAGGAACAAGGCTCTCTCTGTCTGTCTCAGCGGGGTTCCTGAGCTCACATGGACTTACTTTCTGAGGCGAAACCACCCAGTTCTACAGCTCCTATAGCCTCGATGGGGGCTGCTGTGTCTCCCTCAGGGGGGTACTTGGCTGTGGGCTCTCGACAAGGAGCAGAGACACTCCCATGAGCTGGGCAATAGTTGATTAGGGGGGGCATTCACCGCTCATGCGACAACTGCCCAGGTTCCATCCCCAGCACCACATTCATTCCCACATTTATTCCTTGGAGCACCCCCAGATGTGATTCTGGAGCACAGAGCAAGAGTCACCGCTGGGTGTGACCCAAAAAGAAAAGCCAATAGAGACATCCGTCATCTGTCCATCTGTCCTGCTGTGTGTGTGTGTGTGTGGCTCATCCCTGCACACGCTGAACTCTCGCACATCCAGGGCTTCTTCCCTTTCAGGAAATGAAACTTCAGAGCCAGGATCCAGTTCTGCAGGGCTGAGGGTCACTTCAGAGAAGCCCGCGGCTAGCCAGGATCTCAGCACGTGCAGATAGATTCTCACCCTCGCTAAGCTCACAGTGACTAACAGTGTTCTCCCAGACTCCCCGGGGAGATCCACAGGCAGCAGGGGGATGGGAGGGGTCCACACAGGTGAGGCGAGTCCCTCAGACCTTACTCTGTCTGCTGGAAGGTCGAGGCAGGAAGCATTCATGCCACACAATCAGACACAGCGTTAGTATTTCTGCAGGAACCCACTCACCCCCGCCTCACTGCACCCTGGGAAGGCTGGGAGGAATCTATGCTCTTTCGTGGCCTAAGGAGCCATGACCTTCTGTCCTGCTGGTCAAGACAACAGTCAGTAAGAATGTGAGCAGGCAGCGAAGGCAGGACCCGGAGTGTGTCTTGAGTAAAAGGTTTATTTCCTGGACCACGTGAGCCCAGGGAGAGACTCAGGGTCAGCCTCCCCATGGAGGATCCTGGGGGAATCTTCCGTGGAGCTGCATGCCCTAACCTGCCTCTCCCACCTGGCCCCATCTGCCTGGACCCCCTGAGCCCAGCCTGGAGCCTGGGCCTCGGGAACTGGCACAGGATCTCAGAAGGGGTGGGTCAGGGGCCTGCTCTGTGCTATGGGCGTCCACGTGGGCAGGACACAGTATAAAGCTCCTCCCTATTTCTCGGGGCTCCACCTCGCCCTGAGGGCGGCTTCCCAGCTCTGTGGGGCCCTGCGGTGTGTCTGACCCTGAGGGCAGCTGCCCAGCTCTGTGGGGCCCTGCGGTGTGCTTGACTGTGAGGGCAGCTGCCCAGCTCTGCAGCGCCTGGAGTGCACCTGCCCTTCCCCAATCCCCGACAGCTTGAGGCCGTGAAGCCCAGACTCACTGTACCTGTGGTTTATTGCGGAAGGGCCGCCTCCAGATTCACAATTCACGGTGATGGCCCCATCCTCGAGCCTGCATTCCTGATCCCACCCACTCTCTGGGAAATTCCTCAACAAATGAACAAAAGTCTCCATGATGGCACCTGAGCAGAGCTGGCGGCCAGCCAAGACAAGGACGTGGCCAGCAACATTGGCTCAGGCCTGATGGTGGAGCAGCAAAGGCAGAACTGGGACAAAACACGCTGCTGGAGGGAGCGTCCGGCTGCTTCACCCTCAAAGCAGCTCCCCTCCTCCAAGGCGGTCAGCAGCTGGCACCCCCCCACCTGCACACCCGGCTGCTCCTGTTCCTGGAGGGTCAGCGTGTGGGACTCTGAAGCATGTAGCCGGCCTGAAGTGGGGGATGGGTCTAAGTGTACAGTGGTCTAGAACGTAGTGGGTCTAAGTGTGTAGTGGGTCTAAGCATGTAGTGGGTTTAAGTGTGTAGTGGGTCTAAGTGTGTAGTGGGTCTAAGTGTATAGTGGATCTAAGTATGTAGTGGGTCTAAGGCATGTAGCAGGTCTAAGCATGTAGCAGGTCTAAGCATGTAGTGGGTCTAAGCGTGCAGTTGGGGCCTGATGTGAAGATGAAGCATCTCCCAAGAACACGTGGAATCTAAGGAGCCACGGAAGAAGCCAGTGACAGGGCCGGGAACAGGAGCAGGAGAAGGTCTGAGGTAACTTTCAGGCCTTCCCCCTCTCTGGGCCACTGTCCCACTGCCTCTGTGCCCCAGGGCCCTGGGGGAAACTGAGGGCAGGAGTGAAGGTCTCAGTCTGTCCTGTAGTAGGCCACAGGATTTCTCTGCACCCCGCCATGGCTCAGGGGTGACACAGGATGGGGCAGAATCAGAGCCGGGCTCTACTCACCAGATTTGTAGCTCACCTCATGACACTCGCACCCAGTGTTCCCAGCTTTCCCCCTAAAGCTCTGGAAGCATTTCAACGCGTTCTCTCCAACAGGAGAGAAACCAGACTGGGAAAGTCTGAAGGCCCCAACCCCATGGAGCCCAGGAGTGGGTACAGCAGCCCCGAAAGACCACCTGCCCCCTCCCCACTGCTGCTCCATACCTCTGCAGGGCTCAGGTCTGCCTCCTGGGATCTCAGGGCAATCTGTGGCCAGCAGCTTTTGCTGGCGGGAGCGACCCAAGCTTGGCCCCGTGCCTGCCCGCAGCCCTTCCTCCCTACGAAGAGCTGAAGTGGCGGAGGAAGGCGGATAGAAGCGTCCATCCAGCCCGCCCCTGTGGCCCACTTGCTTCTGGGTGGGCAACTCAGCAGGTCAACATGGACTTAAGAAATTCCCCACGGGGCCCAGAGCAAGAGCACAGCAGAGGAAGCTGCTTGACCTCAGCTGACCCAAGCTCATCCCTGGTGCCCTGTATGCCCTGAGCACTGCCAGGGCTAAGTCCTGAGAGCACAGAGCCAGGAGGAAGCCCTGAACATCGCTGGGTGGAGCCTCCAAGCCACAACAGAAGAGGAATTACCCGCAGACACAGATTTGAGCTCAAGTGGCCAAGCTAATGAATCCCTTCACGGCCTATCTGGAGAAGCTCACCAGAGCCTGGTCCTCTAGCTCGGCACAGACAACAGCTATGCACAGGAAGTGAGTCTGCTTCTCACTCAGCACGCAAGTTTACCAGTTTCCCTCTACCACAGCGTATTTCTAGAGTTTTCTTCTAGTCTGAGTCCTGCCCCAGGAACCACTTCTCGCAGCCCAGGAATCTGAGGAGCCGCCACTGGCAGCGGAAGCAGAGCCCGGGTTCTGCGACTCAGTCTTTATAAGTTTCACGCAACATTAATCTGCCTCATTGTACTCAGATGAGAGGTTTTATCTGTCATTCCGGGAAACACTGGGGCCGTAAGTGCATAACGAAGTGGAGTTCTCAGCAGCCCCGGACTGAGGTCTTGTGATGTTCTACACCTGCATGGGGCCGGGTGAGCGGGAGGACGAGCCGGGGAGCAATTGCCAGGCGGGGGAGAGGGGGGTCGGGCGAGGCCAGTGGGTATCTCCCACAGCAGGACCCTCTGAGAGGTGCTGAACTACGCTCCACCTCCCTGTGCAGAGAGCTTCCAGAATGTTCTCATCCAAGCCACACCTCAGTTGAGTTCATTTATGTGTCGGCTCCCACCTTTTTTAATTCTGTCACTTTTTCTATAGTCACACACTTTATTTTATTTTGAGGCAGTTTGTTCTATAAGGACTCACAAATGGACGTTTTGTCATCAAACATGTAGTGCTCCTGGGCTTCTCACTGATGTCATCACAGACCAGACTGGGGCCATTTCTGTCAGGAGCCGACATGGGAAACTTGAGGCACCACATTCTAAGGCTGAAGCCAGGCTGCCTTTGGCTAATGACAACTTCCCTGGCACTGGGTCCACTCTGTGCAGGAAATGCCAGTTTATTAATGTGTGATCCTGGGTGTGTGCCCGGCCGAGCTGCTTTCTGCTACCCTAGAGAAACCACTAGTCGGGTGGGAGGCGAGCCCAGCTCTGGGGGAGTTGCGTATCACTTGGAAGCAATTTTCTCTGGAGACCCAAGATCGCAGTCAACAAGGTCCCATTGCACAGTCTCAGTTCCAACCAGCAAGCCCCCACAGTGGGACACAGGGGAGGTGCTCCTGGGGAGCATATGGTGCTCCCACAGGCAGGCAGGCCCAGACATTTCAAGTGGGGCCACTGAGAAATATTTGTCCCCTGGGCCCTGAGATGCTGGCAGTGCCCTGGACATCAGGGAGGGCAAATGAGGTCTTTGTGTTTGAGACAGCATTCACCAATGTCCATCCATCCCCTCTTCACCCTCATCCTTCCTTCAATACATCACCTACCCATCCACCCTCTTCATCATCTATTCCCCCTCCCAGTATCCAGCCTTCATCCATCCTTCATTTATTCTTCATCATCCATCCTCCATTCATATCCATCCAAAATCCACATCCATCCATCCATCATCCATCCATATTTATCCACCCATCATCCATTCATTTTCCATATTCATCCATCATCCATATCCATCCATCATCCATACCCATTCATCATCTTTATCCATCATCCATCCATCATCCATCCATCATCCACATCCATCCATCATCCATCCATTATCCATATCCATCCATCATCCGTATTCATCCATCATCCGTCATCCATCCATCATCCACACCCATCCATCATCAATCCATCATTCATATCCATCCATCATCCGTATCCACCCATCATCCATATCCATCCATCGCACATTCCATCCATCATCCATCCATCATCCATATCCATCCATCATCCATATCCATCCATCACACATTCCACCCACTTATCCACTCCTCCCATTCATCCTTCTGTCTGCCATCCTCCATAAAATGCATACTTGCATCTGACATCCATCTCCCTTCCCTACATGGGGATTTATTGGTTCTAGGAGGCTGCGACTAGTTATCAGCATTGACCTGCTCCAACTGCATTTGCCATGCCAGGGATCACTTGAGCCTTCAGTGCCACTTAGCTGTTGAATCAGTTACCAATGGTGTGAACTGAGTAAGTCTGGGCACAAACAGCCCAGGAGGCGACTATCACTCCTGGTCTCTCACCTCCCTGTGTGCCTCATGGCGAGGCCCTGAGTGGTGCTGAGTCAGGGGCTGCCTGAGCTTCCTGCTACATCTTCACATTCTCAGTGCATACCTGTGGGAGGACAGGGATCAATGTGACTCCAGGCCACTGCTCACCTGGGCTTGTCCTGCCGCAGGGCGTTAAGACCAGACATGGACACACTGTCCTTCCCCTCTGGGCTGATCTGGACACACTTGCCACAAAACAATAGGAAGCAGCGAGAAATTTTTCTCTTATCAAAGATATTTTTGTGCTAGTTCTGCACTTGGAATGAGATGAAGCAGTTGACGCTTGTGGTAAGATGATTTGACACACATGGGGCTGGATGTCACACACCTGTGCGGCTGGATGTCTACACCTGTGCAGTTCTCATGGTTTTGCTACCCCAGACACCTTATGACTACAGTGACCTCAGCAGGAGAATACAGCTATTCTGGGAAATCAGCTGAAGCAGGCACCAATGTGGAGTACCCTCCATGTCCTACCTCGCTGTGCAGACAAGTGACCACTGATGAGCCTCAGACTGTGTCATAGGCAGACACTGGGAATGGGGTGTCTGCTCACTCAGGGTCAGGGAGATGGAGGAGGGTCCTTGTCGCACAGGGAAAAGCAGTGTCCAGGATCAGTGGAGAAGCTAGAGGACAGGCTGAAGCTCAGCTGGACCTTGGCCTGCACCACACACGCTCCTCGTTCAGATTCTGAGCCTGCAGCTGAGGCAAGATCTGAAGCAGGTTCTTCAGGGACCTGACCACCCCGGTGACCATGGGAGGAGGAGTGGAAGCAGAAGCAAGTCTAGGAGCCGGCGGTGGTGCTGCGGCTTTTCCACTGGAACCTCCTCTAGCCTAAGAGACAGAGGCTCTGAGTCTTCCTCTTCAGCAATGCTGCTAGAACTTTCCATGGCCCTGGCCAGCAGCTGAGGCTCATTCGGATGTGAAGTTAGGTCACCATCGGGATGCGTTCGCGTGCTGTGGCTCTCACGCAGAAAATCAGCTCATTCACTTGTTTCAAACACATTGAGTGAAATTAAGTTTAATTTTGGAAAATCAGATAAGGGCACGTTTATGGCAAATATTCCACACAGCTTAGGGTCCTGCTGAATGCTGGTAGTGAGTAGAGCCAAAACCTGTCCCTCAGGCAAGACCTGCTGTGGGTGCCGAGACTAGACACCAATAGCTCAAGGGAAAGAGTCCCCAGTGGTGATGAATGATGTGCCACGCGGCCGGAGACAGACTCAGTGTCCTCCTGGGCCTCTGACTGCCAATCACTGCTTTGTCGGCAGCAGAAGCTGGAAGGGAAACCAGCCACTGCTGCGGGAAACCTCCAGGCGCAAGCTCGTCTCCAAGGAAACCAGCTCCAAGCAGGGGCCTTGGCCCACTGGCCAGCGCCACAGAGGCCTCTTGAGAGGAAATGGGAGGACGAGAGGGGAGAGAAGGTCTCACGGGCTGGTTTCTGCCTTTTTCTCCTGAGCTGACCGATTCTGCTATGACACGTGCCACCCCCCAGCTGGCGGGAACGTCCCGTGAACAGACCTCAGCACAGCGAGACGAGAGCCGGATGGCCCGGTGCTTCTGCTTCTTGGTTGTGACCGTCCGTTGGAGAACGTCACGTGACTCTACATGCACTGCAACCCTAGACTCAAAGGGAGAGCCGGAACCCACATGGACTATATGCTTCCGAGGGTGCCACCCGCTGCCGCTCCTGCCCTGTGCTGGCGCCAGAGACCTCGAAGGACAAAGATCAGAAGCAGAGGGTGGCCCCAGGGCGCATAGTTCCCAAAACAGACACAGAGGACAGGTGTGAGATGGGGTGTGTCTGAGCCACAGATGGGGCAGGGACCAGCCACAGGCTCCAGTGATAGCCTGTAGACCCTAGCTTGGAAGTGTGTGCACAAGTGTGCACAGACACACCAGTTCCTGACTACACAACATGTGTGTGTGCACAGACACACCAGTTCCTGACTACACAACATGTGTGTGCACAGACACACCAGCTCCTGACTACACAACATGTATGTGCACAGACACACCAGTTCCTGACTACACAACATGTGTGTGCACAGACACACCAATTCCTGACTACACAACATATGTGTGCACAGACACACAGCTCCTGCCCACAACACAACACGTGTGTGCACAGATACACCAGCTCCTGACTACACAACAACATGTGTGTGCACAGATACACCAACCCTGCCCACACAACAACACGTGTGTGCACAGACACATCAGCTCCTGCCTATCCAATAACACATGTGTGCACAGACACACCAGCTCCTGCCTATACAACAACATGTGTGTGCCGACACACCAGCCCTGCTCACAAACATATGTGTACACAGACACACCAGGTCCTGCCCACTACAACATGTGTGTGCACAGACACACCAGGTCCTAACTACACAACCAACATGTGTGTGCATAGACACACCAGCTCCTGCCCACACAATATGTGTGTGCACAGACACATCAGCTCCTGCCTACACAACAACACATATGTGCACAGACACACCAGCCCTGCCCACACAACATGTGTATGCAAAGACACCCAGCTCCTGCCTACACAACACCATGTGTGTGTACAGAAACACCACCTCCTGCCCACACAACACATGTGTGCACACAAGCACGCCAGCACAGATATACCAGATGCTGCTCACACAACACATGTGTGATTCGAGTATGCTAGTACAGACACATCAGCTCCTGCCTATCCAACAAATGCCATAATCACAACACAGTGACATAAATGCACCACACTCATGCACGCACACATGGCTGTTCTGTATGATGTCTCCTGCACACATGCACACACACGGGTGATTGCAATTGAGTGTCTCATTCACAGCTACACACCTGGGTGTCCTGGTACATATCTCCTACTCATACACATGTGAACATATGTGGGAGTCTGTGCCTATGTCTGCTTCATATATGTGAGCACACACATGTACTGTGTGCATGTCTCATGTTCACCATGCACAAATGTGTTTCTGTGTTCATGACTGCTTACACACATGTGAACACTCAGGTGTCAGTATGCATGCCTCCACATACAAGAGTGCATACAGCACATCTTCATGCGGTACACACGCATTCCCTTCATGTAAGTGCACACAGGAAGTATACAAGAAACATACAGGCAGGCACAAACAACTCTGCATGGACATATAACACTCTGGTATGTGCCTGCCCGCATGTGCCACTGCAAATGTGCACAAACACATGCATGTGCCCACACATGCTCACGCAACACAAGCACACATTTGCATGCACACACATGCATACATACACACATGCAAGCACACACATGCAAACATGCACAAACACATGCGGACACACATGTATACATACATACATGCAAACTCACATGCAAGCACACCCACGCACACACATGCATGCACACACACGCCGCCTCTCCTATAGACATCATGTGAGCAAGAAATCAGTAGTGTGCCCAGCTCCACCTCCACTGCAGCGCTAGCACTGACGCTATTTTCAGAAGAGCCTGGTCAACTGCAGGGCAGGAGGACGGAGCTAAGTGGTGCTGCCTCCTTTATATCCACCAGAGCAGAAGGGGGATGGGGGTGGGAGATGATTGGGTTAGGCACAAAGACCTCCTGCTGACAGTCGGCACTGCGGAAGCTCTTCACTACCCACAGTTCAGGTTTTGCCTCTCCTCAGTCGCCTCTCCGGACCGTCCTGACCTGTCTGACACACGTGGACACAGCACGGAGTCAGTTCTGACCCTGGAGCCCAGCAGCTGTCACGGGTTACTATAGTGATGCCACCAGCCCCGTCTGGCACCCGAGGAGGGATTCCACGTGCAGGTCCCGTGCACCCTCTGGTGGCCACAGAGAAAAACAGCCGGGCCTGGCCTCCCCACCTGGGCCCTGAACAGCCGGAGGACCCTGTGGGGCAAAAAGGGACAGACAAAGGTGGGCAGCAAGCAATCCTCTCCACGGACGTGGCGGCCGGGTCCTCCTGACGCCCTGTGGCCTTGCCGGGCTTCCTGCACCCCAGGCCGAGCTCTTGGTTCAGACAGCTCCTGGGGGTGGCTGAGGCCCAGACACTGGCAATGAAGGGTGACTTGTGCCTCCCCAGGTGTCCTGAGCCGCGGGATGCAAGCAGGTTCCTTCCCCGCAGTCTCTCGGTAAAGCCTCCTCACGGCCACCACAACCCTCCTGGTCACTGGGGCTTCACTCTGTAGGCCCCTCTCCTGCCCCCCTCTCCTCCATGGGCTGGGGGGGAGGGGGCACAGACTTCCTGCCGGCCACTCTCTGCCCGTGGCCCACCTGCTGGAGTGTGCCATCTACTGCCAGTGTCTGTGTACGCCCGACCCAGCCCCACCGTCCACAGAGAGAGGGGCACCATCTGCTCCCTCTCCTTGTCCCCCAGCTGCCCACCTCCCCGCCCCTGACCCACAGACAGCTGCATCTCAGCCAGCACCAGGGCGGGGCGGGGGCGGTCCCAGGTGTCCCCCTACCTCACCCCCGTACCTTCCCGTCTGCTGCTCATGGGCCGCCCTCCGCACTAGCAGACAAGTCAGAAGACTCTGGCCTTGTTCAGAGTCCACAGCATAACCGAGGGATCAGCCTGCCCAGCGGCACCAGCTCCACCTGAACCTCCAGTGACTCAAAGACACACTCACCTGAGCCCATTATTCATGGACGCACTCACCTGGGCCTGCAAAAGGCAGAAGCCCTCAAGTGAGCCCATTACACATGGACACACTCACCTGGGACTGCCAAAGGCAGAAACACTCACGTGAGCCCGTTACACATGGACACACTCACCTAGGTCTGCCAAAGGCAGAAACACTCACGTGAGCCCATTATACATGGATGCACTCACCTGAGCCTGCCAAAGGCAGAAGCGCTCATGTAAGCCCGTTACACATGCACTCACCTGAGCCTGCCAAAGGCAGAAACACTCACGTGAGCCCGTTACACATGGACACACTCACCTGAGCCTGCCAAAGGCAGAAGCACTCACGTGAACTCGTTACACATGGACACACTCACCTGGGCCTGCCAAAGGCAGAAGCACTCAAGTAAGCCTGTTACACATGGACACACTCACCTGGGCCTGCCAAAGGCAGAAACACTCACGTGAGCCTGTTACACATGGACACACTCACCTAGGCCTGCCAAAGGCAGAAACACTCACTTGAGCCCATTATACATGGATGCACTCACCTGAGCCTGCCAAAGGCAGAAGCGCTCATGTGAGTCCATTACACATGGACACACTCACTTGAGCCTGCCAAAGGCAGAAGCGCTCATGTAAGCCCGTTACACATGGACACACTCACCTGAACCTGCCAAAGGCAGAAACACTCACTTGAGCCCATTATACATGGACACACTCACCTGAGCCTGCCAAAGGCAGAAGTGCTCATGTGAGCCCGTTACACATGGACACACTCACCTGGGCCTGCCAAAGGCAGAAGCGCCTCATGTGAGCCCATTATACATGGATGCACTCACCTGAGCCTGCCAAAGGCAGAAGCGCTCATGTAAGCCCGTTACACATGGACACACTCACCTAGGCCTGCCAAAGGCAGAAACACTCACTTGAGCCCATTATACATGGATGCACTTACCTGAGCCTGCCAAAGGCAGAAGCACTCATGTGAGCCCATTACACATGGACACACTCACCTGAGCCTGCCAAAGGCAGAAGTGCTCTTGTAAGCCCGTTATACATGGACACACTCATCTGAGCCTGCCCAAAGACAGAAGCGCTCATATGAGCCCATTATACATGGACACACTCACCTGAGCCTGCCAAAGGCAGAAGTGCTCATGTGAGCCCGTTACACTGGACGCACTCACCTGAGCCTGCCAAAGGCAGAAACACTCACGTGAGCCCATTACACATGGACACACTCACCTGAGCCTGCCAAAGGCAGAAGCACTCATGTAAGCCCGTTACACATGGACACACTCACCTGAGCCTGCCAAAGGCAGAAGCACTCACATGAGCCCATTATACATGGACGCACTCTCCTGAGCCTGCCAAAGGCAGAAACACTAACGTGAGCCCGTTATACATGGATGCACTCACCTGAGCCTGCCAAAGGCAGAAGCACTCATGTGAGCCCGTTACACATGGGCACACTCACCTGAGCCTGCCAACGGCAGAAGCACTCACGTGAGCCCATTATACATGGACGCACTCACCTGAGCCTGCCAAAGGCAGAAGTGCTCATGTGAGCCCGTTACACATGGATGCACTCACCTGAGCCTGCCAAAGGCAGAAGCACTCACGTGAGCCCATTATACATGGATGCACTCACCTGAGCCTGCCAAAGGCAGAAGTGCTCATGTGAGCCCGTTACATCATGGACACACCTCACCTGAGCCTGCCAACGGCAGAAGCACTCACGTGAGCCCAATTTACATGGACGCACTCACCTGAGCCTGCCAAAGGCAGAAACACTCACGTGAACCCATTATACATGGACGCACTCACCTGAGCCTGCCAAAGGCAGAAACACTAACGTGAGCCCGTTACACATGGATGCTCTCACCTGAGCCTGCCAAAGGCAGAAGCACTCACGTGAGCCCATTATACATGGACGCACTCACCTGAGCCTGCCAAAGGCAGAAACACTAACGTGAGCCCGTTACACATGGATGCACTCACCTGAGCCTGCCAAAGGCAGAAGCGCTCATGTGAGCCCGTTACACATGGACACACTCACCTGGGCCTGCCAAAGGCAGAAGCACTCACGTAAGCCCTTTATACATGGATGCGCTCACCTGAACCCAGGCTACCGGTGGACACACTCATGCCTTGAGACACTCTGACCTCTGAGAAAGTGTGTGCACACATATACATGGTAAATGCATGTCTCTTAAAGCACACCTGTGAGTTGATCGCCTACTTTCAGGTAAAACCTGTGGCTCCGAGGTAACCTTACACCATGTAGAGGCAGAGGCGTGTGCTGGAACAGGCTGTCTCGGCTGCTGAGGAGAGTCTCCCTGTGGCGTGGCCTGTCCCTCTTGAGGGTAATGCTGCCACAGACCCTGGCCCCAACTCCAGCCTCACACTGGCAATGGCAGCTCCCTGCGTGCTTGATCTGTTCTTGCTATAGTGCTTTGGGGAGACTTACTGTGGTACACAGGATTACCCAGACTCTGGTCGGGGAGCGACCCCTGCTGGTGCTTAGGGGCTACTGCAGCCTGTGCTCAGGGGGAGACCCCCTGCTGGTCCTCGGGGGCTACTGCAGCCTTGCTCAAGCGTGACACTGGAGGTGCTCAGGGGATACTGAAGCTTTGTACTCAGAAGCAACACCTGACGGTGCTCAGGGGCTACTGTGGCATTGTGCTCAGGGGCAACCCGCTCAGGGACTTCTGCAGCCTGTGCTTAGGGGTGACCCCAGGTGGTGCTCAGGGGCCATTGTGACACTATACTCAGGGGAGACCCCTGCTGGTACTCAGGAACTACAGTGGCCTGTGCTCAGGGGCGAACCCTGGTGGTGCTCAGGCGTTACAGCAGCTTTGTACTCAGGTACCACACTTGGTGGTGCTCTGGGGTGTTGACAGTACTGGGTTCTTACCTGGGACACTGGCTCAGCCACTGAACTATCTGAGAAACTCCCGTGTTCTCTTGGAAAGTTCCTTCAACCTAGGACTTGTAACAGATAATACAACAAGACAGGGCACTGGAAAACCAGAGCCCCAAACCATAAGGTCAAAATATTCCTCTTTTAGATGCAAATCAAAACAACAATGAGATATAATTTTACACCACAGAGACTGGCACATCTTCAAAAGAGCAAGAACAACAAGTGCTGGCGTGGATGTGGGGAAAAGGGGACACTCATCCATTGTTGGTGGGAATGCCAGCGGTACAGCTTTTCTGGAAAACAATATGGACATTCCTCCAAAGACTAGAAATCGAACTCACATTTGAACGGTGCCATACGACTCCTGAGAGATATACTCTGGGAAGCCAAAAATACCCAGTGGAAACACCAGCCCTACTTTTATGTTCATAGCAGCATTATTCACAATAGCCAGAATCTGGAAACAACCAGAGTGACCTAGAATTGATGACTGGATGAAGAATCTTTGGTACATCTACACAATGGAATACTATGCAGCTGTTAGGAAAAATGAAGTTATAAAATTTGCCTATAAATGGATGGACATGGAGAAGATTATGTTGAGTGAAATTAGCCAGAAGTAGAGAGACAGATACAGAATGACTGCATTTATTTGCATGACATAAATATATGTCATGAAACCCCCACACCTTGCTAGCAGCAATAAATATATGTCAGAGAAACCCCCCACAACTTGCTGGCAGCAATCTTCACAATCCACACTCCACAGCTGGTAAGATCTCCACCCAGCAGATTAATCCAGTCTCCAACTCACAGATTAATCCAGTATCCAGCCCGGCTTGTAGAAACCCAGCCTACAAGGACCCACCCTGAGAGACCCGCCATTCAGAGAAGAGTATTTCAAGCCCAGGAATGCTTGAGCCTAATACACAGATACAACCGCAAAGCAGAAACCAGCTTTCCCGTTGAACACCCTGCATTCCATGGACCACGAGAGCAACTTCCAACCCCGAGCCCACCATCCCGATGGAGCCTCTGGACACAGATACACCCGGCAGAGCAGAAACCAGCTTTTCTGTTCTCCAAATTACCGTAAATATTCTACCCACCTCTCTGAGATAGCCCCACAAAATAATGAGAATATAGCGCCCGCATGGCAGAGACTGGCAAGCTGTCCAATCCATGTTCGATATGCCAAATTGAGTAACAGCAATGTTTATTTTCCTGACCCGAAAAGCCCTTAATACAGCAGCAGTAAGAAGGTGAACAAGCAGTGCCTGATAAAATTTCACGGCCATCCTAGACTGCCAAAACGAAGAAGGAATAAAATGACTGTATGTACTTTCAATGCATGTACGCTGGCATCAGAAGCATATATTGAAGAACTGATGGTGCAAGCACAAAAGATCAAGTATGACATCATTGGTCTGACTGAGACGAGGAGGCGTCAGTTGCATCATGCTGTATTTGACACCAGAGAAGAATTGTTCCCTTGGAACATGCGGCGAAAAGAGGCGTCGGTGGCATTGGTGTCCTTGTCAACACGAACATGGCTGTCAACATTGATTCATTTGAATTCCTAACAAACCGAATTGGACGATTACACTTGGAAGAGATGTGGCCCACTGCCAGCAATTTCTATTTTCATTGTCTACGCACCAACATCCACATACAAAGAAGATGAAATTGAGAAATTCTACATGGAACTGGAGGAGTCCTATAAAAAAGATCACACCTTCTACAAGATCAAAGTCGGTGATTTTAATGTCAAGATGGGACCAAGAAGATCGGCTGAAGAACTCCACATCGGGACCCAAGGCCTAGAATGGAACAAACAGGGTGAGAGACTTTCTGAGTTCATCATGTTCACCAAGATTATTCATGGGAACTCACAGTTCCAGAAGACTGAAGCGAAATGTTGGACATGGCAATCTCCTGGTGGACAGTTCCACAAATGAAATTGACAACATCATCTTCAATCGACGGTTTTGTCTAACCGATGTTGCTGTCGTCCCCAAATTCCAAACAGGATTGGAACACCATCTTCTTGTCGAAAATTCTACTTCCCACAATGGGGAGAAAAGGACGCAAAGTTTAAGAAGAGAACTCCCAGAACGACCACCAACTGGGAACTCTCTGGCACAATTGCAGCAACATGGGAAGATGCCATCATTGATGACATCGATGAAGAATACAACAGACTGGTTCAGCACCTCCATGATTGTGCAAAAAATGCTGAGAGAGAGAGAAAAGACACAAAAGGACGCTTGTCTTCAGAAACTCTTGAGCTCATTCACCAACGTGGCAAGGTGCGAGCCTCAGGAGACCAAATGCTAATGTCCAAGCTTGCTAAACAGTGCAGAGAAGCGATAAAAGAAGACCTCAAAGACACTGTCACTGTCACTGTCTTCCTGATCATCATCGATTTACTCGAGTGGGCACCCAGTAACATCTCCATATGACCTGTCTCATGCAAGTAGAGCCCAAGGACACCTGCTTGCTCCAGGAACACAAAAGGGCCTCAAACCATTCCATTAGGTCATGGGAATGGGGTCCATAATTGTTACTGGTATCTGGCATATCAAATACAATACGGGTAGCTTGCCAGGCTCTGCTGTGCAGGTAGCATACTCTTGTAGTCATCTCAAAAATCCAGCATTTATTGATGAACCGTGAGGCCGCTTGCGCCGCTTGATCCAGGCTGTGATAGGCTGGTCTGCTGGGTGGAGTTCTGATGAGGGGGAAGTCCAGATGTGGAAAATGGAGGTCCTCATAGAGTGGGGGGTCATCTGGCTTGCTGTGAGTCTCTGCTGGGGTGGGGGGCCAGGGCTAGAACCTACCATCCCTCCCGGGCGCCTCATGAGCGAGCGGCTGGGCACAGTGAGAGTCAGAGTAGCTCTGCCCCAGTTCTGTCTCTGGATCGGCATACCTGGGCGGATTAAAAAAGACTGCAGCGGGGTGGATCTTGATGAGCTGGGCTGTGATACGCTGGTCTGCTGGGTGGAGTTCTGATGAGGGGAAGTCCGGATGTGGAAAATCCGGACCTCAAAGACAGAAGAGCAGAAATACTTGGAAGATGCAGCAGAAGCCGGGAAAAGCATTCCCACTGCCCGCCTGTCCTTCCCCAACTATAAGACCAAGATGACTGCCCTCCGACGCCCTGATGGATCTATCACATCTTCCAGAAAGGCAATGGAGAAGATTATCTAGGACTTCTACTCAAATCTCTTTGATAGCCACATCCACCTGCCCACATACCAAATTCCACAGGATGGATATGCCATTCCCAACGTTCTCCCTTCTGAAATCCAACATGCCATCGGTCGGTAAAGAAGGGAACAGCACCAGGCCCAGACGAAGTCAAACCCGAACACCTGAAGAATCTGCTGTCGGTACTCATCAATACACTAGCTCGGCTCTTCACACGCTACCTGTCCGAGATGCAAGGTGCCCTCCCAATGGAAAACGGAGCAAGACAGTTCTACTGTTCAAGAAGGGAGACATTCACGACATCGGCAACTATCGCCCCATCTGCCTGTTGTCCGTCATCTACAAGCTGTTCACATGAGTCATCCTGAACAGGATTAGCAGAACACTAGATGAAGGACAACGATGCAAGCAAGCAGGCTTCCAGAAAGGATTCAGCACAATTGACCATATCCACACAGTAACCAAGCTCATTGAGGTTTGTAGGGAGTACAAGATGCCACTCTGTCTCACGTTCATTGATTTACAGAAAGCCTTTGATTCTGTGGAGACTGAAGTGGTCATCGAAGCCCTAGCCAAACAGGGTGTTCAAACCGAATACATCAAGATCCTTCATGAGCTGTATTACGGATTCACCACCAGGATCTCACCATTCTACAAAGAAGTGATCATTGATGTCAAAAAGAGGGGGTTCGACAGGGTGATACCACTTCACCAAAACTCTTCAGCACCACCCTCCGAGAACATCATGCAACAATTAGAATGGGAAGGAATGGGAGTGAAGTTAGATGGTCGGCAACTACACCACCTCCCACTTCACTGATGACATTGTTCTAATAACACCAAACATTAGCCAAGCAGCACAAATGCTGGCTGACTTCGACCGAGAATGTGGAAAGATAGGTCTACAGCTGAATCTAAAGAAAACCATGTCTATGAAAAATGAACTATTTCCAGAGGCCCCATTCACTCTCAATGGAATAAACATCTCTGAATGCAACAGTTATGTGTACCTAGGTCGAGAAATCAACATGATGAACGACCTAAAACCTGAGCTGCGCGAGGAGCCCAAAGGCATTGAAGAAATAGCTAAAAGGACAAAGAGCTTCTGGCTCTGGGCACATCTCTTTGACTCCACCATTCTCCTTGCATTAACATACGCCTCAGAGACCTGGGCCCTAGTGAAAGCAGGATGAGAATGCTATTGGGGTCTCCCCAGAGAGGAATCGAAAGAGCTATGCTTGGAATATCACGCCTCACTCAAGTGAGAGAAGGAATCCGAGTTCTGACCTCTGTCGCTATTCCAGATTCAGGGATGCTGTCTCGTTTGTCAAGGCATCGAAAATCAGATGGGCTGGACATGTAATGCGATTTGGAGACAACCGCTGGACTAGAGCCATCACCAACTGGATCCCACGGGATGTCAAAAGATCACGTGGCTGCCCACCTACAAGTTGGTCAGTCTTACTAGTCAAGACCCTGATGGAACGATTTGAGGCTCTTCATATTCCTGAATCAACCAGATGCCATTGGGCTACATTGGCACGTGATAGGGCCCAATGGAAATTTTACCGGCGCCTGCTCGAGCAAATCGATGAATAACGGGATTCAAGTGATCAAGTCAAGTGAAATTAGCCAGAAGGATAGAGACAGATACAGATTGACTGCATTTATTTGCATGACATAAATATATATGTACATATTATGATACCAATATCCAAGGTCAAGTGAAACATGACCTTGTATCAGGATGTCTTGTCAAAGGTGGAAATTATCACAAACGTATGGGAGTCAGAGGCTATTTAAGACAGAAAATGGAACAGTGTGCTAACAATTGTCGAGGGTACTAATACCAACCTAGAACTGAGCTTTAAATACAGGCAAAAAGATACACATGACAACCCTTTAATGTATGTTCTGTAACTCATAGTATGGAAGGGAAGGAAAAGAGAAAGAGAGAGAAAGGGAAAGAAATAAAGAATCTTCCATGGAGGTGGGCTGGGGGAGGGGAGGGAACCAGGTAGTTGGTGGTGGGAGATGGGCACTGGTGGAGGGATGGGTGCTGGAACACTGTATGACCAAAACCCAAATATGAACTTTTTAATTGTATATCTTTGTAATTGTGTATCTCACAGTGGTATAATAAAATACTTAAAAAAAAAGAAACTTCGGTACATCTACACAATGGAATACTATGCAGCTGTTAGGAAAAATGAAGTTATAAAATTTGCCTATAAATGGATGGACACGGAAAGGATCATGTTGAATGAAATTAGTCAGAAGAAAAGAGAGATATAGATTGACTGCATTTATTTGCATGACATTATATATATATATATATATATATATACACACATACATACATATTATGACACCAAAATCCAATGTCAGGCGAAACATGGATCAGGAGGTCTCACCAAAAGTGGAAATTACTGCAAACATGTGGGAGTCAGAGGTTAGGTAAGACAGAGAAGGGAATATGTGTGAATAAATGTTGAAAGGGCTAATACCAACCTAGAACTGAGCATTAAATACAGGCAAAAAAATGCACATGATATCCTCTAAGTGTATGTAGTGCAACCCACAATGTGTCAGAGAAGGAAAAGAGAGAGAAAGAGAGAAAAGAGATAAAGAACCTGCCATTTAGGCAGGCTATGGGAGGGGGAGGGAATCGAGGACATTGGTGGTGGGAAATGGGCACTGGTGGAGGGCGGGGTGCTGGAACACTATGTGACCGAAACCTCCAAACATGAACAACATTGTAACTGTATATCTCCCGGTGGTATAATAAAATATTTTAAAAAATATTCCTCTTTTAAACTTTCCATTCTTTTAAATGCCCCCAGGCTCTGTTATGAAACATGACCTCACTGTGCTTCTTACATTTCCACAAGCCATTCTCAAAAGGATGAAAATTAGGCCTTGCAAACGGTTCACTTTGAAATCAGCTCTACACAAGCAAAATCTGTATGTCAGTCCAAAAATATTGCAGTTTAATAAGTGTAATTTCTGCACTTCTTTGTGACTCCACCCAAGCTTGGTTTTAAAGGGGAAAAGCAAAAAAAGAGTTGATTTTGACAAATTGTGCCAAGTCCAGTTGCATTCTGGCTGCAGCAGTGAAGGATGAGAGAATTTGCACAGCCGAGGCAGGGATGAGCAGACGGGCCGATCAAGACAGTTTCGGGCTTCCGTTTTGTGCCTTTGCAGGTGTTGGGTGCTGACTGATGTTCTACCAGAAATCCAGGAGTTAATGGTGAGTGAGGGGCCCTGCGGATACTCTGGGGAACACACAGGATGGACGCGAGAAGTGGAACGGGCTCATCAACCATGCATATCTCCTAATGAACCTTGTAAGGATGGAAAGTTAATTACAAGCTACCAGGCAATTTGCCACCCATGAGAATGAGGTCAGGCAGGAGGGCACGGATGACAAGACACAGAGGTCGGAGCAACCCCGACTGTGTGGAGGTAGTGGGCACAGAGCCACAGGAGAGCCGAGCGCGTGTGCGAGTGCAGGGGAGCACCTGCATATGCATATCGCGTGACTGTGTGTGCCTGTATATGCATATCGTGTGACCGTGTGTGCCTGTGTATGCATATCATGTGACTGTGTGCCTGTGTATGCATATTGTGTGACTATGTGTGTGTGCCTGTGTATGCATATCGTGTGACTGTGTGCCTATGTATGCATATTGTGTGACTATTTGTGTGTGCCTGTGTATGCATATTGTGTGACTGTGTGCCTGTATGCCTGTGTATGCATATCGTGTGACTATGTATGCATATTGTGTGAGTATGTGTATGTGCCTGTGGATGCATATCATGTGACTGTGCCTGTGTGCATGCATTTCATATGATTGTTCATGTGTGCTGTGTATGCATATCATGTGTCTGTGTGGGCCTGTGTATGCATATTGTGTGACTGAGCATGTGTGCCTGCATGTGTGTGCAGCTGTGCTTCATGCCTGTCTGTGTGTGCACTGGGTGAGCCCAGTCTGGAGCTCACACACCAGAAGTCTCCCACAGCCTGTGGGTCACTCCAGGGACTTAGTGGAAAGAGGGCTCCCCCATTCCCCCCGCATACAAGCTGTCATAAAATAGCCCTCCCAGGGACCCCCGGGGCTCACCCACACCACCACTCAGTAACAGCCTGAGTCACGAATCCCTTGATGTACTTTTCTTTTGTTTTTTGACTTTTCGGGTCATACCCGTGATGCTCAGGGGTTACTCCTGCCTCTGTACTCAGGAATTACTCTTGGTGGCACTCAGGGGACCATATGGGATGCCAGGAATCAAACCCGGGTTGGCTATGTACATGTAAAGGCACTCTCTACCTGCTGTATTATCGCTCCGGTCCTCCTTTGATATACCTTTTGGTGACAGTTTTGCCCCCTGACCTGACACCGCCCAAATCCCTGCACTTGAGCATTTCTCTGAGATGCCTCAGCACTCCCGGACCAAGGGAAACAGATAAACTTTCTCTGTTCCTGACAGTTCCATGAGGCATGGAAGGCGGGTTCTGGCCACATGTGCAGTCACAGACAGCAGAGGCTGGTAAGAGAAACCTTGCAGGGGCCACAAGGACAGCTACAGGCTTCCTTGGCCACTGAACCCGAGCTCCAGCCAGGGCACTCGCTCTCAGCCTGCAGATGCAAGTGCACGATTCACCATACCCTGGGGATGAGGACTCCAGGCGGCAGGATGGCTCTGCAGCCAGGGCCGCTGCCTCTGCCCACCCTCCAGCTCAGCAGGTTCTCGCCAGCCGTGAATTGAGGCCGGCACTGTTGCTCCTTTCTCTTACATCACTGGGCTGGTGCAGGAAGCCCCGCTCAGGGCCTGGTGGATCACTGCTGTTTCTCAGTCAAAAAACACTAAAAGCATGGACACGTGTGCACATGTGAGTGCACAGACAGACAGATGACACACCAGCCGCTTTGCAGCTAAGATAAATATTCAGAGGCTTCTATGTAGTTTACACAGTTCCACTCACTGCTGCTGGAGCCAGTCAGAATTTTTCTATGGCTCAAAAGTTGCCAGTTGAGTGTTCATTGTCCCAGGATCCAGTCTGGTCCTTGATGCTCTCTCAGAGCCCAGGGAATTGGACACTGACCCTCCTGTGTGTCGGAGTACTCTGGGCGCCCGACAAAATCCGGAAGCAGAGCAGGAATCTCAGTGGAACCTCCACTTGTCAGGGTATGAAAGGCGCCCGACAAAATCCGGGAGCAAGTACTGGAGAGCCCCTTCTGCCCCAGGTGATTGGTGACCAGTGGATGGAGAAAAAGCGTGACAATCTAGCAAAGTTTCAAAAGGCTTTACTCTCACAGGTTCTGGCATACAACCCAACAATAGGAAAACCCCCGGACTTTGG
Organism: Cryptotis parvus; assembly: GCA_021461705.1. Taxonomy (NCBI): domain Eukaryota; kingdom Metazoa; phylum Chordata; class Mammalia; order Eulipotyphla; family Soricidae; genus Cryptotis; species Cryptotis parvus. The sequence continues at coordinate 40,342 of JAJIBD010000666.1, read as the reverse complement.
GTTCCCGCTGGCCCCCGCCACATGTAGGTTTAGATCCTAGGTCAAGATAGTCACTACTATGTGTTAAGGCCTAACAAGGAAGAGAATGGAGAGAAGAGCAGAGGGAGAAGCCGAAAAGGCAAAAGGCAAAAGGAGGGGAAGAAAGCAGGAGACAGGCTTTTATGCCTTTTCAATTTAGACCACCACACCAACGGAAAGCAGTTAGGGTCAATTCCCTCAGGTAACTTCTCCCACTCATCAGACATCACTTAGCCCCATTGAAATGTTAATGTTGCCCAGTCAAGGCTGTCTTGGAAGTGACCCTGCTGGGTAGAGTGGGGGAAGGGCATGTATCTGTGCCATGGATAGTCTATCACTTGATCACTTGACATCCAGTCATTCATTGATTTGCTTGAGCGGTCTCCAGTAATGTTTCCATTTGTCCCTGTCACGTGCCAGTGTAGACCAATGGTGTCTGCTTGCTCCAGGAATATGAAGAGCCTGAAACCATTTGTGCAGGGTCTTGACGAAGTCTGACAAACTTGTAGGTAAGTGGCCACGTGATCTTTTGACATCCCATGGGATCCAGTCGGTAACAGCTCTAATCCAAAAGTCATCTCCAAATTGTATCACATGTCCAGCCCATCTGATTTTGGACACCTTGGCAAATGAGACAGCATCTTTGACTATCATCAAAGGAGTCGCAACTCAGGATTATTTCTCCCACTTGAGTGAGGTGTGATATTCCAAGCATAGTTCTTTCGATTCCTCTTTGGGAGACCTGAATAGCGTTCTCATCCTGCTTTTCGTAAGGCCCAGGTCTCTGAGGCATATGTTACTGCAGAGAGACCAGTGGAGTCGAAGAGATGTGCTGGAGGTTCTTTGTCCTTTCAGCTATTTCTTCGACGCTCTTGAAAGCGTTCCATGCCATCTTGTGCAATTCAGGTGTCAGGTCATACGTCATGTTGAGTTCTCGACCTAGGTACACATAACTGCTGCATTCAGAGATGTTAGTTCTGTTGAGAGTGAATGGAGCTTCTGGAACTAGTTTGTTTTTCATGAACATTGTTTTGTTGAGATTCAGCTGTAGACGTACCTTTCCACATTCTTGGTTGAAGTCAGCCAGCATTTGTGCCGCTTGACTAATGTTTAGTGTTATTAGAACGATGTCATCAGCAAAGCGGAGGTGATGCAATTGCCGACCATCTATCTTCACTCCCATTCCTTCCCATTCTAATTGTTGCATGATGTTCTTGAGAGTGGCTCTGAAGAGTTTCAGTGGAATGGTATCATCCTGCTGAACCCCTCTTTTTAAATCGATGATAACTTCCTTTTAGAATGTTGAGATACTGTGGTGGTGAATCTGTAATATAGCTCATGAAGGATCTTGATGAGTTTGAACACCCTGATTGGCTAGGGCTTCAATATCCGCTTCAGTCTCAACAGAATCAAAGGCTTTCTTTAAATCAATGAACATTAGACAGAGCAGCAGCTTGAACTCCATACAAACCTCAATGAGCTTGGTTACCGTGTGGATATGGTCAATTGTGCTGAATCCTTTTCAGAAGCCAGCTTGCTTTCGCATGATTGTCCTTCATCTAATATTCTGCCAATCCTGTTCAGGATGACTCAAGTGAACAGTTTGTAGATGACAGAGTTCATCATGTTGACCAAAACTATTCATGGTAACTCACAGTTCCAGAGTGCTGAATCTAAACATTGGACATGGGAATCTCTTGGTGGACAGTTCCACAATTAAATTGACCACATCATATTCAATCGATGGTTTTGCCTCAGGGATGGCTGTCTATGCCTGATGCCAGCCCTGAGTTGATACTCAGCAGGGAGACCAGTCAGTGGGGGAGGCCTGCAGCGACTCCTGGGCCTTTCCTGATCACCTCCAGCCACAGACTCCGCCCCTCAGCATCAGCCCAGGCCAGAGCTACCTGGGAAGGGCTGGTGGCCAGCAGAGTCTCCATCCTAGCCTCACCCCTCACCCCTGTGCTCTGGGCTGTGACTTCTTCACTCCTGTGGTGCCTCTGTGGGTCCCGCCACAGCCCATGTCCCCGACAGCTCAGTCTTCTCTCTGGAACACCCGAATAAAGTGCTGTGAGGACAGACAAGGAACCAGGCGACTCAGTAGTGGCCCAGCAGGCAGGAGGCCTCGTGCCTGTGCTGATTCGTGATGGCCGCTGATCTGGTGTGGAGGCGGGTGGGCAGACGTGTCCACGGGGCGGCAGGGAGCTTCTCAACCATGTGGGCTCCCATTTCCTCTTGTATAGCAAACTTTGGAATCTCAGGGTGCCTTCTTGACTCCATCCCTCGGACATCCTAAACACAACCAGAATTTTCCCTGAAGCTGTTTTGGCAGGACAGTTACAGAGAACTGGGCCACAGAGTGTGTGTAACCTGGTGTGGCAGAGCTTTAAAGGTAACTATCAAAAACAACAAGTGCTGGTGTGGGTGCGGGGAAAGGGGACTCTCATACATTGTTGGTGGGAATGTCGAGCTGGTACAACCTTTCTGGAAAACAATATGGACATTCCTCCAAAGACTAGAAATTGAGCTCCCCTTTGACCCAGCCATACCACTCCTGGGAATATACCCTGGGAAGCCAAAAACACACAGCAGAAACACAATCCGCACTTTCATTTTCATAGCAGCACTATTCACAATAGCCAGAACCTGGAAATAACCAGTATGCCCGAGAACTAATGACTGGATAAAGAAACTGTGGTACATCTACACAATGGAATACTATGCAGCTGTCAGGAAAAATGAAGTTATGAAATTTGCCTATAAATGGATGGACATGGAAAGAATCATGTTGAGTGAAATTAGTCAGAAGGAAAGAGAGAGACATAGAATGACTGCATTTATTTGCATGACATAAATATACCAGGTGATCTTACCAAAAGTGGAAATTACCACAAGCGCGTGGGAGTCAGAGGTTAGGTAAGATAGAGAAGGGAACATGTGTGAATAAATGTCAAAAGGTCTGATACCAACATAGAACTGAGCATTAAATACAGGAAAAAAATGCAAATGATGGCTTCTAAGTGTATGTAGTGCAACCCACAATGTGTAGGAGAAGAAAGAGAGAGAGAGGGAGAGAGAGGAGATAAAGAACCTGCCATTTAGGCCGGACGGGGGAGGGGGAGGGAATTGGGGACATGGGTGGGTGGGTGATGGGCACTGGTGGGAGGGCAGGGTGCTGGAACACTGTGTGACTGAAACCTCCAAACCTGAACAACGTTGTAATTGTGCATATCTCACGGTGGTATAATAAAATGTTTAAAAAAAGAAAAGAAAAAGAGAAAAAAAAAGGTAACTATCGCACCTGGATATTTTTTTTGGGGGGGGTCAAAAAATGCTCAGGCAATGCCCCGACAATGCTCAGGGGTTACTCCTGGCTCTGCACTCCAGGAATTACTCCTGGTGGTGTTCGGGGTACTATATGGGATTCCAGGGATCGAACTCCCGGCACAGGCTGGCCGCGTGCAAGGCAAACACCCTACCCGCTGGGCTATCGCTCTGGCCCACACCTGGAGTTTTAAGAGGGGTTTCAAAGAGGCCAATTGCTGTCATAGCAGTCAAAAGTGGAAGTTTTAGATCTGGTTCATGTTTAATACAAGCAACAAGCAAACAAGCATTGAGTGGGCCATGACTGATTATAGTATTTATTCTTATATAAAGAGACACAGAAAAAAAGCAGAAAAAACCTTCTTCCATCAAAAATCTAAGAATAAACACCTGATTCCAAGCACCAGATGGTATCCAGAGAAATTATGGAAAAGTCAAGCCGAGATCTGACAGTGCTATGGAGTTGTGTGGACGCCACTTTACACCACCTGGTCAGGCTGCCCTGCCAGTGCCAGAGAGGAGAATGAAGCCCCAGGTGCCATGTGTGGCCACACCTGTAGCTCACGGCCATACCCAGTTGGTTGCCCAGAGTGGACCCGCGTCTGGCGGCTCAGCGCCCTCCTCTTGCCGCCCAAGTGGACCAGCGTCCGCGGCTCAAGCGCCTCCTTTCGCTGCCCCCACCCTGTGGCAGCCATCAGTCAAGACCACAATCACCCCCCCAGCATCAGCCTTGCTGGCTAGGGGTCACTGGCACGTCAAGCCTCCAGCCCACCCCAGGGGGTTTCCCACCCTTGGCCCACCCCAAGACAGGTCCCTGGCCCTCCCTGGCCCACCCAGGCCCTCACTCGAATTCAGTGTCAGGGAGGCACAGATACATGCCCTCAATTGGCCCAGCTGAGTTGCTCATTCGCACACCTCAAGTCACACAGGCCCCTCGCCACCATGCCCGGGTCAGGTTGGCAGGGTCTGTGCCCACCCAAGCCTCAGCACAGGACACACGTGCCCACCATGCGTTCAACCACGAGGACTGGCTTTGATCCTGGGAGAGAGGCAGGTGCCCAGAACACGGGAGCTTCCCTCACTCAAGACAGTGCCACCTGCACCTCAGTGCCATGAACAGCATCTCTGGTCACTGTCTTCCTGCTGTCTCTTCACTGGCCCAGCCCACTTGTCCTTCTGGATGCTGAGGAGGTGCCACCTTTGTACAAGTCGTCCCCAAGTACTTCACAGCACTGGTCTTGGGCGACAGCAGCTAACACCACTGCTAATACAAAGGAGACAGGAGTGCCAGTGGGTAACAGACCTGCAGGGTGAAACCATCACAGAAACTGGAGAACAAGTGTCTCAGAGGCCGATGGTGCTGGGAAACCCTCGCTCTGAGGAGAGCCGGTTCCTCTCAGCTGTGTGCACTGTGGGGCCTTTTCATATCGAATCAACCTTCAATTCTACACTGAAGGTTTGTGGTCTGCCCTGCGCCCTGATAACCTCTACTTTACCCATCCACACGCACTCGTGTCCATGCTAAAACTGCTGAAGACACGGGCCACAGCTGTCCTTGGGCCAGAGCCCTGCTCCTAAGCCCCTCACGGGATTTTGGCACAGAAGTACAGCCACGGAGGGGGCCTGCCCCTGGGAAATGGGCTCGGGGCCGGGGACCAGAGTGGAGAGCAGAGTCTTCCTGCGGTAGAGCAAGGGTGCTCCCATGGAGCAAACACAGCATTGAAACTCCGGGTCTTCTCTGAGGAATCTGTCCCTCTTTAATGCAGGTTTTAGCCTAGTCAAAAAATGTTCTGACATTTATGGGCTGCCAGTCCCACAAACAGCTGGTTTGAAATGAAACCTCAGGTGGAAGATGGAGAGGAAATGGGAGAAAAGCGGCACTCAGAGCTGCCCAGTATGGCACGTGCCCCAGCCAGCGGTGATGGGTGACAGTGGCTCTCAGAGCTGCCCAGTATGGCACGTGCCCCAGCCAGCGGTGACGGGTGACAGTGGCTCTCAGAGCTGCCCAGGATGGCACGTGCCCCAGCCAGCAGTGACAGGTGACAGCCTCACTCAGAGCTGCCCAGGATGGCACATGCCCCAGCCAGCAGTGACAGGTGACAGCACTCAGAGCTGCCCAGGATGGCACGTGCCCCAGCCAGCAGTGACGGGTGACAGTGGCGCTCAGAGCTGCCCAGGATGGCATGTGCCCCAGCCAGCGGTGACGGGTGTCAGCGGTGCTCAGAGCTGACCAGGATGGCACGTGCCATAGCCAGCGGTGACAGGTGACAGCGTCACTCAGAGCTGCCCGTATGGCACGTGCCCCAGCCAGCAGTGACAGGCGACAGCGACGCTCAGAGCTGCCACAGTGAAGCATGTGCCCCAGCCAGCAGTGACGGGTGACAGTGGCGCTCAGAGCTGACCAGGATGGCACGTGCCCCAGCCAGCAGTGACGGGTGTCAGCGGCGCTCAGAGCTGACCAGTATGGCACGTGCCCCAGCCAGCGGTGACGGGTGTCAGTGGTGCTCAGAGCTGACCAGGATGGCACATACCATAGCCAGCGGTGACGGGTGACAGCGGTGCTCAGAGCTGCCCAGGATGGCATGTGCTCCAGCCAGCAGTGACAGGCGACAGTGACGCTCAGAGCTGCCACAGTGAAGCACGTGCCCTAGCCAGCAGTGACGGGTGACAGTGGCACTCAGAGCTGACCAGGATGGCACGTGCCATAGCCAGCGGTGACGGGTGACAGCGGTGCTCAGAGCTGCCCAGGATGGCACGTGCCCCAGCCAGCAGTGACGGGTGACAGTGGCGCTCAGAGCTGCCACAGTGAAGCATGTCCTCTAGCCAGTGATGACGGATGACAGTGGCGCTCAGAGCTGCCCAGGATGGCACTTGCTCCAGCTAGCGGTGACAGATGGGTGAAGTCTCCTAGGGCCTGTCAGGGTGTGTGTGATGTCATCTCCTGAGGGGCCTCTTCCTCTTCATCTTCCTGATATGAGAGTTTGATCTCCTTTAATTAGGCTTTTTGATGAATCACACCTCACAGCCACAGCTGGAATGAAGGGGAAAATGTTTTTAAAAATAGGCAGTCAACGGACTGGTGGTTTAATACAGAGCACCGACAAAACGGGTCTGGCATTTGGAATATTTTTTAATAAGGAAGCTGAGGACACCCCTGAGTCAGTAACTTCACAATTACAGGGAGACTCTGGAATGCGTCTTGATGCGACGGCAGCCACACACAGCCACCTCCTGTGGCTGAAATCATGGCTCAGAGGTCAGCCATGCTCAGAGACTCTAATCTCTGACCTTCAGAGCTTGCCACTGCTGTTTCCTAAGCCATAGAACTTCATTTCTGTCACAGACCTCTCAGTCACGATGAGCTCTAAGTCTCGGGGATAACCAGCGTGAGGAGAATCAGGAGGACAGGAACATCGGCGCAATGGACAGTCAGACACAGACACAAGAGAGGTCAAATGCTGCTGCAGTTTACTGAGGGCAAAGCTTTTCTTTTTATGTTCAACAAATGCACAGATGCAAGATTACACCAGTTATTTTTAGCAAAGGAGGCATTTTTAACATCAAAAGGAATTTATCGTTTTACCACATATGACCACCTTTTGCCTGCTCCTGTTTTTCAGGCGTATTTTTCTGACGTTTTTTGTTTTTTACATATTTTCATATTTGCCTCAAGTAAGGGATATATTTTTTTAATCTTGATTTTCATAGAATTACTTACTAGCTCTATGCCCATATTATAGATTAACTTAACTTACTCCTAAATAGAAACTTCTATGCAGAGTTTATTATTGTAAGATTATTAAGATTTTGTACTAGAAAGTGTTAACTTTAACAGGCCCAACTTTTTTTTCACACAGGAGGTTTAGGGAGACTAATCACTGCATTCCCGTCAACAGGGGGTAGCCGGAGGCCTCGACCCATAGGTCAAGAATTCTCCCTTCCCACTAATGATGGGAAGCAAAGGCCCGAAGGCCACGAGCCTTTCCTTATCAAGGACCTGAGACCAGCTCAGGCCTTGGCAGCCAGGCAGCTGCGCGGGCTGGCATTTTTATACTATCTTTGTTTTATGCTATAATTGTGTATAATGAAAAACTACTGCTGCCGCAGGCTTCTCTCTTCGTCCAGTTTCTCCATTACTCAGAATCTAAGTTTCAGCATAAGCAAGCCCTCTAATTGCACACCAAGCATTTTTAGGAACAGCTAAGGGAGTTTAGGGGGCTTTGTTGGCGATAGTCCCTTTTAGGGGAAGCACCGTCTGGTAACTGTCCCTTTTTAGGGGAAGTACCGAAGCCATCCCCTGGCCCAGTGAGCACTTTCATGCTACGCGAGCTGGTGCCACGGGAGCCATGGCACATTTCTAATTTAACGGTTTGAAGGGAATCGACATGTGGCTACAGAAATGAAAAGCAGAGCAGAGCGGCCCAGGCTAGGAACAGGCTTCAGCCAAACACTCCCTGCCTCAGTGCTGGGCACCTCGTTCCAGGCAGGGGCATGACCGAGGCATCGTCCATGGCTGCTCGTGTCCACAGGGAGAAAGACAGGGGGCCCTGAGTCCTCTTCCGGGGCTGTGCTGAGGGGAGCCCGGTGCTTCAGCGCCAGCACATCACGTGCTTCAATCTCGAATCATTGCATTCCAAAGATGAACCATGGTTAAAAGGCTCGGCCAGCCCCTGGCCGTGTCCTACATAGCTCCTAGGGCTTGCTCAGCACGCAGGCGGTCACGCTAGCCAGACTTGGTATGGGGATTTGGGCCCCTCCACCCATTCCCTCAGACTCCATGTCGGTGGGCATGGCCCTGAGCTCCAGGTCACCACGATCAACAGCCAGAAGACAAATACTTGACCCACAGCTACGCAACTCAGCCTCATGTGGAGCGGCTCTTGGAGTTCCAGAGGATGGTAAAAAGCTTGGCCAGCCCCTGGCCGTGTCCTACATAGCTCCTAGGGCTTGCTTAGCATGCGGGCTGTCGTGCTGGCCAGACTTGGAGTGGGGATTTGGGCCCCTCCACCCATTCCTCAGACTTCATGTCGGTGGGCGTGGCCCTGAGTTCCCAGCCACCACAGCCAACAGCCAGAAGAGAGAGACACTCCAGACCCACAGCTGTGCTGGCACGCGGCCATGGAGCAGCTGTGCAACAATCTTAGACTATAATGGATTTTAGAAACTGTCCTTTCTAGGATCTTTCACAGTTATACACTGTAATGATTATTCTAGTTGCAACAAACTGGAGAGGTTTGTTGCACAAACCTCATTCTCCAGTTTGTTGCAAAAAACTGGAGAATGAGGAATTATGATGTCATACTAGAACTCACTCTTGACTATGCACATAGAGACATCATAAACTATTAATATCTGTAGGGCAAGCCACAAAATGTAAGAGAAGAGATAGAGAAATACAGGGACAGAAACAGAGAGAAAGAAATAAAATGTGCTTGCAATAGGGGCAGGCTGGGTTTGGGTGGGGAGGCGTGTTTGGGATATGGGTGGTGGGAATTTGGCACTGGTGGAGGGGATGGTTGCTAGAACACTGTGTGACAGAGACCCAACTATGAACATCCCTTGTAATTGTATATCTCTCATGGTATAATAAAAATTAAAAAAAAAGATGAACCGTGGTTGAGGCCACAAAATGGGAACAGAAACTGGTAGAACGAGAGAGGCCAGGCACCGCTCTCTGCCACCGCTGCCTGCAGCCAGTGGACCAAGCCAGGCCGGAGCCCCTCGGAGCTCCCAGCTGAGTCCACAGTGAACACTGGACGATGTCCCTCAGGAGTGTGTCTGAGACGTGTGGCCACACTCAGGACAGGCCACATCCCAAGTGACTTGTGCTTCCATCAGCTGCAGCGGGTCACTGCCTCAGTTTCCCTGAGACTAGTCAGCCTCCCTCTGTGGTGCTCTCTTGTGGGGACTTAGGGCTTCTGCACTCTTCCACCACTTCCGCACAGGCTGTACCTGTCAGCCCCAAGTACCCTGACACGCTCCCTGTTCCTTCCCGAGGTTCAGTGTCCTCGGAGCTGGAGGTGAGGCTGGGAGCAGCTCGCTCTGGGAATGGTGTCTCTGAAGGCATCTGAAGTCGGCTCCCCCTGGCCTGGGGTTTGCCTGCTCATGGGGGAGTCACAGAGACTCTGGATAAGCACCTGCCAATTGGCCACCTGCAGCCAATCCTCATGGCACCCTTGGCTAGCGGGTCACTGGCCGGATCTTCCTGGTGTCCCTGCATGGAGGACTGTACACCAGAGAGAAGCAGGCAGGGCTCAGGCAGTTCCACTGATGGAGTTCCAGGCCTGGAACAAGCAGTCGAGAGCCCTGGCACGGACCCACAGGCAGACAACGTGCGGCGCCCCACAGACCCGCCTGCACCCTCCCTAGGCCCAAGTCTGAGGGGACTCCTGTCCAGGCTGACCAGCAGGGAGGCCCCAGGGGCTTGATGGCCAGTGGAGCTCATCTTCTGGATTAGAATCTGCTTCCAACTGAGACCCAGAACATGGAGATGAGGTAGCTGGGGCTCCTATGGGAGGTTCTTGGCTCCTGTCAGAAACTCCAGGGCCACTGCATGCTACTCACATGGGAGGGAAGTGTCCACGCTCCCTGTCCTGTCCTGATGTCCACTCCATGGAGGCTCAGCCCCTTGTCTCAGCTTTTAAAAGGGAAGGTCCTACCCACTCCCCTGACACACACATCCCAGACTGCTAGAGCAACTGAGACACAGCAAATCTCACTGCCAGGCGCTCCCGCACCTCACAGTCTACATGGCACTAACCACCAGACCTCACAGCCCACATGGCACTAACCACCAGACCTCACAGCCCACACGGCACTAGCCACCAGACTTCACAGCCCACATGGCACTAACCATCAGAACTCACAGCCCACAAGACACTAACCACCAGGCCTCAGAGCCCACACGGCACTAAACACCAGGCCTCACAGCCCACATGGCACTAACCATCAGAATGCACAGCCCACATGGCACTAACCACCAGACATCACAGCCCACACGGCACTAACCACCAGGTCTCAGAGCCCACACGGCACTAACCATCAGGCCTCACAGCCCACATGGCACTAACCATCAGGCCTCAGAGCCCACACGGAACTAACCATCAGGCATCACAGCCCACACGGCACTAGCCACCAGGCCTCACAGCTCACATGGCACTAACCATCAGGCCTCACAGCCCACACGGCACTAACCACCAGGCCTCACAGCCCACATGGCACTAACCATCAGGCATCACAGCCCACACGGCACTAGCCACCAGACTTCACAGCCCACATGGCACTAATCATCAGGCCTCACAGCCCACACGGCACTAACCACCAGGCCTCACAGCCCACACGGCACTAACCACCAGACCTCACAGCCCACATGGCACTAACCATCAGGCCTCACAGCCCACACGGCACTAACCACCAGACCTCACAGCCCACATGGCACTAGCCACCAGGCCTCACAGCCCACATGGCACTAACCACCAGACCTCACAGCCCACATGGCACTAGCCACCAGGCCTCACAGCCCACATGGCACTAACCACCAGACCTCACAGCCCACATGGCACTAGCCACCAGGCCTCACAGCCCACAAGGCACTAACCACCAGACCTCACAGCCCACACGGCACTAACCACCAGACCTCACAACCCACATGGCACTAAGCACCAGACCTCACAGCCCACACGGCACTAAGCACCAGACCTCACAACCCACACGACACTAACCACCAGACTTCACAGCCCACACGGCACTAACCACCAGACCTCACAGCCCACATGGCACTAACCACCAGGCCTCAGAGCCCACACGGCACTAACCATCAGGCCTCATAGCCCACATGGCAGTAACCATCAGGCCTCAGAGCCCACACGGCACTAACTACCAGACATCACAGTCCACATGGCACTAACCATCATGCCTCACAGCCCACAAGGCACCAGCCACCAGCATCACAGTCCACACAGCACTAGCCATGCAGCCTCAGCCTCACCCCACCCACACAGTAATGTCCATCCCGAGGCTAAGCACTTGCCCCAAGTGCTGTCAGACCCACCCTGAGCACCTGCCCCCTACATCCCTCAGCCCTCTACTGCACCCAGCAGTGCTCAGGAGACCCAGGCCAGGGCCCTTGCAAACAAGGGCAGGGCTTCTGCTTTCTTCTCAGTATGGCCAGGAGGTCCGGCGGGAGCAGAGAGCAGGTGTGGACTGCCCCAGCCCTGACCCAGTCCCTTCACCCAGCAGCCCCGCCCTGCCAGAAGCTGAATCCAAGTCCGGGTCTGAAGTCTACCCCTGGGGCTCCCTTAGGGACGAGGACAATATTCCAACCCAATGCTGCTCTAAGAGTTCGGGTGAGGAGGGGCAGACGCTGCTCTCACCAGCAGGAGAGCATGAAGAACGGAGAGGCAGTCCACAGCAGCTGTCATCCCAGCTGCCGCCACAGGGGGGAGACAGACGCCATGGGGGAGGCTCCAGGTCCAGGCTCAAGGGAGGCCGGCAGAGGGGGCAGTGCTGGGCTGCCCAGGCAGGACCCAGTCCCCACCCTGGGAACACTGTGTCGGTTGTGGGCAGCAGCAACTTCCCTGTCCTTGCTCCTGCTGGGGCCCAGACAAGTCTGACCTGAGCCCTCCCACCTGGGCCGGGGTCCACAGCCCAAGCCAGTACAGGGGCAGCACCAGAAAGCCTGTGGCCACCTTTTGCACCCTGAGTCCCAGAGCCTGGCTGCCCTGGGGACCCCAGAGGACTCTGGAGGGGAAGGTGCATCGTTCCATCTGCCCCTGGGAAGGCTGGTCAGCCAAGCTGGTGTGGCGAGTGGACACGGCGAGTTTGAGGAGATGGGGACGCTGGTGTGGTGAGTGGACACGGGAGTTGAGGTCCACATGCAGAGGTGCCTGAGGAGCTTCTCTGGGCTTCTGGTCCTGGCACTGTAGCCTGAGGTGAGCAAGGGAGGCACAGGAGAGGGCCCTAGAGGGGGCAGAGGTGTCCTGCCCCCCGACACCTGTCCCTTGGCCTGAGCAGGTGGAGTCCTCCCAAGAGAATCCCGTGGGCCCCGGAGGTCCAGACCTCTAGGCAGGCTGCTAATGAAGTTGTTTCTTCTCCCAGAGAGCCTCCCCAGCCAGGGCAGGATTTAATTTTTCAGCGACTTGCTCTGCTGGCTCAGGCATCAGGCCAATTTCCGCAGACAGAATCTGCTTCTCTTTCACCCGAATGTTTGCTCAAGGGGTGACAGCATCAGTTTCTCTGTGAGTGAAAGGTCTGCCGCACTTTATTTAGAGTCGATCACAAGCTGCCTTTTCACATGTGTTTTATTTAGCATTTGATCTCCAGGACAGGACTGAAAAGCAACCTATTTTGTGTCCTGCTGACCAAAAATGAGAAATTCGTTGTTTCCAGCCTCCGCGGTTTGTTGTAAGAGAGGCAGCACACCTGGATTGCTGGGGGCCTCTGTGGAAAATCTGGTCTCCGTTAATGACACACCAGAGCAGGGGATGGTTCAGTAAAGACACATTTTGCCCAGCCCCCACGAGGCTAATGGTCAGGTCCAAGGATACTATTAACTGAAAATCCAGATACCTGTAGCTAAACCAAGTATTGCTCACTTTTTGGGCTTTGTTCAATCAGCATTTGAAGTATGAGAAGGAAGATTTTGTGTGTCGCCACCTAACTTAAACAAGGTCCAGAATACAGAAAAGTCGCCCTGGATTTGGGGAGGGACAGCAGCAGAGCCCAGCAGGGTCAGCTGGACCCTACAGTGCTGTCCCACCCTGGGGAGGAGGGCGCAGACCCCTCAGTGACTACTGCAGACAGAGAGAGAAGAGCATGGAGGTGACAATTGCTGGGATCAGGATGAGTCAGTAGCAGAGGGAGGATCCAGAGAGCCTTCAGGAACTGGAGAAACCATGGGGAACAGGCCCAAGCTGTCAGGTCACGGAGAGCAGCTGAGAGCAGGCCCAGGCCGTCAGGTCACGGAGAACAGCTGAGAACAGGCCCAGGCCGTCAGGTCACAGAGAGCAGCTGAGAACAGGCCCAGGCTGTCAGGTCACAGAGAGCAGCTGAGAGCAGGCCCAGGCCGTCAGGTCACAGAGAGCAGCTGAGAGCAGGCCCAGGCCGTCAGGTCACAGAGAGCAGCTGAGAGCAGGCCCAGGCCATCAGGTCACAGAGAACAGCTGAGAGCAGGTACAGGCCGTCAGGTCACGGAGAGCAGCTGAGAGCAGGCCCAGGCCATCAGGGTCATGAGAGCAGTTGAGACCCATCCACTACTAGTCCTAGTGGAAGGGGCCACACTTGCAGTGACTCTAAGATTCGGGGACAGTCTGACCAGTCCAGAGCGTCATGGCAAGGCCTCATGCTATTGGAGGGAAGCCATGACCCTCCTTGAGGTGGACACAGAGGCAGGCAGGAGCCAGCAGCCCTCGGTCTGACAGTGCTGGAACCCGAGGCCCAGACCCGGGTCAGACAGGAAAGAAGAAACACACCTTAGGAGTGGTTCGTGTTGGACATCTCACATGTAAGATAAAAACCGCCGGAAAATCCTGCAAAGACATTTTGGGTTCTAGTGATAGGGACAGACTGCTGGGATGGTTCCCACAAGGTGTCCGGGAACAGGGAGAACTAAAGGGATCCAGCTCTGCCCAGGCAAAAGGGCACCAGCTCTGCCCAGCCTGCCACACTTACAGACTTCTGCACCTGGGAGATTGAAGGAGGAAATGGAATTAAAATAAAATTTCTCTTTCAGCCAAGAGCAGTATCGCTGGAGAAGTAAATAACGACTAGCAAGAACAGCGATAGAGGAAAAGCAGGTAAACCATGTGTATGAAGGGCTTGATTGATCTTGCTTCCAGATGCAGCCATGCAGCCTTTTCATTAGCCCAAATGATCTGCAGACGCTACTTTAATTTCCATGAATAAGCTCTGCCCTGTATCTGACCTTCATCTGCTGAATCACTCTGCCGTGTCTCTGACCTTCAGGCACGGCAAGGTGAGTTGGGCCTGGGGATAGGTGAATTGCTCCTGCACTCACACCAGCTCCATTTAACCTATGTGTGAGGTCAAAGGTCAATATCGGATGGACACTTGCTAAGGGCCCCTGTCCACTGGAACCTTGGTGTGCCTGCACCCTTCCCAGGAAATTCCCACCCCAGGACACCAGCTCTGATACCCTTCATGGATAGACAGATTTTCTTTCCCAAATGGAAAGAAAAAAAATTTCTTCTTGGAACAATAGAACAGCAGAAAAGTAGCGAAACAAAGCAACAAACTGAGATCCTCCACTCACAGAAACCACCATCAATGACATCAGTGGAGCATCAGTGACTGTGGAATAGCGTCAGTGACTACGGAACAGTGTCAGTGACTATGGAACAGTGTCAGTGACCGCGGAAGAACGTCAGTGACTATGGAACAGCGCCAGTGACTACGGAACAGCGTCAGTGACTGTGGAACAGCGTCAGTGACTGTGGAACAGCATCAATGACTATGGAACAGCGTCAGTGACTACGGAACAGCGTCAGTGACTATGGAACAGCGCCAGTGACTGTGGAACAGCATCAGTGACTGTGGAACAGCATCAGTGACTGAGGAACAGCATTAGTGACTATGGAACAGCACAGTTACTGTGGAACAGCATCAATGACTGTGGAACAGCGCCAGTGATTGTGGAAGAGCATCAGTGACTGGAACATTGTCAGTGACTGTGGAATAGCGTCAGTGACTGCTGGACAGCATCAGTGACTGTGGGACTGCATCAGTGACTGGAACAGTGTCAGTGACTGTTGGACAGCATCAGTGACTGTGGAACAACATCAATGACTGTGGGACAGCATCAGTGACTGTGGGACAATGCTTGTGACTGTGGGTCAGTGATTGTGGAACAGTGTCAGTGACTATGGGCCGGGCCTCATAGGAATGTTGCTGCAGTTCAGAGCAGTGATTGTGGGGAAGTTGCTCTCCTCCCAGCTCCTGCACAGCCTACCTGTCCTATCACAGAATCTCTCAGAGGGTCTGCCCCTTCCTCAGCCCCCACACAGTCCATCCTGGTTCTATCACAGAATCTCTCAGAGGGTCCTCCCCTCCCTCATCCCCCACACAGCCCATCCTGGTCCTGTCACAGAATCTCTCAGAGGGTCCTCCCTCGCTCAGCCCCCCACACAGCCCATCCTGGTCCTATCACAGAATCTCTCAGAGGGTCCTCTCCTCCCTCATCCCCCACACAGCCCATCCTGGTCCTGTCACAGAATCTCTCAGAGGGTCCTCCCCTCCCTCAGCCCCCACACAACCCATCCTGGTCCTATCACAGAATCTCTGAGAGGGTCCTCTCCTCCCTCATCCCCCACACAGCCCATCCTGGTCCTGTCACAGAATCTCTCAGAGGGTCCTCCTCTCCCTCAGCCCCCACATAGCCCATCCTGGTCCTATCACAGAATCTCTGAGAGGGTCCTCCCCTCCCTAGCCCCCACACAGCCCATCCTGGTCCTGTCACAGATTCTCTCAGAGGGTCCTCCCTTCCCTTAGCCCCCACATAGCCCATTCTGGTCTGGTCACAGAATCTCTCAGAGGGTCCTCCCTTCCCTTAGCCCCCACACAGCCCATCCTGGTCCTGTCACAGACTCTCTCAGAGGGTCCTCCCTCCCTCAGCCCCCCATACAGCCCATCCTGTACTGTCACAGAATCTCTGAGAGGGTCCTCCCCTCCCTCAGCCCCCCACACAGCTCGTCCTGTCCTGTCACAGAATCTCTGAGAGGGTCCTCCCCTCCCCTAGCCCCCACACAGCCCATCCTGGTCTTGTTACAAGGTCCTCCCCTCCCTCAGCCCCCCACACAGCCCGTCCTGGTCCTGTCACAGAATCTCCCAGGAGTGTCCTCCCTCCTCCAGCTCCCACACAGCTAGTTCTGGTCCATTCACAGACATCTCTCACCTGAGTCAGCCAACAATAACCCCTTTCCCTGTGGAATTCTATAGTGTCACCCTCCTTTGTCATAGGCCACAGACCTCCACAACTGCCCTTGGGTCTGGCTACTTCAGGTGTACCTGGGCACCAGGACTTGCCTGTCAGGGACCTGTCCTCTATCCTCAGACCACTCCTCCCTCCACATCTCACCTGTTATCTCAGACACCTGCCTT
Organism: Cryptotis parvus; assembly: GCA_021461705.1. Classification (NCBI taxonomy): domain Eukaryota; kingdom Metazoa; phylum Chordata; class Mammalia; order Eulipotyphla; family Soricidae; genus Cryptotis; species Cryptotis parvus. Next base: position 23,887 of record JAJIBD010000666.1, on the reverse strand, counting down.
GCCTAACTCGGGTCTGTCTTCTGGTTTATCAGCACTTTCTTCAACTGGGTTCAAGTTTAGGTTTAATATGAACAGTGGGCTTTATGTTTTAATTATCATAGTTTTCAAATAGTTTAGCTTTTGAAATAAAGAGCTTGGTCACCTGTCCTAGTTTCATATTTACTCCTTGCACTTCTCAAACATGAAACTCATTGATGGGTTGGATGGGATAATGCGATATAATGGGATGAACATTGTACGAGCTGCTCTTTCTTCTGCCAACTCAGCTGGCTACTTTCCGAATAATTTATTTTTATGAGACAGAGGAGAGGGAGGGAGGGAGAGAGAGATAGAGAGATTTCCTGTGCTTCTATTGGAATGGTGGCTCTGAAAGGGCTTTTGGTTGAGGATGGGCACATTCCTTCATAAAAACTCATATTTGCTTCTATCAAGGAGCCATGACTTACAATTCCACAACTCTTAAAACTGTTTGCTTTGGTTTTCATAGATATGCATCTTCTGAAATGCATGTGCCTCCTGGGTTTCATTAGGAATAAAGAAGAGACGGCAGCAACACAGCACACATGGCCACACCCTTCTGCTACGGGATGAACTGCTTCCCCATGTCAGGTGTCTCCCTGAGAGACCTATGAGGGCGTCCTGCAGACCCTGCTCAGGCACAGCCCTCCTGCCTCTCCTTCATCGCCAAAGCCAGACGTGCAGTCACTGAGAACAAGGCAGCTTCTGATCTCTTGAGTATATGCTTTATTTTATTATCATCTATGATTTATGTATGAAAAGGGCATCACTTTACAAAATATCATCGACTAGTTGAGGTTTGCTAGACCAATGTGAGATAATAAGGGCATCTAATCTTGCTTGCCATACAAATGAAAGGTCTCCCTACATAGCCGTGGTCAGTCAATATTGTTAGGCAATCAGAAAGACTGTGGGTAATGTCACTGACATAATAAATAACAGTGTGCGCACTCATGGGCACCCCAACAGTGCAATCAGACACCAACATATCCCATCTCCGTGCTTGTATGAGTTTATAGCTGTGTCCACAGACACCAAAGTGACATGAAGGCACCAAGCTGCTGGCAGCATCGCCTAACAGAGGGAGAGGGTTTGGAGATGGATTAAAAGCTGAGAGGGTCCTCTCAGCTGAGAGGGGATGGGCAGGTCGAGAGGGGGCTGCTTATGTGAAATACTGGGTGTGTGTCTCAGCCCAAAGGAGATTTCTGCTCCTTCCCTATGCACCAGAGCTAAAGGCTAAATATGTGGGTCTGTTCATCTTATTTGAGGGCCTGTGTCCCAGGACTGGTACCACTGATATCTGGACAATACTTTTCAAACAGTCCCTCTATCTGCCTGTGCTGTGTCAGGGGAAGCCCAGAAGCAGAGCGGGATCCTGTCAGAAGGTGACTCAGGTGGCCCCTTGCAGCACACAGCATCTCTGCAACCCGCGACTGGTTTGGGGCATTCCCTGGTTCCCCTGCAGACTCCGCCTCCCGAGACAGCTGTGCTTTTCTCTTCACCAAGGACATGCTGCCTCTCCCAGGGGTCCCCAAATTTCGTCGATCGAATCCCAATGATGAGCATGGAAACCTCTTTGCGAGCAGCTGGTAGACACGTGCGTGTGCTCCGGGTGAGTCCCAATGTCGCCTTGCCTCTTTACCAGGAGCTGCATTTTATCTGCCTGAGCGGCCGGGCAGACATTACAGGGCATTTGCCAACCATGAAGTCTTAGAGCCTTTCTACTCGGGAGAGGACGTTCGCCACAGACCACGACTCCAGTTGCTAATTTCACGGTGCAGCTTTCATGTCATCAGTACAAATGTGCTTTTCACTGAGTACGTTCCACGTAGCTCACTTCCTCATTGATGACAGCAGTAATTTAACTGGACTTGAAACCAGCTTATCCTGTGTAGGAAGATTTGGGTCAGGGCAGTTCCGAGGTGAGCGCCACAGTGAGGGTAGTGATACCTGCAATGTGCTCGGGTATGTTATGCCCTACCCACCCCCCCCCGTGGTTGCTGTTGGGTCGTCACCACCCAAAGGCTTGTGGAAAGTCCAAAGCCCTCGTGGTTGCGCATACTGCAACTTCCATTCAAAATCAAAATTCTGACTAAACTAAGAACCTAAATCAAGCTGTCACGCGGCATTCAGCAGGGCACGTGTGGGCTCTGTGGCATTAAGCCCACCCACTAGCACTGTGTCCCAGCTGGCATCTGATGTGCTACAGGTAGGGATAGTGCAAGCCGACCACTCAGGGCAGTTTCCTGAAGTGCCCGATTTCCCATGGACGGTCTGAGAAGTAATGGGAAGAAGCAGAGGTGCCCACACAGGAGAGAGGGGAGGTGAAGTCCAGCCCAAGTCTTGCATTGTCCTCTGCAAAACCACCACACAGCCCTCATGTAGCCTCACACACAGCCCCCAGCCCCTTTCAGTCCCCAACTCCCGCCACTAACCCACACACAGCCCCCATAGCCCCTCAGAGCCCCCAGTCTCCCTGCTCCCCTACTAACCCACGTACAGCCCCCATAGCCCCTCACCCCCAGTCTCCCTGCTCCCCACTAACCCACACACAGCCCCCCATAACCCCTCACCCTCAGTCTCCCTGCTCCCCACTAACCCACACACAGCCCCCATAACCCCTCACCCCCAGTCTCCCTGCTCCCACTAACCCACACACGGCTCCCCAAGCCACCACAGTCCCCACAGCCCCACACATAAGCCATCAGTTCACATTCGATTCTTCCTTGGTTCTTACCTGCTACGTGCCTGGGACCCACTGCAGTGGCTGATGTTTATGGGGCAATGTGCTCAGTCCCTTGTGGGTGCACTGTCCTGGTGCCCTCCACCTTTGTGAGCTTCAGCCCACCTCTCCCCACCTGCCTCCAAGTGGACTGAGGACCTGGCCCCGCCTCTCCCCACCTGTCTCCATGTGGACTGAGGACCTGGCCCCGCCTCTCCCCACCTGTCTCCATGTGGACTGAGGACCTGGCCCTGCTTCTCCCCACCTGTCTCCATGTGGACTGAGGACCTGGCCCCGCCTCTCCTCACCTGCCTCCATGTGGACTGAGGACCTGGCCCCGCCTCTCCCCACCTGTCTCCATGTGGACTGAGGACCTGGCCTCGCCTCTCCTCACCTGCCTCCATGTGGACTGAGGACTGGCCCCACCTCTCACCACCTGCCTCCATGTGGACTGAGGACTGGCCCCACCTCTCACCACCTGCCTCCATGTGGACTGAGGACTGGCCCCGCCTGTCACCACCTGCCTCCGTGTAGACGGAAGACCCAGGTACAGCTGCATATTGTGTCTCCTGCTCAAGTCCTTTGTAGCCCAGCCACCATCTTTAAGAGCATATGGGTGACCCTGGCCCCAGGACAATGCACATAACCTCCCCAACCCCCACCCCACCCTTGGCTTCAGGAGCTGCTCCTGAGCATCCAAACCATCCTTGCTGTGTCCAGTGGGGGTGCTGCATGGCTCCGAGCCTCCCCTCCAGACTACACGGGCTCCAACACTTCTCCATCCCCGGGCACGTGGTCGCACTCACAGGGCCATGGCAGTGCCTGTGCATTTGCTTGGCTGAGGTTGGCCCTCTCTAAGCCACTAATCCATGTCCACCGTGGAGCAGGGACTGTGGGGGAAAGGGGAAAGGGACAGGAGCCTCATTCCAGAACAACTGGCCTAACTGCAAATGTGGGGCTCCTATTCACATTCGATGGGGCTGAGCATGCACAAAGCAAAAACTGGGGTCTCAGGCTGTGTGGAGGTGTTGCAGCTGGCCCACAGCTACAGTGCCAAGCTAGGTATGTGTCCCATGTGTGCCATCACACACACACAGCGCACACAGAAATCATTGTTGTTGTTCACACAAACTTGAACCCGGATCCCCATAGCCCAGTCTGGGGCCGCCACGAAGCCTGGGGGTCCTGTTGCCAGGAGAACAGCACCCATGGCTCTGCCCACGTGCAGCGGTCCTTTCCCCACTCTGTGCCGGTGTTTCCACTGATGCCCTGGGATGATCCTGTCCCAACTCCAGCTAGTCATCCCTTCTCTCTGGTTGATACCTCAGCAACCCACCTGCCCACCCCGTCCGTCGATCCTGTGAAGCTGGGGCAAGGCACGTCTCATCACACCGGCTGTTAGCTTCATCCCCACCCCTGCCCACACCCTCCTGGAGCACCTGCTCAGTGATAGACAAACCCACACACAGAGAAAGTGTCATAAACGTGTGTCATCATCCAGCCCCTTAGTCATTTTGGCACATTTCAGAGTCAGAGTAGAAAGACTCTTAGTTCAGGGAGTTGAAGACGAGGCAGACGGTAGAAAGCGCCAGTGATGTGGGTACTCCGGAGCAGGGGCAGCCACGGTGTAGCCCGACTTGACTTATTGTGGGAGAGGTGAGGATTGAGTGTGAACTCTACTTTGAGGTGAGGGTGGCATGTGAATTCTATTGGAAGTGAGGATGGCATGTGGATTCTATTTGGAAGGTGATGAATTGGTTTTTTTTTTATATTTGGGGCACACCTGGGTGTGCTTCAGGGCTGATCCAGGCTCTGTACTTAGGGATTGCTCCTGGCAATGCTCTGGGGGCCATATGTGGTGCTGGGGTTGGAACCAGGAGGGCAAGGGAAGGCAGTTGCCCTCCCCACCACACTCTTTCCAGCCCACAAGAGACCTGCATGTGCTCCCTGTTGCTGATGATGGCGGCATCCTGGGCTGGTGCTGGCCAGGCTGGTGTCAGAGGCATCTTGTAGATCTCCCAAGGCTGCCACTGATTGACTGGGCTGGGCTGCTATCTCTCCTCTGGACCAACTCACACCTCTTGGGGAGACCCATCCACAGCCTTCTTTCACCCTCAGCCGGGAAACACCATGGGCAGGCCTAGGACAGAGCAACCAGCTGCACAGTAACTCTGCAGTTCTGCTCCAGGGGGCCTCCGCTGGCGTCAGCCAAAGAGGAGTCCAGCACGGTGAGAGAACCAGGCCTCTCTAGGTTGTGCTAGAGTCTCACCAGCACAGCTCAGGGCTCATGTGCTCGGGAGCTAACATGGGACCCGCCATGTCCTGGGCCCATATTCTGGAACTGGAATGCAGCCAACATACCTTCTCCATGGTAGGAGCATGGCGGTCTTGAGGCTCAGTGCTCTGGGAGGGAGGAGGCTGCTGGCTCAAAGGCCTCCTAGGCCTGTCAGCTCCTAGGCCTGTCAGCAGAGACAGTTTCTCCAACCCCAGGCAACAGTTCACCGACAGCCCCAGCTTGTCATTGGCTAAAACCTTCCACGCTAGCCTGCAATTTCTTTTAAACAATGCATTTCCATTGAAGTCTTATAAAACCCAAAGAGCGAAATCAAAGACAAATAAAACAGGTAAGTGGTACACAGCATCTAATTACTTCTTTCCTTATAGCACACCTAGTAATTACCCATACGGCGATGTTATTTCAACATTTCAAAACTCTCAGCAGGAGCTCAGATATGACAAAGCAAGTCATCCCACATCACAGCAGGAGCTCAGATATGACAAAGTAAGTCATCCCACGTCACACAGTGGCTCTAAGTGGGGTCGGTTCATGAGTAAGATGCTGAATTGGCACTTCCAGATCTGGTCCTGCTAAGGAGGGAAGGGCTGTCTTGAGTCACTCTCTGGATTGAAGCATCGATTCTTAATCATCCTTTATCTGTTCTATGAAACTGGGCACTTCCCCAGAGCCTGGGGTGGGGAGCAAGAACTGAGCCCCTTGGAGCTCAGCGGGGCAGGTCCAGGTCCCTGATGCTACCCCAGCCGGGGACTTAGAACTGGGTGATGTAGTCAGGCACTTCTACCTCTTAAAGGAGGTGAATTGCATATGGGGGTGTGGGTGTGTGATTTTTACTAAAAGGGGGAGCTAGAGGACAGTAAGTTTGGGAAACTTGTCTGTATCCGACACCAGTATGAAATCAGAAGTGAGCAGGTCAATAACAACAAATACAACCACTACCTCCTTGGAACCAGGGAAGGACCCAATCAATAACCAATACCCCAATAAAATTAGAAAGGAGCCAAATAATCAATAGCCTGTGAAATTAGGAGGGAAGCAGATCTATAATCAATATCTGCATGAAATAGTAGGAAAACACATATAACCAATCACTTGTATCACTTGTCTTCCCGTTGTTCATTGATTTGCTTGAGCAGGTACCTGTGACATCTCCATACATCCTGCCACGTGCTAGTGTAGCCCAAGGGCATCTGCTCACTCCAGTAACACGAAGAGCCTTAAACCATTCGTTCAGGTCATGAGAATGAGGTCTATAATTGCTATTGTTTTTTGGCATATCAAATATAGCATGGGTAGCTTGCCAGGCTCTGCTGTGTAGGTGGTACACTACAGTAGTAGGCTCTCATCTCGTGCATTTACTGAAGAACCTCAATGGGGAGAGATCGGCTTTTCTCTTGGGTAGAACTCTGAGGACCTGTGGAGTCCAGATGTTGAGAATGACTGCCCGCATGGTGTGGAGGTTCCTCTGGCTTCTTGCTAGGCTCACTGGGATGACAGGCCACAGTTAGAACCTATATGGAACTGTATACAGTATATAAATGTGAAAGATTCTGGGAAGCATCTGGTCCTAACTTCCAGTATTATTGGCGCAAGCCAGCGCAGCTCTGGGTCTGGAGTGTCTCTCTTCCAGTGATGCTGTGGTGGTTGGGAGCTTCCATGATTATCACTTGATCACTTGATCACTTGAATCCCGTTATTCATCGATTTGCTCGAGCGGGCACCAGTAACATTTCCATTGAACCCTATCACATGCCAATGTAGCCCAATGGCATCTGGTTAATTCAGGAATATGAAGAGCCTCAAACCGACCCTTCAGGGTCTTAACAAGGAAGTCTGACCATCTTGTAGATGGGCGGCCACGTGATCTTTTGACATCATGTGGGATCCAGTCGGTAATGGCTCTAGTCCAGCAGTTGTCTCCAAATTGCATTACATGTCCAGCCCATCTGATTTTCGAAGCCTTGACAAACAAGACAGCATCCCTGATTCTGGAATAGCAACGGAGGTCAGAACTCCAGATTCCTTCTCTCACTTAAGTGAGGCGTGATATTCCAAGCATAGCTCTTTCGATTCCTCTCTGGGAGACCCGAATAGCATTCTCATCCTGCTTTCGTAGGGCCCAGGTCTCTGAGGCGTATGTTAATGCAGGGAGAATGGTGGAGTCAAAGAGATGTGCCCAGAGCCGGAGGTTCTTTGTCCTTTTAGCTATTTCTTCGATGTCTTTGAAGGCATTCCATGCCGTGCTCTTCCTCCTGCGCAGCTCAGGTTTTAGGTCATTCATCATCTTGATTTCTCGACCTAGGTACACATAACTGCTGCATTCAGAGATGTTTGTTCCATTGAGAGTGAATGGGGCCTCTGGAACTAGTTCATGGAACTAGTCCATGATTATCAGACCCCAAAAATAACCTACTTGAGTGCGGACACCAGCAGCTCCCGCCACTTGGGCACATTCCTCGCTGAAGAACTTGTAGGGCCAACACTCCTATAGAATCAGGATTGGGCCTGGTGATGGAACCAGGATTGAGTTGGGTGAATAATCAATACACAGTGGACTGAGGATTGAGCCAGGTTAATAACCAACATTTCATGGAATCAGGATTGAGCTGGATCAATATTCAATACCCCCCAAATTCAATACCCCATGGACTCATGAGTGATCTGGGCCAATAGCAAATATCCCATGAACCCGGAGTGAACAGGGTCAATAACCAATACTTCATGGAATGAGGATTAATCTGGTCCAATAACTAATATTCCATGGATTCAGGATTGAGCTGGGTCAGTATCCAATACCTCACGGAATCACAGAATGGCTCCAGGTAAGTCCTCTGGCAGGGCAGCACCCAACACCCGTCTCACAGTGAACATTCCAGAATGACCGGGATGGCCAGGGCAGCCTGACCACTTGGGGAGGAGGAGGAAGAGTCAGCTGGGTGTTCAGGGGTCAGGGGGTAAAGGGAGAGTTCATACCTCTGAGCTGGGGCCAGACCTGAGAGGCACAGAATAGGGCGGTATCTCCCCAGGTGGATTGTGCTGCTCACCATAGTCAGCTTCTTCAGACATGGCCGGTCTGCCCTCCCCTGCAGCCCAGCCCCTCCCGAGGTGGCAAGTCTACCCCCTCCTGTAGCTGGCCATGCAGAGGGAGGACATCCCCACCCAGACCTGCATCCCCCTACCTGGTGCTGCACTCATGTCCCATGTAGCTGGGACCGCGCCTTCAGGCACAGACCCCTCAGATCACCAACTCACTGCAGGGCCCAGGGTGCTCAGGGTGCTGCAGTGTGGTCATGGCTGCCCATCTGCCCATCTCAGGTTAGCCAGTGAAGAGCAGGGCCCCAACTCCAACCCCATGCTCTGGGGCTATCCAGGCCCTATAGTCACCCTGTGAGGTCCTCCCTACCGGGTCCCACCCTGTGAGGTCACATTCTATGCCTTTGAGGTCACGCCCTTGAGGCTGCTGCCCCATATATGGCGCTATGTGATGTTTCATCTGGGGTGGGCTCTGCCCCTTCCCAGCTCCCTGCTTTGGACGATCCTGTCTGAATGCCCAGTGTGGGGCCCTGCTGTGCCCAGACCCACCCTCTAGGTCCCCTGTGCCCCGAACACCAACACACTTTCTCACTAGCCCACCTAGAGCAGCCCTAGTGCACTAACACTGCCGCCCTCCTGTCCTCGACGCCCACAGTGGGGGTGCCATGCTGAAAGGCCCTGCCAGCCTCATCTATGGCACTCCTCCCACTCCCAGAGGTGCCCAGGACAGCAAGGCCCTGGGAGGCTATGAACACAACACTGGGGTCTTGGGGTGCTGGACTCAGGGTGGAGGATCTGGGGTACAGGTCCAGAAGGGTGTGGATCTTGGGAGCAGGACACAGATGCAGGGGTACAGGGCATGGGGTGCGGGGTTTGGGGTGCAGGGCTCCAGATGGAGGCTCTGGGCGCAAGGTCCAGGTGGGGGACTCAGCGGGCAGAGTCCTGGCTTCCTGAGGTATTTTGGTCTCTTCCATGCTGAGTGAAGCCCCATAGACTGGGTCTGTGTTTGGGCATTGGGTCCATGTACATCAGGGACAAGCGCTACAGCTTCCCTACAGAACTGTGCAGTTCTCGAGTCTTCTTTGCCTCCCGCTGGTTCTTTGCAGATCCATGGTAGTCCCTCCTGGTTCTGTGTCCTCCCCTGTGGCTGGGGCTGTCTTTCCTGCTGAGACCCCTGGAACTGCCCTCTAGTGCCCATGACTGCATGGTGGGCATCCAGATGCCATTTACTGGGAATGCAGAGGGGTGGTGCTGGCTTGGCAGAGTGACCAATGTTTCGGCCAAGCCTAGAGGATTCCTCAGCCCACACAGACACATGCAGATGCCTCTAACAGCTGCTCCATCTCAGGACTGACTTTGGGTTCCAGGCACAGGACTCAGGTCATAGTTGGTGCAAAACCACTTCTCTGAGCTGTTGTTGTAAAGTGGATGCTCACAGCACTGCTCTGGAGGAAAACAGGAATGGGTGTGATGGCAAACACATAACCAGCTTTAGGAAATATAAAATAAAGCAGGGGCTAGAGCAATAGGACAGCAGGGAGGGCGCTTGCCTTGCCTGTGGCTGACCCAGGTTCAATCCCTGATGCCAATATGGTCCTCTGAGCCCACCAGGACTGATCTCTGAGCACAGAGTAGGGAGTTAGCCCTGAACACCACCGGGTATGTGCCCCAATCCCCATCAACAAAAGTCTAGGTTGCTTTTACCATGGTGGTCACTGTCACTTCTACCCTTCTAGTAGTTGAGAACATTCTCCTTGGCATCAGTGTCCTGGAATCAACAGCTCGGTCCTGGCAGTGCTGTTTCTGGAGCAGCGCATGGCACAGAGAGATGCTCCCCAAGTTCCAGAGCTTCCTGGGTCATGGATATGTATTAAAGTTAAGTGCAAGAATCAATAAAGTGAGAAGGGGCTGATGAAACAGACTCTGTTTTTCTGGGACAGTAATTTTGTCCTATGAATTATTTATGAAAATGAACAGAAAGGGAAAGAAATATGGAAGCAGAAGGCTTGCTTGATCTGTCGTCTTTCAAAGCACCAGCGATGAAGTTATAATCATTCGCCACACGCCGGGCGCTCAGGAACAATGCAGCATTGCATCATGTGAACACCTACTGCGTTATGGAAAGCGAATCAATCCCCGCGAGTGGCTCAGGGTCTGCCAGCGTGTTGCCTCCGTCGGAATGTGCTGCGCAGTCCGTGTCCAGGGTCCAGGTGATCCCTGGTGGGCTGAGGGCACCGTTGCCTACGGCTCTGTGCAGCCTTGCTCCGTCCTTACAGCCACCGCTGCAGAACGTGGCCATGGGGTGACTTCCAGGTCTCAGAGGTGTCAGGGAATGCAGCCAGTGGACTCAGCTCTACACCCGGCTTGAAAGAAAGCAGGAAAGTGGCCCATGGTGCTGATTTCGTGGCTGACATCATCGAGAGACAGTGCAAAGGTAGTGCATACCCTGACCTGATGGCTCCTGGCTGTGTCCGGCTGTGCAGATGACCACAGCACCTCATGGAGGTGTACAGCTCCCTACTGTCCTAGAAATGCTCCATCAGGACATTCACAACCACCATCAATGTTCCCAGGCTCACAGCTGAGGACACCAAGTCTCAGTGATCACAGTCAAGAGTAACTTTGTTCTCAAGGTGAGCTAAGCACAATCCCAAGCCAGGGTGAGCTGGAGCATACACACACACAAGCATCCCACTGCAGGAAAAGCTTGAAACTTGCATGGGTGCTCTGGGTTTTCTTGGCTGGTAGCTGGGGCATGTTGGTTTCCTCCTTGCATGTACCTAAACTACAGAATCAGAATGGGGCTGAGCTGCCACCCTGGGTACAAGGTTTCTGCAGGCACAGTGCAGGGGTGACAGGAAATGACCGAGACCCTCGAGGGCAGCTCCAACGTGAGGATCTGCAAGCACTGCCCCATTCACAGTCTAAGGATTCCCAGAAAAGATTCCAACCAGAAACAGGCAACAAGGGCCGAAGTATAGGAAGTGCAACCAGGACCAAGGGCTTCTCCTCCTGTATGCCCTCCTGGAAGGCTTCCCACCAGCACCCACTTTCCACCACCAGCACCTGCAGAGGGAGAGGGAGTCCTACCATCCATACCCATAAAGGGTGGGACTATTCCCTGGGGTCCCAGGAGTTGAACCCCCAAAGTTCACGCCCTCACCCAAGGCTCCCAGGAACACATGTGGATCTAGTGCATGTGCAACTCTAGAGCACACAGCTCTAGAACACATGGTGATCTAGTGTACATGGTGATCTAGTGCACACAGTGATCTAGTGCACATGGGGGTGTAGTGCACATGGGGGTCTAGTGCACACTGGGATCTAGTACACATGGGGCTCTAGTGCACATGATGATATATTGCACACAGGGATCTAGTGAACATGGGGGTCTAGTACACATAGGGATCTACTGCACTTGGCAGTCTAGTGCACAAGGATCCAGTGCACATGGGATCTAGTGCACATGGGATCTAGTGCACATGGGATCTAGTGCACACGGGGATCTACTGTACATGGGGATCTAGTACATGTGGGGTCTATTGCACATGGGGATCTAGTACACATAGTGATATACTGCCATGGGGATCTAGTGCACATGTGGGTCTAGTACACATGGGAATCTAGTTCACAGGGATCTACTGCACTTGGCAGTCTAGTGCACACAGGATCTAGTGCACATGGGGTGTAGTGCACATGGGGTCTAGTACACATGGGAATCTAGTGCACATGGTGTCTAGTACACATGGGGTCTTGTGTACATTGAGATCTAGGCATATGGGGTTTAGTGCACCTGGGAGTCTGGCTCCAGTGCCTGACAGGTGCCTGATCAGGGCCTCTGGCCACCCAAGAAGATGTGAGACTCTGTGGTGTTGTGTGGGTATGGGGATGTATGCACCAGCCAGCTCAGAGACCCTGCAAAAGCCACAAGCCTCTTCCCCACCTCCCAGTGGAGGCATCTGGGAGCCCCAGTGAGTGGCACTTGTGACCAGGATGGTCTGTGACCTTCGAGGTGCTGGGAGTACCCCCAGGAACCCAAAATTGCAAAAAGCTGGTGGTCGGCAACCTTGAATAAAGTTGGTGTGCACCATCCAAGAGCAGAGACGCATCAGAGATAAGACTTCTCCCTGCTCTATTTTCAACAGAATATTTGGGTATTGGATTATTACAGCCCAGTTATTTCTTAAAATGAGTAACATTTCCGCTGGGCACTGCTAAAATGCACAGAGGCACTTTAATTGCCTATGAATATTCAAACCCTCATTATCATTGCAATTTATAATTATCAAATTCCCTGACAGAAGAGCGCGACGGCTATAAAGGTAATCCATTTCAGAGCACCACCACTGTGCTCCAGCTCCAAACCCTGCTTCTGGGCCAGTGGTTGAGCCATTGGTAGGGGTGGAGGGCGATGTAGGGGGTTGTGGACATCTCTCCCCTCCCATGCAGGAGGCAGCCGGGCTTGTCTTGGGGTGCAGCACACTCCCCACCTCAAAAGTGAGGGAGGCTGACAATAAGTTCGGCCCGAAGTGTGGAAGGGAGCGGAGCTGGGCGCAGATATCGCCGTGTGAGGCAAGGAAGCGCACGAGATAGTTTCTAGCCTAGGGAGATTCAGGACACACCCAGAAAGCATTCCACCCAAGACAAAGAGATGGACAGAGATGGACAGACGGATGGGCAGGCAGACTGACAGACAATAGACAGATGGGCAGAGATGGACAGATGGATGGGCAGGTGGGTAGGCAGACAGACTGACAGACGGACAAACAGGTGAACAGATGGACAGCCATGTTCTGTGTGAGCAATGAAGGAAGAATCTCAGAGGTGAGGGTGTGAGTATCTCTAGCCTCATGGAGCTAAGGAGTGGGGAGCTTGTGGGAGCAGGCGCCCATGGGAGCAGGGCACTGTGGGAGCAGGCACCCATGGGAGCAGGACACCCGTGGGGGCTGGGCACCCATAGGAGCAGGGCACCCATAGGAGCAGGGCACTGTGGGAGAAGGAACCTGTGGGAGCTGGCACCCAAAGGAGCAGGCACTGTGGGAGCAGGCACCAGTGGGAGCAGGGCACTGTGGGAGTAGGTACCCATGGGAACAGGCACCCATGGGAGCAGGGCACTGTGGGAGCAGGCACCCGTGGGAGCAGGCGCTGTGGGAAGAGGCACCCATGAGAGCAGGCGCTGTGGGAAGAGGCACCATGAGAGCAGGCACTGTGGGAAGAGGCACTCAGGAGAGCAGGCACCCGTGGAAGCAGGGCACTCATTGCCTTGATACAGGAATCCGGGCTCTTCCCTTCTCTCCTCTTGCCTACCTTCTGAATCCCAATTTTTTGTTTTGTTTTGGTCCTGGAGCCGTGCACAGCAGGGTTCAGGGCTCACTCCTGGCTCTGCACTCAGGGCTTACTCCGACCCTATGTGGTTCTGGGAAACAAGCCCAGGCGGTGCCCTGCTTGCTGTACTATCTCTCTAGCCCTGATGTCATTTGCTAAACTCCATAAATCCGTCACTTATTCATCACATTGACTGTCAAATCCCCAGTGCAGCAAGAGTTCTGGATGGTTCCAGGAGTCTTCACAGTCATTCGGGCAGATGCCACAGAGCCTTGGTGTTGCTGGTGTCCAGAATTGGGGACGCAGCCCAACACCATGTGACCTGAGTCCCCTAGTCTTGCAAGCCAGGATGGAAAAGCGACTCAGAATTTGAGGGGAAGGTACATGAGGGCTAGGGCTGGCTGGGGGGACAGTACAGAGGGAGGCATTTGTCTTGCACGCGGCCAATCCACCAGGGTCCTTCTCTGCAGCACCCTAGCATGCTGAACCCCACCAGGAATCTTGAGTGCAGAGCCAGCAGCAAGCCCTGAGCCCTGGGCATCACTAGGTGTGGTCCACAAAACAAAAGGGGGATATAGGAGGGGCAGGAGGAGAGTCCATGTGGGGACAGTCCCATGGCTTCAGGGGAAAATAAGGGCATATGGGGGGGGACATAGGAGGGGGGGAAGGAGAGCCCATATGGGGACAGTTCTGAGGAGAGCCCATGTGGGGATGGTCCCGAGGAGAGCCCATGTGGGGGACGGTCCTGAGGAGAGCCCATGTGGGGACAGTCCCGAGGAGAACCCGTGAGGGGACAGTCCTGAGGAGAGCCCATGTGGGGACAGTCCCGAGGACAACCCGTGAGGTGACGGTCCTGAGGAGAGCCCGTGTGGGGATGGTTCCGAGGAGAGCCCATGTGGGGACGGTCCCGAGGAGAGCCCGTGGAGGGGACGGTCCCAAGAGAGCCTGTGAGAGGAGCGGTCCCGAGGAGAGCCCATGTGGGGACGGTCCCGAGGAGAGCCCGTGTGGGGACGGTCCCGAGGAGAGCCCATGTGGGGACAGTTCCGAGGAGAGCCCATGTGGGGACGGTCCCGAGGAGAGCCCGTGAGGGGACGGTCCCGAAGAGAGCCTGTGAGAGGACGGTCCCGAGGAGAGCCCATGTGGGGACGGTCCCGAGGAGAGCCCGTGTGGGGACGGTCCCGAGGAGAGCCCATGTGGGGACAGTCGAGGGAGCCTGGGGACGGTCCCGAGGAGAGCCCATGTGGGGACAGTTCCGAGGAGAGCCCGTGTGGGGATGGTCCTGAGGAGAGCCAATGTGGGGATGATCCTGAGGAGAGCCCATGTGGAGACGGCCCTGAGGAGAGCCCATGTGGGGACAGTCCCAAGGAGAGCCCATAAGGGGACAGTCCCATGGCTGCAGGGGAGATAAGGGCATACGGGGGCAGCTGGATGCTGCAGGGACTGATGGTGGGAGGAGGAGCTGAGACCTCAAGCCCCAGGGGGTCACATGGGGTTCCGGGCTCCACAGATAGAGTGAGGCCCAGAAGGGAGGCATCCACTAGTGTCACCCAGAAGCCACTATCAGTAGGGGGTAGGGGGGTCCAGCAGGCAAGCTCAGCGCATTCATTTTGTGACTTCTGTGACGGAGAATTAGAACACACACACACACACACACACACACACACACGCCCCATAGGTAGGGGCTGAGTTCACACATGAGAATGATGCTCAGAGAAAGGGAACTTGGGGTATCTGGGTGCAGCCCGCACACTTGGAGGCTCCTGAGTGTCTCCCAGCTTGAGGACTTTCAAGCCAGTCCTAATGCCCACAGCATAGGAAACCTCTGGCCGCTTTAATGCCCACAGCTCAGGGACCCTCCTGCTAGTCTAATGCCCTCAGCACAGAGCTGAGGGGAGCTCTCCGGTCAGTCTAATGCCCACAGTGTGGGGAGCTCTCCGGTCAGTCTAATGCCCACAGTGTGGGGAGCTCTCCGGTCAGTCTAATGCCCACAGTTGGGGACCAAGCAGCCAATCTACTGCCTATGGCAGGGGACCCTCTGGGCAATCTCGGACACGTGCCTCTGTAGGCCCCAGTGGCCATAAACCTGCCAACCTGCGGGATTCAGGCTCTGGTGGACACTCAGTCCCTATGATTAAGAGAAGGAAGATGTGAAGCTGGTGGGAGGCAACATGGACATAGGGCATGTGAAGCGCTGCCCACTGCTTTCAGGGCACCCTGGTCTGTGCTGCCAGGCGAGCTGTCATGCCCAATGGGCCCACTTCCTGAAGGGCAAATCAGGCTCAGAGCAGGTGGCACAGAAGCCAGCAGGGCTGACATCTGGCTTGGCATGAACATGGGTAGGCTGGACACACGGCTGGTCTTTCATAGGTGAGATATGGGGAATGGGTGAAGGGGTGAGGTTAGTCCACAGCTCACGGACTTGCCCCCTGCCACCAAAACGGGAAAGCTTCACAGGGGCTGGGAGCTTGGAACCAGATGTGAAGGCTCTTGCCGCCTCCCGGACTCCTCCGAGTGGGGTCAGTGGTCAGGGAGAGTCCTCGTTAAGCTCAGAGACACCGAGCCCAGCACAACCTCATTTATATGGACCCCTTGAGGTCAGCTGGACAGTGGCATGGAACGTCCTCTGCAGTGCTGTGCACATGCCCAGGAGTGTGGGCTGAAGGGAGAAGCCACAGGGCAGATGACAAGGACAAATAGGGTCCGACAGACCAGACATGTTGAGGGTGAGCAGAATCTGACAGGGCCGAGAGGCTGAGGGCAAGCAGAGTCTGACAGGGCAGAGATTCTGAGCGTGAAAAGGGTCTGACAGGGCAGAGATGCTGAAGGCCAACAGGGTCTCACAGGGCCAAGATTCTGAGGGAAAGCAGAATCTGACAGGGCTGAGAGGCTGAGGGCGAGCAGGGGCTGACTGGGCAGAGATTCTGAGGGTAGAAAGGGTCTGACAGGCCAGAGATACTGAGGGCCAACAGGATCTGACAGGGCAAAGATTCCGAGGATGAACAGGGTCTGACAGGGCTGAGAGGCTGAAGGTCAGCAGGGTCTGACAGGGCTGAAATTCTGAGGGTGAACAGGCTCTGACAGGATAGAGACGCCGAGGCCAACAGGGTCTCACAGGGCCAAGATTCTGAGGGCGAGCAGGGTCTGACTGGGCAGAGATGCGAAAGGCCAGCAGGGTCTGAGAGGGCCGAGATTATGAGGGTGAACAGTGTCTGACAGGGCTGAGAGGTTAAAAGCCAGCAGAGTGTGACAGGGCCGAGATTCCGAGGGTGAACATGGTCTGACAGGATAGAGATGCTGAGGCCAACAGGGTCTCACAGGGCCAAGATTCTGAGGGTGAGTAGGGTCTGACTGGGCAGAGATGCTGAGGGAGAGTAAGGCCTGACAGGACTGAGATGCTGAGGGCCAGCA
This sequence comes from Cryptotis parvus, assembly GCA_021461705.1. NCBI lineage: Eukaryota > Metazoa > Chordata > Mammalia > Eulipotyphla > Soricidae > Cryptotis > Cryptotis parvus. The sequence goes on along the minus strand of JAJIBD010000666.1, from coordinate 7,085 downwards.
AGGTCTGACAGGGCTGAGATGCTGAGAGTGGGCAGACTTGACAAGGGCTTAGATGCCAAGGGCAAACAGGGTCTGAGAGGGCATAGATGCTGAGGGCCAGCAGGATCTGACAGGGCCAAGATTCTGAGGATGAACAGGGTCTGACAGGATAGAGATGCCGAGGCCGACAGGGTCTCACAGGGCCAAGATTCTGAGGGCGAGCAGGGTCTGATGGGGCAGAGATGCTGAGGGCGAGTAAAGTCTGACAGGGCCGAGATTCTGAGGGCCAGCAGGGTCTGACAGGACCGAGATGATGCTGAGGGCCAGCAGAGTCTGACAGGGCCCAGATTCTGAGAGTGGGCAGACTTGACAAGGGCTGAGATGCCAAGGGCGAACAGGGCCTGAGGGCAGATATGCCGGGTGAGCAGGGTCTGACACAGGCCTCAGTGGAAGGTGGTGGTACCCTGCTCTGACATTCTCACCCAGGGCTGTTGGATAGCTGGCAGAGGGAGGTGTGATGCCATCAGTGCCACCCCCTCCCAGCTTGGCACACACAGGCACCTCCCATTCCTGTGAGACCACACCCAGCCATGCCACCTACAAAGGAAAGCCTGCGGCAGCCCACTGATCTGCCCAGGATCTGGATTTAAATCTCTGTAATCACACAGACACTAACAGACATGCACACGAACAGCAGATCATGACCCCAGAGGTCAAGTCAGGGCAGCAGTGTGTGTGTGGTTCCACATCCTCAGAGAAGTACTTCCCATGGGGGGTGGGGGTGGCAGGAGTGGCTGGGCGTGTGGGCGGCAGAGGGCTGAGGGCTCCGTGGCCCCGGTCCGACAGTGGGGGAGGCTGCAGGTGTCCTGACAGCAGTATCAGTGGCCAGTCGACTCCTTTCCACAACAGACATGACGTGGATGTGTGTGGCCCCTGAGGATGGGTCTCTGTGTTCTGAGCACAGGCGTCCCCTCTAGCTCAGCCCTGGTCTCCTGCCATGGGGACTGTGCTTCTGGAGCGGGTCCTGTCCCTGCCCTGTCCCCTGCTGGTGCTCCAGTCTCACCCCTGCTCAGTCCCCAGGAGGCCCCCTACCTGCCCTGCCCCTGCTCAGCCCCCAAAGTGCCTCATAACTGCACATAGTTCACAGCTCACCCACCTGGTCACTGTGGTCTGCCAGACTCAGCTTTGGTCTGATTTCATATCTTTAAGACACATTTCAAAAGCGTTTCCATCTTTGGTGCCAGGGGGTGGGGAAAGGGAGAGCCAGAGAGCTGGTGCCATTCAATGCCTGAAGATGAGGCCCAGACCTGGGACGTGTTCTAGAAGCTTCCAGGGAACTATTATGAGGCTGGGCAGAAAGTGCTTAATGCTGCTGCATCTTGAGGGGACACCATCTTCACTCACGTCCACTCAGGCCAGAGACCCCCTTCCAGTCCCATGTGCCTCCTGTCTTGAGCATCCCTGTTCCCCTGAGGCCCTCCTGCTGCTCCAGAAAGCTCAAGGCAGGAAGACCAGAACCGTGAAGCCCCACGTGCTCCATGCCAGATGTGTCTCTGCTAATTTCCCAGAGGTGCAGGGCTCAAAGAGGGCTGTGACTAGTACCCTCATAGAAGGCCACTGTGACTCACACCCTCACAGAAGGCCACTGTAACTTGCACCCTCACAGAAGGTTACTGTGACTCAGACCCTCCGGAAGGCCACTGTGACTTGCACCCTCACATAAGGCCACTGTGACTAGGATCCTTAATAGAATCTACTGTGACTCAGACCCTCACAGAAGGCCACTGTGACTTGCACCCTCACATAAGGCCACTGTGACTCGCACCCTCACAGAAGGCTACTATGACTCAGACCCACATGGAAGGCCACTGTGTCTTGCACCCTCACAGAAGGTTACTGTGACTCAAACCCTCACAGAAGGCCACTGTAATTCAGACCCTCACAGAAGGCCACTGAACCTTGGTCTCTCACAGAAGACCATTGTAGCTTGGACCCTCACAGAAGACCACTGATTTGGATCCTTAATAAAAGGTCACTAAGACGCTCACAGAAGGCGACTGACTCGGACCCTCACAGACTGCCACTGTGACTCAGACACCCCTCACTCCCCAGCAGCTCCTACAGAGGCAGCCTCCCATGGAGGGTTAAGGGAAGAGAATGAGCAGGGCCAGGCCACTAAGCGCTTATGGGCGCAGACACACGGCACCGCCTCAGCAGGGGAGGTCTGGGGCCTGGGCAGGTTGAGGTGGAGAGACCAGGTCGGGTCCTGCCCTCCTGGTGCAGTTCACGGGGGACAGCAAGCGGGGGACAAGGAGATGATCTACTGCAGCAGCAGGACCAGCAGGCTGAGGGTCAGGGGGCGCTGGCAGGAGAACAGAGGGCACCATGGATAGACGGAGGCTGCGGCACCCTTCGCCTTGTCAAATGGCTCGCAGTCTTTTGGCGTCGGCTTTTCCTCCACGTATTCAGCCTCTGCCGTGGGATCATCCTTGTAGTAGTCGGATTCTGGCATGGGCTCGGGCTCCGCCATCAGCATCTGCTCGGATTCTGCCATCAGCATGGGCTCGGGCCTCGCAGCGGGAGTGTCCTGTGGGGAGAACAGAACGTGCGGGCAACGCAGCACCACCCAGGGCAGAGACAGCTCCAGCCCCTCTGGCCACGTTTTGCACATGGCTGTCAGCAAGAGCCTGAACGAATCCCTGCCTCCACTATCAGGTCACCTGGGAGAGCTCCAAGTTGTGCTCAGTGACCTGTGCTCACTCTTGGACACCCTTGGATATAGGCATACTCAGGTCCTGTGGGCAGAGAGATCAAGGATTCACCAGCCTGTACCCGCTGGTTCTGGAGGACTGACCTGTCTCCAGAGCATGGGCCCAGCCCCTGTGCTCCCCACCTGGCCTCCAGGTGGGATAGACATGCAGAAGGAACAAGAAGGAACAAGACAGACTGTCTGTGCCCACCCCTCACTGCCCCGGGCTTATGGGGGAAGATTTTCTCCTCTCTCTCCTGACAATTCGTAGCAACCCAATGACATGGGCTGACAGATTTTCTCAGGGGGCTAGCCAGGCCATTGCACAGGGCAACCCTCCTGGCCCAGAAAAAGCCTACAATGAAGCCCGTTGTCCATGTAACAGGTGCAGCAGTGATACATGTAACCTGCAACATGGCTAATATAATGCTGTAATACAGAGTAGCTGATCAGTGCATGACAAGTGCCACAAAGGTCCATTCTGACACACAGGGGCTCCGTGTACCCACACATCTCCACTCTCAGCATGTAAGTTTTCCTGTTTCACTGAAAAGATGCTTTTAACTCAGAAACTCGTACCACACAGACTTCTGCTGACTCTGCTTCTTTCTGCATCGCCATGAGCCAAGTGTCTGCAGGTTTGTCCAGGGTGGGGTTTGCAGTGTGAGTGGTCCTTGTTTCTGTGAGTGGGTATCACTCTGATCTCTTGGGGCGACACACAGGGAAAGTCTGGGGACATGCAAGGGGACACGGTGCCCTTCTGAGAACAAAGGAAAGGAAACACCTCAAACAGGCGATTATCTCCGGCTCAGCACGCTGGGACCATCCTTGTGAAAGTGAGAGTTGGCTTCTGCCAGAGTAATCATCCATCAAACACCCCCACTGCTCAGCGGCACCGTGCACTCCTTAGGAGAAAAGTGTGGCTGCCTTTGTGCTCTTAATCACCTGGCCGGAAATGCACCCCTGATCAGAGACCTGTTCTGATGGCTCAGCAGCTAATCTCCAATCCCCAGCCCCTCCACACAGAGCCCACTCTAGCCAACATCCCTCCTTCGGTGTCTCTTTGAACACTGCGGAGGAAACTTCCAAAGACGATTAAGATAAGAAAAAAATTAACAGCCATAGTTCTGAGACAGTGCAGTTAAAAAAACTAGGCATGGTGTGTCCCTCTGAGAACTTGGGCAGTCATGGAAAATATATATTCATGAGAATGTCAAGCAATAGTTTTTGATTTTGTGTTTGGGCCACACTCAGTGGTGCCCAGGGCTTACTCCTGGCTCTGTGCTCAGGGTTCACCTCTTGTGGAACTCAGGGGGGACCCTATGTGGTGCTGGAGATCAACCCACGCCAGTCGCATGCAAGGCAGGCACCCTACCGATTGCACTATCTCTCTGAACCCTCAATCAATATTTTTCTCAAGTCCCATATGGGTAGGGGCTATCTGAGGAAGCAGGAGATAACCTGAAATGCATGAAGGAAGAGTAAAAAAGCAATTTCTTCCCTCCGGAAGGTCCACAACCCATGACCACACACATCTAATAAGAGGAGCCTTTGGAAGCTCTCCCTGTGAGCTGTGAGATTGGGCAGGATGATAAGCTGGGGCTGGCAGTGAGCAGGCAGGGTAGAGGTAAGCCTGTGTTCCAGGCGGCTGCCCTGGTTTTGGAAGTCAGCTGCTCACCTCAGGTGAACGCTGAGTCCAGGCCTGTGCTTGGAGCCTCATTCTTCCCTAATGGTGGTGGTGACTGTCCCTCAGCACTGGTGGCCAGTCCCTGAGGAAGCACAGGGCCCACTCTGCAGATCAGCACCTCCAGGAACGGGGCTTATCTGGAGTCTAGGTGTACATTCACGTGGGTCACCCACAGCCCAGACACAGCACCTGGCACTGCGGGCATGTTCCTACTCCTGCCTGAATGTGGTCAGCCACAGCTTAGACACACCACTGTGACCCTCCCAGGGCACTAACACTGCCTCCTGTGACTGATTCAAGCTCAGGAAACTGTCTCTTGGCTGACAAAGACTCCAGCTTAGCAAGAGCTGGCAAAACCTCCCGGAGTCTGCCTCCTCCTTGCGGATCAGGCTGGCCTCTGAGAGTAGGGCCCTGGGTGCCAGTAGTGGAGGCCAGATGCAGCCATGTCCACACTCCTGACCCAACAAGCAGCTGGACATAGGCTCGTCCTGCAGGACTGAGCTGGGCAATGCCCCTGCTGTCCTTGGGACAATTTAAAAGGGGATTTTGACACTTGCAGTGAAAGGCCGGATATAGATGTGTCCCACATGCTTACAGGGTGGGAAAAGGTATTTGTGGAGAAGGGCTCGCGGGTGGTGGGACCAGGCTGATGCCAGCAGAGGTGGGTGGGCCCAGAAGCCACCCATGGGTATGATAGGGACCTACCAGCGGCCCAGAGGCCTCTGAAGGGGACAAAGAGCCCAAAGGCAGGCCAGGAAACATCACTGCTCCTTTTCCTGAAGACAACGCCCCAGGACTTGGATGAAGGCTTTTGCATTTTCATCCTTTCCCAATCCAAGAAATGAAGACAGGTGTCCTGAAGTTAAAATTTTAGTTTCATCCACTTCCATGCAGAAGGTGAGGTGTTACAGGTATTTTTGCCATGTCTAAAATTGCCACCAATGTAATTATACAACTGCTAATAATTACCATCTCTGCTGTTTAGCTGAAAACCGTCTAAGTGTTACAAGGCAATGAATCTGAGGAAATGTTCCCTGGAGTATTAATTGATTCATTCATTTATAAAAATGACTTTAAAATGTAAAACGAAACAATAACCGATAGCAGTTCCCTCATAAGTTACTAGGCCCCTCTGCAGGAGAATCATTCACAGGCCCCTACGAACATACTCTCGTGTGGTCACCGGGGCCGGCTGGGTATTAGACCTGGGGAAAGGATCCACCCAAGTCTTAGGACAGAGTCTCAGGGGCAGCACCTTAGTTGGCTTCGGGGGGTGCTTGGCACATGTGCCAGATGGTGCTTCCCTCAGGAATACCCCATGGGTGCCAGAGACCGATCCAGCATGGGGCCCACATGGCCAGATCAGTCATGCTCCGAGCAACAGCCACATTTGCTATGTTTTAACCTAATAAAATATTCTGCCATCTCTGGCCACAGGTTTAAAGACTTAAATTATCACTGTATCACTGTCTTCCCGTTCATCATCGATTTGCTCGATTGGGCCCCAGTAATCTCCATATGTCCTGTCTCATCCTAGTAGAGCCCAAGGGCATCTGCTTGCTCCAGGAACGTAAAGAGCCTCAAAAGACTTAAATTGCTTATGGAAAAGGCACATACCGTATCAGTAATGGTCCTTATGCTTTTCCTGAGCAACTAACCTATATTTTCAACTTCTTCCATGCCAATTTGGTAGAAATGGATGTAATGGTGAAAAGAAACCAAATGAGCTTGTCAAATATTAACTGTGGCTGTATCTGTTTACACAAACAGAGATTTCACCCTTGTTGAGGCGCTATGCTGATGGCGAGGCAGAACCAACATCTGAGTCTTTCCTCACAGAAGCTGAGGGGAAAACTGCAGTCAGGATCCGCAGGGAGCACGGGGGCGGGGGAGGCAGGTGAGGAAACAAAGATGAGGCCACAAGCCAAGCTCCAGGTCCTGACTCAGCACATGCTGAGAACAGAGGACAGAACCAGGAATGCGGACTCTCATCGTCACCACCAGAACCACTCCATGGAACTACTAGGTTTATGAATATAAATGAGACCATGCCTCAACTCCATTCCTGACTAATATGATTTTAGAACTCCACCCAGCAGACCAGTCTATCACAGCCCGGCTCGTGCGGCCGCAAGTGTCCACGCAGTTCATCAATAAATGCTGGACTTAGAGATGACTACAAGAGTATGCTACCTGCACGGCAGATCCTGGCGAGCTATCCGTGTTGTATTTGATATGCCAAATACCAGTAACAATTATAGACCTCATTCCAGAATGGATTGAGGCTCTTTTATGTTCCTGGAGCAAGCAGATGCCCTTGGGTTCTACTAGCATGAGACAGGACATATGGAGATGTTACTGGGGCCCGCTCGAGGCAAATCAATGATGAACGGGAAGACAGTTATACAGTGATGATTTCTTTTCAGCCCTGTGTTTGGAGAAATAAATTATTGTCCCCAGATATAAAATCTTTGTCTCAAAAATTAGTATAATGGCTTGATTCCAACAGCCACATACACAAACATCCCGATGCATTGGATTTTCCCAGATGTAAACAAGCATTGGTCTAAAGAGGGAGCCCTTGACTAAGAATGCTAAGGTGTCTGTGTGGACTGACCAAGAATAGCTGGGGATCTGTGTAGGTGAAGGTATCTGAATTCTTGAAGCATC